>JXCR01006909.1:318161-331790 GCA_002079205.1 Phalaenopsis hybrid cultivar
ATGAATACTGTTGTTAAATATTTAACAATTTTATTTATGTTAAACAATATTTTATTTGATGTTATTTGTTACATTGAGGTCATCTAAAATATAATTAATATTAGCAATTAAAACTAAATTTAACTTTGTTAAAATTACGTCAACTTTGATGGTTTCAAATGACATAAAGATTATCATTAATTAATCTAATTGCTAACTTTTTTTTAAATAAAATATTAAACTAAACACATAACAATTCAAAGCAATATTATTATCTAGAAAATATTTTTTTATTTGATAATATTAAGCCAAAATAAACTCCGAAGTCAATGCAAGCTAACCAATATTGTTGAAAATTTAAACACACCGAACATATTTTATTATTTTATTATTAGAAAAAGTAAATTAGGCGGCGATTATGCAAGAAAATTTCAAAGTTTGCACGCCAACATAAACGTTACTTAGGACGAAGAGTTTTAGAGTTACAGAAAATTTAAATGGTTTGAAAAATAGTTTCTTTTCATTATATGCATGGAGTACAATAAATTAAGCTGGAGATCTGCTCGTTGGCGGTGGCAACTGACAAAAGCTCAGCTATCTCTTGGTCAAGTTTACAGCTTTCCCAATTGAATTTTTTTATTGATTGAGTTTAGGAATTCTTGGACAAGATAAAATAATTGTCTAAGAGAATGGATGAAATTCAGAAATGGTGGAGAGAGACGATTCAGTAAATAAATTGAAAGAAAAAAATATATATATATAAGCGGTTTTGATTTGAATGAGGAAGGTGAAGAACTGCAACAAATAGGGTTTAATAAGGATTAGAGATTAAGGTATTGGATTCAAAAAAAAAAAAAAATGCAATAAAAAATTTAGTTTAGCTAATCGCCCGAATATGAATATCAAGGAGGATGAAGGAGCACAAACGCTACTTCGCTGCTCTCAAGTCGTGTTACGTCGCCCTGATGCTCGACTATGATTCACTCCACAGCAGAGGCAAAAGAATTCTCCTTCCTGAGATGGGCAAACTGCCCCTCTTGATCTAATGTGGGAGAGGCTAAGGCAATGAATGACAAAATATTATTTCAGAAGAGACAAAATTGATATTTTAGGAAAGTCAAGATACCAAATTGTACTCTGTTATGATGACTCTCAACTATGTAAACTAAGACGATGCTGCAATTTATAAGGAGATTTTCTATAACTAATGGATACAAAAGTTATTTGGTTATGACAAATGTTTAACTGGTTATCTTGTATGAGTCATTGTTTATATATATGAAATGATGTATATGATCTGAGAGGGTTAAAAGGGGGAGAAATATTCTGAGAGGGTTAAAAGGGGAAGCAATATTCTGAGAGCAACGTGAGGAACCAAGAAAGCTTGTATCGAGATCAAGATCGATAGAAAGCTAGTGGAGATTGGTTTGTTATTGAAATTATGCGGTGTAATCTTCAAGATTGTCTTAGTGAATTGTTTCTTGATTTCCTCCCGTGGATGTAAGTCTTATGGACCGAACCACGTAAGTTCTCGATGTTCTTGTTTGTATTTTCGTTGCAGTTTTTCCTTTCCTATTTTGTTGTCTTGCGGTTCTCTTGGCAGCAGATTTTACTACATCCTCCCATGTAAATAAAAAATCTAAATTTCAAGGGGAGGGGACGGACAACCACTCCCTTTCCGTGTAGCTCGCTAATTTGAACTTCAAGCTCCCCAAAGACGACGACCAACAACAATGGCGTCAACGTTATTTGGCTCATAATTTGTTTAAGGTGGAGGATTGGGAGGAGGCGTGTGGAGCTAGCTTCTTTCTTTCGTTCGGGAGTCCGCTAAGGCAAATCAAAAGTAAAAATGAATACTAAGACACTGCTATTGCTCGGTTTCTTCTAATTTATTCAAGTCTCTCAATTAACTCTCGGGTCGAGAGGGCAAAGCTCGAACTCGAGCTCGAATCAAAATAGAGCTCGATCTTGAACTCCAAGCTTGACAAGCTCGGCTCATGAGCTCGTTTCTAGTCAGCTCGTGCCTCTTTTGCTCGCTTAAACACCTATTGAAGAATCACTTTTAGGCACAAAATTTTAGTAATTAAATTACTCTCATGCCAACATATGAATGAAAATTACTAATACCATCGCAACATCTAATCTAACCCAGCAGTTGCCACACAAAAATTTTAAGCTTAAGATAATAATATCCAAATCTAGCTCAAGGGCGACTAGCATTAATAACAATATCACACCCAAAAAAAAAATGATCGGGCCCCGATCAAAGAGTGATGTAGCGGATTTCTTGGAAGCTTCCGTACTAGCAAATATTTCATCTCATGGGCTCCCTTCTTCCTCTCTTCGGTTGTATAATTACACGTCGTATTGGAACGACGACGAATTCTATCACAATGAAGTGATACAAATAAAAAACACTAGCCAGGTCGTTTCCTATTACTCAGGTGCGGAATTTGGCTAATCTTATGGTGGCAATTACTCCCCTAAAATCATAAAATTTAAACTTTTTTATATAATTCGGACAGTTTAATAGTTCTGACTTCTTTGTTATAATTCTTTTATCCACATTAGAAAAAAAAATTGGATATTTGATGACTTTGCCAATCCTAAAAAAAATATTCATTCCGCCCCATAATTATAAAAGAAATAATTTTATAAACGAACATCTCTTTTCTTTTTTTTCTTCACACTAAATTTTTATAATAGTTATGACTCTAATTGTCGGGATGACGACGGATATGACCATCTTAATTATTTCTCCGCCACAATAATCTCATGAACTTGGAGCATTGGGATATGTAGATGAATTCATTTATGGGGTCTAATCCCAACATTAATTGAAAATCTAAGAAAATTGATGACTTTTTAAACTTCTCCAACCACCTCAACAGCAAGATTCCACAAGTTTTAGGTATGGCTAATAATACTATAATTTGGAGTCTCTTGAAATGAAGAGATGTCACTTAGAATTGAAAAGTTGTGTCTCTTGAAATTTAGTGGGTTCGGGGGATCAACGAGGGCACAGTGGAAGCGTGGTGGCCCAACCCACATTGGTGAATAAGAAACTCCATGGTATATTTCTCCTAAAAGGCTGGATAATAGTTAAGGTGGAGATTTGTTGGGTATATGCATTTCTCATAAAGGGGTTGGATATTCGCCAAGGTATAGATTTGTTAAGCATGACTTATATATCATAAATGGGGCAGATGCAAGAGCGGAGTGGAGCGGAATGATCTGTCCAATTGAAAGAGTTTCATTATGTGGGTTGGGGCTGCGAGGGCAACACCCTGTTATTGGGTACAAGGGTAATTTAAGCAATTACATATTATACTATAGGGTTATATATATGTCATGTTTGTAATCCTAGGTGAGTCTTGGAGTGAGATTTCGAATCTTGTATTTAATACTCTTTTCTAGAATATTGAAAAGAAAGTCGTTGCTCTGCTCCCGAGGACGTAGGCATCTTTGCCAAACCTCGTTAAATCTTTGTGTTCTTCTAGATTTGCGTCGATTTCTATTTTTCTTCACACTAAATTTCTCAACAAGTGGTATCAAAGTCTGGTTTGAGGGCAAGGAAGAAAAATTTCGGTTGCGCAGGAACTAAGAAGAATTTTTGCCGAGGATTTTGACGTCTGATTCGGTGCAGTTCGAAGGAAGACAAAGGTGTGATTTTCGTTCTTTCGTGATCAGCGGAACCACGAAGGGGCTTCAGGCTTCGAACGGTTGAGCAGGCGAATTCAACACAGTTTTCGCAGAGGATTTCGAGACCAGATGCAAAGGGTGAAGCAGCTCAGCCGAGGAGTTCACACGAAGGGCTTCGGGTTCAGAGTTCTTCCGCGACGTAGAGGCGAAGAAGCAATTCGCTACCTGTTGGAGATCGCGAAGAAAATTCAAGAATTGGAGCCGCAGGAGTATGTGAATCGACGTGGTCGCGACATGAGGGAGGAACCCAAGCTTGGCATAGGAGCTTGCGCGAGGAAGAAGCTAGCATAAGGGGTTTCGCGCCGACGCAGACATTTGCACGGGAGGTGTTCACGGAATTCGACGGATAACTGGCATGGTTCGATCACGAAGAGCTGCAGCAGTTTCAGGCGTTGCAGGAGTAGAAGTTGTTCAACTTGGGAGGTAGGTTCCTGGGCGGAGGGAGCGGTGGAGGAGCAGACTTGGAAGGGGAGATGCGAAAAAAAAAGTTTGCGGGAAAGGAAATTCAACACCGAGATGTTCCGGAGATATTCTAGAACATGGAAAAGGGGGAATCTGTTGGTGCACTTAGAAAAGGGAAACTGGAGGCTGCTTGATTGGAAGGAAAACAATATTCGCCCTTTTTGTGATATTCCATGTTCCAGAACGCGGAATTGCAGACACATGTTCCATTTTTGCAGGAGCTTTTCTGTAAGGCGGAGTTTTTCTAGAAGGAAACCAGAGGCGGAGTTTTTCTGGAAGGAGCTTTTCTGGAAAGCGGAGGTGGAGCTTTTCTGGAAGAAAATGGGAGCACTTCTCGGAAGTTAAGAAAAATTTGTTAGGTATGGCTCATAATACCAGAATTTGGAGTCTCTTGGAATGAAGAGATGTCTCTTGGAATTGAAAAGTCGTGTCTCTTGGAATTTAGTGGGTTGGGGAAATCAGCGAGGGCGCAGCAGAATCGTGGTGGCCCAACCTACATTGGTGCATAAGAAACTCCATGATATATGTATTTCTCCTAAGGGGTTGGAAATTCGCCAAGGTAGAGATTTGTTGGGCATATGTATTTCTCCTAAGGGGTGGGATATTCGCCAAGGTGGAGATTTGTTGGGTATACGTATTTCTCCTAAGGGGTTGGATATTCGCCAACGTGGAGATTTGTTATGTATGGATCATATACCATAAATGTGACAGACGCTGGAGCGGAGCAGAGCCCACGACCGGAGTGGAGTGGAAGGATCAGTCCAATCAGGGGAGTTTCATTATTTGGGTTGGGGGTGCGGGGGAAACACCCCGTGGTTTGGTACAGGGTAATTTACGTAATTACATATTATACTATAAGATTATATATATATATATATATATANATATATATATATATATATATATATATATATATATATATATATATATATATATATATATATATATATATATCCTATCTGTAACCTTATGTGAGTTAAATCTTGTATTATGTACTCTTTTCTAAATATTGAAAAAGAAGTCGCCGCTCTGCTCCCTAGGATGTATGCATCTTTGTCGGACCTTATAAATCTCTGTGTGTTCTTCTGGATTTGTGTCGATTCTTGTTTTTATTTGCACTAATTTCTTATCAAGTGCTATCAGAGTAAGGTTCGATGACAGGGAAGAAAAATTTGGGCGACGCATGAATAAAAAAGATTTTGGCATAGGAGATTGACAGTTAGGGAAGGATTTCGGTAAGGTTCACGACAGTTCAGATTTGGCGCAAAGGAAGTTCGAAGATGAAGAGAGTTTCAGACAGTTTGGTAAGAAGACGATGGCTTTTTCGCGAGAGCTTCAAGTGCTACACCAAGCACAACCAGACAGTAGGAGTTCGGCAAAGCTTCGGAGGAGTCGTCATAGGAAGGCGTCAGCGAGATCGGCAAAGGGGCGAGAAGGCGTTGACGAGATCGGTAGAGGAATCACGGCAGGAATCGCGGGGATCGCGATAGAGGAATCACGGCTTCAGCTTCGGCAGTTTAGATGGGCTTCAATTCGACGAGAGGTTTCGGTGTCAGGCGAAGTCGCTACATGTAGAAAAGTAAGGTTCGACGTCAGTCTGGAGCGGAGGCAAAAATTAGAAGCTTTGATTTCATTCCTTTGCTTGAGGCGGAAGAAAATTAGAATAAAATCAAGTTCCAATTTTATTCTTTTGTGGGAGGCGAAGAAAAAAATTGGAAGGAAATAAGTTCAGATTTTATTCCTTTGCTGCGGAGAATAAATTTGGAAGAAATATTTTCCATATTTCTCTAGAGATAATAAAGAAAATTTCCTCATATTAACCAGGAAAATCTTGCTGCACACGAAGATTTTCCAGTACGCAATAAAGGCAAGGAAAAGGAATCTGCTGCTACAATCGGGAAAGGAAAGATTTCTGTCTGGAAAGAAAGTGGAGGCGGAGGGGAAGCTTTTCTCAGAAGTTAAGGAAAAGAATTGATGGGAAAGTTTAATTAAGGGAAAATCCTTCTTTCTAGGAAACTTAATTAAGGAAAACTTAATTAAGGAATCTTAATTAAGGGAATACTTAAAAGGGTCTAACCCACATTGGTGCATAAGAAACTCCATGATATATTTCTCTTAAGTGGCTGGATATTCTCCAAGGTGGAGATTTGTTGGGTATATGCATTTCTCATAAATAGGTTGGATATTCGCCAAGGTAGAGATTTGTTAGGTATGACTCATAATACCAAAATTTGGAGTCTCTTGGAATGAAGAGACGTCTCTTGGAATTGAAGAGTTTTGTATCTTAGAATTTAGTAGGTTGGGGGATCAGCGAGGGCGCAGCAGAAGCGTCGTGGCCCAACCCACATTGATGCTTAAGGAACTCCATGATATATTTCTCAGAAGGGGCTAGATATTCGCCAAGGTGGAGATTTGTTAGGTATATGCATTTCTTATAAAGGGTCTGGATATTCGCCAATGTGAAGATTTGTTAGGTATGACTCATATACCATAAATGGGACATATGTTGGAGTGGAGCGGAGCCCACGAGCGGAGTGGAGCTGAAGGACATGTCCAATCGAGGGAGTTTCATTATGTGGGTTTGGGTGCAGAGGCAACACCCCGCGGCTTGGTACAGTGGTAATTTAAGTAATTACATATTGTACTATAGAGTTATATATATGTCCTATTTGTAACCCTAGGTGAGTCTTGAAAACCTTGAGATTTCAAATCTTGTATTTTATACTCTTTTCTGGAATATTGAAAAGAAAGTCGCCGCTCTGCTCCTGAGTACGTAGGAATCTTTGTCGAGCCTCATTAAATCTCTGTGTGTTCTTTTGGATTTATGTCAATTCCTGTTTTTCTTCACCTTAAATTTCTCAATAATAAGAAATTAGGAACATTATGGCATTGCAGACAACATAGATATGAGGTTAAGTGTCGACTCTAGCAACTACTAGTCCTCCACAACATCCAAGCCATCATTGATAATTGTGCTTCATCCTAATAATATTCAGTAAATCTAACACAAAAAGCAAATAAATATAGAAAATGCTTTATTTAGAACTATATGATGAACCTTAAACAAAAATCATGTCATAGATTAAAAGCATCTTCACACTAATGCTAAGTTACATGTGACTGATCAACATCTCTATAGCATTTATATGTGGGGATGATGAAGATGACTTTTTTTAAGAAGATATTATAGTATTCAATCAAGTATATGGAAATATTAATTCTATCAATATGAGTATGTTGTTATCCATTACTTGATGTGATTTTGGAAGAAGTTTACTAACATGTTGATGAGTTACATATGGATGATTGGCATGACATGATCCATCATGTTGTAATATCAATCATGATCACAATCTTAATGATAATGGAATAATGTAATCTATAATATGAATGATATGATTAATTATCTCAACATTCTAAATGTTTAAAGTACCATAATACAAAAATTGAGATTAATAAAAATGTGATTAGAATACCAAGTTCATGATTTTTAATATATATCATCATAATAGAAATAAAATCTAGAATGATAAGGAACTTGATAATGCTTATAAGAATTTAACTAATAATTGTAATGCTTACTATTATTCCTAAATAAGAGTTTATATATAATAAAAAACATTTGGAGGAAAAGTTTGCGGAGAAAATGAAAAGAAAAGTGAACTAAATGGGATTGATGCATTACAAGAATTTTGGAAATAAAATAATAAATAATTCATTTTACGTTGAGATAATTTACTAGATTGGGGTTTAAATAAAGGAATTCATGGAGAAGATTTAAGTTCGACGAATTGATTTTGAATGAAAAGAATTTAGTGTGAATTTTTTGAAAGGAATAAAGATGGGTTACTAAGGGAAATATATTATGTAGGATAAATAATGGATTAGCACATTTATTTTATAAAAGATGTTGAGTTATATATCTTCACAATCAATTCCAATAGTGAACATTAAAGTTGTTTCAACTGTGATAATGTATGAACAAAAAACCCAAAATTTAAAAGGAGGAGAAATGGGCCTATTTGAGGTTCCCTAACTGAACAAAAATGCGAATTCAAAATAAGAATTATTCACTTCATCTTTTAAGAGAGAGAGAGAGAGAGAGAGAGAGAGAGAGAGAGAGAGAGAGAGAGAGTAAAATGCAATAAAATAATTATTATAAAGTTTAATTTAAAAAATGGGTACATAATCCAAGAAAGAAGAAATATAAGGAAATTAAACGTAAATTTTGGAGAGAGCGAAAGAAGAGAAGAAGGAATAAGTTCAAAAAAGAGAAGAAAGAGAAGAGAAGGGTTCAAGCCTCCTACTTCAATTCAATAAATTCCAATTAATTTATTCATTTCTAAGGAGCGTTTATATAAGAACGGGTCCTCAATGCATGCCTATAATGGTAAAGTCTATAATGTCCTAATTATATATCATTAAACTTACCTAAAATAAGAAAATACATAAGAAAATTACGAATGCATGATAATAATCTATACAAATAAAGATTAATAGAAATGGAGCTTCTATGTTACATAACATTTCTCACCTAGAAAGTCACCGTGGCTTAACCAAAATGGCATCGAACAATAAAATTTCAACGCATAAATAAAGACATGGGAAAAAAAAAATGGACCATCATAAGCTTTAAAGTGAGAAATATTAATCTATCTTTAATCAAAATATACTGAATCAATTTTTATATAATCAAAATCGATATGATCGATTACTTTACATATTATATTTGGCAAAAGATATTGTTATGTCATCATCAAATTCTTACATCAGGCATGAAACTAAAGGCATGACGTAGATCTCAATATATTTTTTTAGCAAAAAATAAACAAGCTCAAATAAAAAATCATACAGAACTTCGATTTTAGCAAACTTATAGTCAAACTGATAAGATCGACGAGACGGGTCCAACGACATTGAAATTGACACTATCCGAGTCAAATTATGCCTGAA
Source organism: Phalaenopsis hybrid cultivar (assembly GCA_002079205.1). Lineage (NCBI taxonomy): Eukaryota > Viridiplantae > Streptophyta > Magnoliopsida > Asparagales > Orchidaceae > Phalaenopsis > Phalaenopsis hybrid cultivar. Next base: position 327,258 of record JXCR01006909.1, read on the forward strand.
TCAAGCTATCAAGCATCTTTTGAAAGATTTTAATGCATAATTAAAAGGCCAGAATTTAAATTTGACAAGCTTATTATCAAATTGAACGTCTTGACGAGACAAATCTAACAATTCTAAGGTCACTCATTTTTGACATTGAAGGCAATTAAATTTCCAAAAAAAAGTCGTTTGATCAAAGGATTTTCTCTAGATTGTCTGAGTGAGTGGTTTGGATTTTTTTTAATTTATAAGGAGTCATTTCTCAAAATTTATAAATAAAGTTCTACCTCTTCATGAAAGAGGATCAAGATCTTGAACCAGAGGAAGACCGGAGCTTGGAGGATAATGAGCTGAGGTCCAGTGTATTACACCAAATGTCCAACGAACTTCACATGCTCCTACAGCAGCTGACCATTATCAATCACCATTGGTCGCCCCCAATTCATTGCACGAACTTCCTAGTGGAATCACATTAAAAAATTTAAGTACTCACGGCATGTATTTTATTAATAAATGCCTTAGTATTAAAATATATTTTTAATTTTTTTGGCATTTAATTTTTTCAAAAAATAATTATTTAATTAGAAAAAAAACAAATGAAAATACATTAAAAAAAATTTGGATCTATAAATTTTTAATAATCTTAATGATGTCATTATACGCTCACTTTATAAATCGTCTTAACCAAAAATACCAAAAATGATGAATTTTAATTCCTATGATTTTTCCATATTTTTATGATGAATATAAAAATGAAAATAAAATGTCAATGGCACTATTGATTGTAATTCCTGAAGAAAAGTACAAGTGCGGCATTAATTTATTTTTTATGCTTTTTGACTTCTGTTTTGCAAATTATTTTCACCAGTGTTTTAAATATGATAACCAATCTTATAACTATTTTTTCATAATTTTTGAAGTTATAGATCTCAAGATATAACTTCAAAAATTATGATATTTCCTCAATTTCAAAACTTTTCTCGTGTAACTTTTTTTTTTGTTGGATCAGTGAGCTAGAAATTATAATGTAAGTTGCTCAAATCTGTGACCTTGGAGAACAATTACTACTTTTTCCATTGATTCATAGCTTCTTTCGCATGAAAATTTCATATGATGTGATGTCAAAATAGACATATTTTTTACAAGAATTAGGGCAAACACAAATTTTATTTCTTGAACACTAATTCAAAGTAATACAACACAAATATGTAAAGGATAAATGCCTATAATTCAAGAGTTGGGTGATATCTCCCAATTGCTACAATTAGAAAGGAAGGGAATCTCTTTCAAACCCTTAGCCTAAAACTCACCACAATAATATCATGCATGAGTCTATTCCTAAACATAGTAAGTTTATTTATAAATTGGGCAGTTACTATTCAATTTCAAGAAGAGGCTAAAAAATTGATCCAAAGCGATTATATCGATCTGATCTCGATTTGAGCCAAAATTCAAAATCATTGTTAGGTCGATTAACAATCTTTAATCTAAATTTGCTAAATTCACAACCCTAACATCAATAAGGTTGTTAACAATCAAATTTCGAGTCAAGCTGGGGTTAGCTTGAAAAATATTTGATACAAAATTTTGGCTCGTAGCTTGACTTGCTTATTTTGATCCGATCTCAACCCAAGACAAAGTTCGAATCAATTTTTGAGCGATTAATGATCTTTGAGCTAAATTCAAGGCCCTTTTTGTATGTACCTCATAATATTAACAATAAAAGACTAAGTTGCCCTTAGGTATATAAAAGATAAAATTGTCATTTGGCTAGGCACCAACATAACAATGCCTCCCCCAAAAGACACATTATCCTCAAGATGAGAAAAAAATGAATTGTTCCTCTACCACCACAACTATCTCTAATTCTTCATCATCTACCTCCTCATCATGCGCTATGAGAACTTGTATTTTTTAGCTTTGCAAAAACACCCTGGATAATTTTTTCATCACACAAAAAACAAAACAACTTGGCTCACTTCTTCTAAATCTCTCTATGTAAGGTGCTTGAGTGTCACTCCCGATCGTGGCCCATTATTCTTGTCCTGTACGGCCTCCCTCTAGGATTCCAATATTTGAGTTTGTGGTATCATCATGGTTGTAGCAATTCGTTACAACACTCCATCTGTTTCACTTATGTTGCATTTCTTTATTTAGTTCTCGTCTTCCACCATTTGGGCTAGCTCCATCTTATCTCTCAATCCCCACAGCCTCAATAATTGGACTGCTTCCCTTTTGTCGGGCTTTAGGCCCTTCATAAAATTCCCCTCCAATCCTACTTAAGAAATCTCCCTCAACCATCCTGATAATAGCTCAAATCTCAACTGATATTTCATGATAATCCCCTCCTTATTCAAGGTATGGAATTACTTGTGGTCGCCTTTCTGAATGGCTCTAAAATATTCCAACAAACAATCCTTAAATTGTTCTCACAAAAAGATCTGGTATCTAGCCTCCCTCTACTGAAACCATGTTAAGGGCTTCCCCTCCAAACATAACCCTGCCACCATGAGATTCTCCTCCTCAGCTTGCCCATTCACCGTGAAGTATTGTTCTACCCGATACACTGAACCGTATGCATCTTCCCCCTCAAAGATTGTCATCTTTCTTCCTAACCCTAGCATATCCACCCCAGCTTTCTTCTCCATGTTTTGGCTCAACCACCTCCACAGGAAATATCTAATCCACCACACATTAGAGCCCTGGGAGGAGGTTTTTGACGGTGGATTTTTTCCTCCTCGCGTTTATGTCATCTAATCCCTTTCCCTTTTGATTTAAGTAGTGAATTTCAAATCAACCCTTGATTAAGATTTACAAACTAAATTGCTATCAATGTCTTAGATTGTATCTCAGTAAGCTTCCTCGACTTCTCCTTCAAGCTCTCTAATTGGCCCTCAAATCGGATTTCCATTGAGTAAAACCCTCCTTTTATGGTGGAGAACCTTTCCTCCATCCTCGATCTGACTTAGTTCAAGCTCCTCCAATTTCTCCTCCAAAACATCTATTTTCTTGATCGTCATTATTCCCCAAAAAATTTTCGATTACAAAAATCAATTTTTTGTAGCTTGAAATCCCATTTTCACTTTTCAGCTATCTCTTATCGCGATTGTACCGCAAGTTAGTGATTCCAGATCATGTCAGTCTTGTTGTTGCTTCTCAATCAACTCTAGTTGAGACTGTATTGCGAGATTCAACCACACTTTTATGGATCTTGTAGTCACGATCTCATCTCAGGCTTCTCATACATCTCAAATTGAGGCTACATATAGATTAGGTCACACTAAGATCTATACGATGCAATGCCATCATTGGCCAATAGGTGATCTCGGGCAGCGAAGTTCAAAAGTTTGTCGCAGAAGTTGTGGCAGGTGCAGTTGCTACAGGAGGTGCTAGAGCAGCAGAGTTCGCAAGTTTATCACAGGAGTTGCAGCAGGTGCAGTTGCGATAGGTGGTGCTCGGCAGCGGAGTTCGCAAGTTTGTCGCAGGAGTTGCGGCAGGTGCAGTTGCGACAGGTGGTGATTGGTCAGCGGAGTTCACAAGTCTGTCACAGAAGTTGCGGCAGGCGCAGTTGCGACAGGTAGTGTTCGCTAACAGAGTTCGCAAGTTTGTCGCAGGAGGAGTTGCGACAAGTAGTGCTCGGCCAGAGGAGTTCACAAGTTTGTCGTAGGAGAAATTGCGACAGGTGGAGTTCGTAAGGTTGGGGGGAGCGAGGGCGTGTTTGTCAGGAGGAGTTGCGACAGGTGGTGCTCGGTCATAGGAGTTCACAAGTTTGTCGTAGGAGAAATTGCGACAGGTGGAGTTCGCAAGGTTGGGGGGAGTGAGGGCATGTTTGTAAATTTATTTGTGGTTTTTATCTATAAATATATGTCTAACCCTACGAGTATGTAACTCTTCTGAAATAGTGAATTCGCCGCTCTACTCCCGAGGATGTAGGCATCTTTGTCGAACCTCGTTAAATCTCTGTGTTCTTATGGTTTTGTGTCGATTCCTGTTTTTTCTTCGCCCTAAATTTTACAACAGGAAATATCTCCCAAACCTTGAACCTAAAACTCAAGACAATAGTCTCATGCATAAGCTTAACCCTAATAAAATAAGTTTATTTATGCCCCCCCCCAACAATAATAATAAATGACTAAATTGCCCTTAGTTATACAAAAGACAATATTGCCCTTAGGCTAGGCACCAATGTAGCAAAATCATTATCAAATAAGTCTAGAATGTACCTCGTGGTTGATTTAAGCAAGATTAGTGCTTCTTTTTAAGGAACTTTGAGCCAAAAGAGCAAGATATATGATTCAAACCTTCGACCTCACTAGGGAAAACAATAGCCCCAACCACTATGCCTCAGGTAAGTGTGTGAAAGACTAGTGCTTCGCTTAGCATATATTTGAAACTTATGAAACATGTGGGGGTCAAAGTTTACCAAGAAACATCGATCAATCAACCAATATTTTTGTGCCATCAAAATTATTAAGCTAATCAGTCAAGCTTGAGAATTAAGTCAAATTTCATAGATTATATATATATATATATATATATATATATATATATATA
>JXCR01006909.1:332187-343633 GCA_002079205.1 Phalaenopsis hybrid cultivar
CCAGGGAAAACAATATCCCCAACCACTATGCCTCAAGTAAGCGTTTGAAAGACTAGTGTTTCGCTTAGCATATATTTGAAACTTATGCAACATGTGGGGGTCAAAGTTTACCAAGAAACATCGATCAATCAATCAATATTTCTGTGCCATCAAAATTATTAAACTAATCAGTCAAGCTTGAGAATTAACTCAATTTTCAATATGATAGGTTTGAAATTCTCATATATATATATATATATATATATATATATATTACAGAAATGTGAGCACAAATCTCGAAATGATCAAGCGGTCAAGAATTGGGGCATACACATGGGGTCCCGGAAAAAAGAATGGATTTGAAGGCGTGGCGGATCGACGTGGCCAGCCGACGACATAAATCTTTCGTCCAGTGAATTTAGTCAGCCGACAAGCCTATCAACTGAGAGACCATCGTCAAAATCACCTCCGCTTGATCAAGCGATCGAATCTTTGAAGGGAATAAAGTCGGTCGTCACGGCCGACTGACAAACACATATGACGAACGATCAACATAACAACCAATCCCAAAGCATTGGCCGGCCTACCATACGTTGACTCTCATAATCATTATCATGTAATTTAAATAAGAATCATTTAGGTGATTATAGAAACTGTCTTTTCCAGACATGTATTTGCGTTCTAAGACCCCAATAAATAAGAGGTACTAGCATCAATAAAATGACTTTTGAACTCTCAAACTTTTGGGATTCTAGTAATTTTGGAATTCTCATACTTGGAGGTTCTGACACATGAATATTCTCTTACATTTCTTAGCCCTCTCTCCCTCTCTTCTCTACTCTCCACTCTAACCCTTGGAATGTGTTCACAAGTGAACAATCTCGGATTCAACACACACACACACACACACACACAGATATATATATATATATATATATATATATATATATATATATATATATATATATATATATATTCTAATTAAATTTCAATCATAATAAATCATAAGATATAATTTTTATTTTAAAATAATGCAATGGATAAAAAATTTAAAATATATTTCACATATATACCACACATTTCTCATGTATTTACACCTGAGCCTTCATATTTACAGACATACCATCCAAATTTTCAAGATAAAATTCAAAGTATCACTATTATTTATTTTTTAAAAATAAAATGCAACTTTTCATTTTCATGTATATATTTACCACACAAAAATATTATAAATATAAGTATAAATATTTAGGTGATAAATATATAAATATAAAGAATTCTGTGTTATGCGTTTCTATTTATTTTCCTAGATTTTTAATTAATTCTTTTTTTTTCTTGAGTCAAGTAAGGGGGACTTGGCCTCTGGGCACTTCGGGGCTCACAATGAAAACATTTCATTTGCGGTAATCCCAATCAACGTCACGATCAGAATGCTGAGCGGTACTTCCACGGCGCGACTGAAGATCCAACGGTTATAATAGTCTGTCTCGAATTTGCCTCCAAGTCCGAGAGACAGCTTCCAACAGCTTTCCTCCCTCTACTGAAGGAGTACTTTTTTGAAGAGTTCCTCGCCCTCAACTCTTCCCTAGCGCGGATTTCTCCTCTCTGTTTTCTTTTTTCCTACCCAACGCGACTTAGAGGAAAAAACACGCTTTGCAACCTTGTCAGCTCCGGTATTTCTGATTTCAGTAATGTCTCCTGAATTCAGCTTTCACGATTCCTTTTTTTTCATGGCGTTTTAAGCTTTCTTCTTTCTTATTCGCTGCAATTTTCTATGCTTCTGAACAGATTTATTGTTTTCATGAGAAATTACTGGAGGGAGATTGCTTAAGGTGAAAACTTGTAGATTGAGGTACTGAAAAGCTTCCTTCTTTATGGATTTAGTTTTTTTCTTTTCTTTTCTTTTTGGTATTTGTGTCGGTTCTGTTTCTGAATTTATTGATGCTTTTTAAATTCTTGCGCAGGGTCTTCTTAAAGGCAGGGAAGGATACCTTCATCGGCTTCCAATCCGGATAGTAGTTGGGTNTTCCTCGCCCTCTAGACTCTTCCCCAGCGCGGATTTCTCTTCTCTGTTTTCCATTTTCCTACCCAACGCGACTTCGAGGAAAAGAGACGCTTTGCAACCTTGTGAGCTCCGGTATTTCTGATTTCAGTTGTCTCCTGAATTCAGCTTTCATGATTCCTTTTTATTCATGGAGTTTTAAGCTTTCTTCTTTCTTATTCGCTGCAATTTTCTATGCTTCTGAATAGATTTCTAGTTTTCATGAGAAATTACTGGAGGGAGATTGCTCAAGGTGAAAACTTGTAGATTGAGGTACTGAAAAGCTTCCTTCTTTATGGATTTAGTTTTCTTTTTCTTTTCTTTTTGGTATTTGTGTCTGTTCTGTTTCTGAATTTATTGATGCTTTTTAAGTTCTTGCGCAGGGTCTTCTTAAAGGCAGGGAAGGATACCTTCATCGGCTTCCAATCCGGATAGAAGTTGGGTCAACATGTCCATGGGGTCTTTTGTTTCACCTGAATTCCATGATTCGGTACTTTCGAAGGTTTCTGAGTGGAATCCCTTTGGAAAACTCCAATCTTTTCGAGAGGTACTGGCCCAAAAATCTCATTTCGCTGCTTGATTGTGATTTCACTTATTTTGGCGTTAAAAATGAATTTATTATAATTGATGGAGTTTGAGGATTTTCGGGGATTATGAAATCAATTATGATTTCTAACTACATCCNCATCTTTTCAAGAGGTACTGGTTCAAAAATCTCATTTCGCTGCTTGATTGTGATTTCACTTATTTTGGCGTTAAAAATTAATTTATTATAATTGATGGAGTTTGAGGATTTTCGGGGATTATGAAATCAATTATGATTTCTAACTACATCCAAGGAAATGATGCATTTAAGAATTTCATCGGGCGTGTTTTCCAAGTAAAATTAACCAAATGTGCTATGACTAAAATGTATGATGCTTTGNCAAATGATGCATTAAAGAATTTCATCGAGCGTGTTTTCCAAGTAAAATTAACCAAATGTGCTATGACTAAAATGTACGATGCTTTGAATGACACAGACACAAAGATCTGCAGAAGTTTCTGAAACACGACAAAAATTGAGCGAACTCCAAGAGGAGCTCGGGAGGACAACGGAGGAGAGATCCCTTGATCTTGAGGAGTTTGCTAAATTGAAAAATACAAATGGAAAATCCATGCNGACACAGACACAAAGATCTGCAGAAGTTTCTGAAACACAACAAAAATCGAGCGAACTCCAAGAGGAGCTCAGGAGGACAACGGAGGAGAGATCCCTTGATCTTGAGGAGTTTGCTAAATTGAGAAATACAAATGGAAAATCCATGCAGGGCATGGATAAGATTCGGTTCATAGAATTACAAGCTGAAAAAGCAATGGCATCAGAAAAAAAAATGCTCGAGTCCATGGTTCATCAGACCAGACAGCTTGAGCAAACCAAGATTTCACTTGAAGAGGCTAAGTTAGAGGTAAGGAATCTTCAAGAGAACATTAAAATGCTGGAGAATTCAACTGGCATAAGCCGTCGAAGTTCAGATAACAGGGAATCATTAGAACCTGTTGGTACCCATGAGGAGATAAGGCAGCTTAGAAATGATCTTAGGTTGGCACTGGAGGCAGAAGAGAAAAGCAGGAAAGCCATGGATGATTTTGCCGTTGCACTCAAGGAAGTAACTACCGAAGCCAACCAAACAAATGCTGAGCTTGCCATAATCCAATCTGAGTTAGAGAAAAAAAGAGAAGAAGCTAGATGTGATAATTCTTTGCTAAAAAGCACCGAGCAAAAGCTACTTGAGGCCTTGGATGTGTACAACAGATTGAAGTTGGAATATGAGGAATATGCTGCTGCTTGGATGGAGAAAGAGGAAAACTTGGTAAATTGCGTAAGGATTTCTGAAGAACATCTCGCTAAGGAGAAGCAGGAGAACATTCGGATGAATAATGCCTGGAAAACTGCGAGGGAAGAGAATGCTAAGCTGCGAGAAATAATCAAACAAGCGTTTAGTGAGGCTACCACGGTAAAGGAAGAACTGGAGAATGCTCGAAATGAGAATTCTAAGCTAAAGAATCAGCTTTTTGAGAAGGAAAGTGTGTTGCAGCAAACAAGGCAGGATTACGATAGCCTAAAAGTTCGTGAAGCTGCTGCTCTTGATCGTGTGAGGGAGATGAAAAGTTTACTTGCATCTTCTTCAGCTGCAGATTCAAATAAGACCTCAAAGTTCTCAGAGATTAGGTCACTTCAACTTTCAAAATCAACAATTCATGGTGCAAAGACGAATAAGTGTTTGAGAATTTTCCCTTCTGAGAAGTGGAAAACTGGTTACTATTCAGTTAGCGGCAGCCGCAGGCTTGCCATTGGGGAGTCAGGGAGGTTGAAGGGATATAGTTTTGCTAAGGAGGGATCGCGAACTTCCTGTAGCAGTGTCTCTGATATTCAACACCCTTGTTCCAAAGTTGATAGTGGAAACATAAACTTAGAAGCTGATGATTTAGACGGTGGGAAAAAGAGAAGTAAGAAAAAGATGACAGTTTTGGACAGACTTACAGGTTCATTGAGGAGGAGAAGCACTGGGAATTAGTCATACACTCAAGCATTTCGATGTGAATGAAATTTGATTGAAATTGTATGTTTACCTTTACTTCTGTTGATCATTTTTATTTCTTTGTTTTTTTTCTGTGTTCTTAATTTACAGAGTAAACCAAAGATATGCCTTGCAATTTGAGATATGTGTTCATAATTATATGTGTGTATATTATCTTTAATTAGAAAAAACAAAGGTTCATTAGATAATATCTCATTGTTCTATTCAGGAATCGCAATAAACTAAAGGTAATATGACTAAAAATGGTGGAAAATACTTGTACAAAATAAAGAACACCACATTGTACAATCAATCATAATAGATAGTTGGGGTACGATTAAGGATGCTGATGATGATCCAACCTCAAAATAAGAAGAAATAGGCTAATTATGGTAATTATGAGATCTAAAACGACTTGAACAAGCTTTGTGCTCAATCTCATATGAAGAAGTGCAATATCTATTGTTATTTAATTGGTTTATTATAATTGATTTTTTTTTCCTTTTCTTATATGTTCTAAGCCGCCGCTGTGAAAAAGGCTGTGTTCATGAGAGAGTAATGGGGTGTGTGGAAGTTGTAACCCAAGTCTGTTTTCTTTCTCCCCGAACGGTGCTAGAGAAATCTCCTTCCCTGTGGGCGTAAGCAAAACAATTTAATACTGAACCAAATAAATCTTATGTTTAATTGTTGTTATGTGAATTTCTACACTTCTATTTTGTTTTTGCATGACAATTAGTATCAGAACGTGTGGTTTTTAGTTTGGAAGTCGACGACAACGATTGGATCGCGTGTCTCGACATTCAGCAAGTTGATTCGGCGTGTGTTCCTGGTGTTTTGTGCAGAACGTGGTCCGGCGTGCTTTGCCGATAGATTCGGCGATTTCAGGCGGTGGTTCCAGCGTGGAACAAGCGTTGGTGACGGCTCTGGCGTGTGCTCCTTTCTGTTTTGGTTTGCGGGAGAGCCGAATAGAGAAGTAAAGAAGTAATTGTGGAATCTTTTTATTCCCTTTCTGATTTGCAGTATCAGCAAAAGGAAATCGCGTTGAGAAAGAGAAAAAAAAAAGAAAAAAACGAATTTTTTTATGAAACTTTTTTCTTAGATAATTTTTTTTGTTTTTCTTTTCATTTTTCCTCCGGAATTTTGTTAAGGGAAGGAAAGAGATTCCAAGAGTGGAAGTCATGAATAATAGCACAATTTAGGTTCTTTAATGTTAACTATGACAGTGTAAAAGTCGATTAATCAGGTGATTAAGCTTTCCGTCAAAATCGATGTGATTAAATTTGACGACAAAGAAAACTTTTGTATGTGACGATACAAGGTGATGCATGCGTTGTGTTCTCTGAATTTGGAAGAAGTCTTCGATATCGAGAAATGTCCTAAAGATATGTCAGGGGGAGATTGGTTCAAGATGAACCAGAGTGCTTGTGGCTTAATCTGAAATTGCATGACCCAAGAGATCAAATATGAGGTGAAGGTGGAGACTTCTATAGGAAAATTGTGGAGTATGTTGGAGAACAAATATCTCACGAATTGCGTGAAGAACCGTCTCTATATGAAGCATCGACTCTACTTACATGAGACGGGGGAGGGGGGTTACTTTTGATGAGCACTTGATTGACTTCACAAAGTTGTTTGTAAATCTGATAAATTTGTATGAGAAAGCTGAAGATGAAGATATGACACTTCTTTTGCAGAATTCGCTTCTATATGGGTATGAAAACTTCACTATAACACTCATTCATGGGAATGAGGTGTTGAATTATGGCGAAATGACTACAACGCTATTGAATCCTGAGTTTCGTCGAAGAGACGATGAGTCCGCAAAGATGGAGTCAGCTGGGGTACTTACACTCCAACATGAAAAATCTAAGAAGAAAAAAAAAGAATAATTGAACAAAGAAATGTGGCAACGACACTTCTCAAAAGCTGGGCAAGTCTCGTAGGCGCAATCTTGGGAAAAGTCAGAGTGCCTTTTGTTTAGTGACTAATCATTGGAAGAAAGATTATCCGAAGCTGAAGGAGAAAGAAAAGGAAATTGCATCTGAGACAGAAGTTAAAATTATTGTGGAAAGATGTGAAGTTGTGGATTCAAATGTATTGTTATCTATTGTTCTCACAATTTATTTACAGATGATTCGTGCTAGATTCTGGACACAAATGTTATCTATCACATTTGTCCCCATCGAGTGTGATTCTGTACGTATACGAAGCTAGATAGTGGTGCAGAGGCTATGTGCAATAATCAAATTTGTCATACTATTGGTATATGGAGTATCTTTATCAGAATGAATGATGGTACACCTACGTTAAATATGTTCCATATATCAGTAAGAATTTGTTGTCGTTTGAGGCTTTGAGTCCAAGGACTACAAGAAAATTATTGAGACAGAAGTTCTAAGAAAATGTCGTAGAGCAATGATTTTTTATAAATGAGTTAGTTACCACAATCTTTACTATCTTCAAGGTAGTAAAGCGACTGAAACGACTACGGTTGCTTATAATTCTTTGACTCTAATATATTGTGGTATATGCTGCTAGCTCATGTTGGAGAGGCTTCACTTCAGGCTTTGATGAAGAAGGGATTGATGAAAGGAACGAGCATCTGCAAACTTGATTTTTGTGAGCGTTGTATATTTGGCAAGAAGTCACGCGTATCTTTTAGGACTGTCATCCACAATACAAAAGGTGTTTTAACATATGTTCACACAGATTTTTGAAGCCGGACAAAGACAACATCATTCAGCGGGTGAAGATACTGTCTCTTTTATTGATAATTACTTCAGGTATGTTTGGGTGTACACCATGAAGCACAAAAGTGAAGTGTTTGAGATTTTCATAAATTGAAAGAAGTTGATTGAGACTCGGATTGGTAAAAAGATTTGATGTATCAGATGAGATAATAGGGGCGAATACACTTCAAATGTGTTATTGCAATGTGCTAGAGAGCTGAGAATGAGCATCACTTCACTGTTCGATAGAAACCATTGCAGAACGGGGTGACAAAAAGGATGAATCAGATTTTGATGGAGAGAGCGTGGTGTATATTATCTAAGATTGGGTTAGAATATATTGGGTTGAAACCATAAAATATGTCTATCACTTGGTGATTCGATTGTCTTTTCTAACTATTCCAAAGAAGACCCCAAAGTGATGTGGTTAGGGTATTCTGCTAGAGATTATGAGCACATGGGAGTGTTTAGGTATCCAACTTATTACCATTTGCAAAATGATAAATTGGAACCATGAGCAGGACCAAACACTAGAATATCCCAAAATAAGTTTGGTTGAGGGATCACATTGCATTTACACTTTCAGTTACAGAGGCAAAATTTCCTTGTCAATACAATGGTAGAGAGCCCAAACTGTGATATTTGGAGAGGCCATGGGGCTAATGTGCGGTACAAGACAAAATTAGTGGCAAAAGGTCTTGCACAATGAGAAGGGATTAATTATAACGAGGTGTTCTTTCTAGTGGCCAAGCATCCCTCAATTTGTATTCTCTTAGCACTGATAGTACAATACAGTCTAATCTTGGAATAACTCGATGTGAAAGCTACATTTCTACGTGCAGAATTGCAATAGGAGATCTACATGTTGCAACCGCCTAAAATGGATCATCAAAGAACTTGGTTTACAAACTAAACAAGTCTTTGTATGGGTTAATGCTGTCACTACGACAGTTGTATAAAGAATTTGACCAGTTCATGAGGTGACACGAGGAGCATGTATGATCATTATGCATATGTCAAAAAGTTTGCCAACGATGAGTTCATTTACTTGCTTTTATATCTTGATGATATGTTGATTACATCTGCTAGTCAGATTGAGGTTGATATGATGAATAATCAACTATTCAAACACTTTGAAAAGAATAAGTTGACTGAAGCTCAATACTTGACATGGAGATTCTCAGAGATAAGGCAACTGGAAAGGTTTGGCTCTCGCAAGGAGCTTATGTTCGGAAGGTGCTGAAGAAATTTGATGTTGATGACTCAAGCAAGACGGTGAGTCTAACTATTGCATCTCACTTTCAGTTGAGTATAGATCAATATTATAAAGATGATCATGGGATTAAAGATATGTGATCGATTCCTTATGCTAGTTCATTCGCCAGTCTGATGTATGTCATGGTTTGTGCTAAACAAGGTATTGCACAAGCAATTGGTGTAGTAAGCAGGTTTAATCACGATCCAGAAAGGATTGATTTACGGACTAGGAAGAGTATTCTGAGGTATCTGAAGGGTATAGTTGATGTTGGCTTGGTGTTGGAGATACAATCATGTATTACAGATTTGTGTGTAGGCTGCAATGACTCTGACTATGTAGGTGATATGGACATGTGGAGATCTATAAGTGCCTATTTATTCTCATTAGTAGGACTTGTCAGTTAGAGGTTGGTTCTTCAGTCTATTGTTGCTTCGTCTGCTATAAAAGTTAAGTACATAACAGTCGCGGAAGCAATGAAGGAAGTTATATGGATGCAGAGCTTATTGGATGACTTGGGAGTTGATCAAGAATCTCTGACGATGTTCTGTGACGATGTTAGTACGGCAAAAGTTGAAGTATCATTGAAACTCAAATAATAATAATAATAATTGTATTAATAAGAATAATCGTAATAATAAATAAAATTGAATATAAGTCCAAATGTATAAATAGTTAATAAATTTGAACAATGTAACATATGATGAAATCCAATTCATTACAACTCTCGCCTCAAACTTAGGAAGGGGGGAGACGAAATAGGTGATTAAACTCCAGAAAAATTCATGCAAGTCCAAATGCTAATCTCTCTTTTACATATAGCATTACATTATATGGAACTTGCAGGCATATAAATTAATGTTAAGAAAAATGTTTCTCATTACAACATGTACATGCTATATTTGAACATGTCGACCTTAAGCAAAATTCACTTCATAAAGCAGAAGTTTGCTCGCAGTCAAAGACCTGTTTAGCAAGTGTTTATGATAATTTCGAATTTCATTTAATTCAGTAATGGGTGCATACGCCTCTGAATAACTAAGACGACGCTCTACAATGCAAAAACAGTGTTGGAAAGTATGAGGTTATTGTAATAAGATGAATACTGAAAAGTGAAGATTAACGCTTAAAAAACTCACTTTTATTTCATTCTTATTCTTCGTGATTCTATTTGATACAAACTCAAACACGTCATCTCTATTTATACTAGCGAAACCCCATTAGGATTGTGCCAACACTTTTCAATCTATTGGCTCCTATTGACTCTCTAGAATATTCTCTTATCTTCGTTTATATATTCTAGAATTCTCTAAATCACTCTTTAAGACACATCTCTAGAATCCTCTAAAACTTTCTTCAAAAAATGAGTCTCTGGGATATTTCAAAAACTTTTCAAGATTATGGGCTTAATTAAAAGCCCAAATTTAAATAAAGTTTAATTTTCAACACCCCCTCTTAAACTTAATTTGCATCCCAAGCAATCTTCTTATCCTGATAAAATCTTCATGCTTGAGGGGATTCATGAATATATCTGCTACTTGATCATGAGCCTTCACATACTCTATTTGCACATCATTTCTTGTGATGTAGTCTTTGATGAAGTGATAGCGTGTGTCGATATGTTTACTTTGATCAGGGAAAACAAGATTCTTGGTCAAAGTGATACATGACTTGTTATCGAAAAAAATATTTGTTGGCTCAATCTTAACTCCAATAAATTTTTGAATCAAATTGGATGACAGACACATAAAGTTGCAACAACATACTCAACTTCATAAGTAGAAAAGGCGACAAACGGTTGTTTTTTTGACATACAAGTAAAAATAATGTATCCTATGTAGAACACAAACCTTGTAGTACTTTTTTCTCTCATCCAAGTCTATGGTCTAGTAGTTGTCACTATAGCCGACAAGCTTGAAATCGTTTGATGATGAATAGAATAAGCCAAAATCAATCGTATCTTGATATATCAAAGAATCCTGTTGGCAGCATTCAAGTGAGTAATAGTTAGTGCCTCCATATAGCGGCTAACAATTCGAACAGTATAAAAAATATTCGTCCTGGTGCAAATCAAGTAGCGCAAGCTTCTAACCAAGCTCTTGAAAAAAGTTGAATTGACCATTTCGCCATTCTTAATTTTGGATACAAACTTGCCTCCACATTCCATCAGAGTGTTCATGGGGTTGCAATAATTCATATTGAATTTCTTGAGTATTTCTTTTCCATAGCTTTCTTGAGAAAAAAAGATGCCTCCATTCGTTTGTGGGGAGGAAATACTACTGTGATACAGTGGTGGAGAAGACATAAGAAGAGGAATAAGAGAATGTAGTGGTGGAGAGGAAGAGAAAGAGATGGAAAAGAGAATATAGTGGTGGAGAAGAAGATGAGAAGAAAAGTATCTTCCTTTCTTTGTTTTAGCCATTGAATGAGCAGCATATAGATATAAGCTCTATTATAATAGAATTTNAGGCTTGATGTGAGTATTGAGGATGAAGATCGAGCGATGATTTTGTTATGTTCGTTGCCNAAAGAAATCGATGTATGGGTTGAAACAGTCTCCAAGACAATGCTACAAGTGGTTTGACTCCCACATGATTCAGATTGGCTACAAGAGATGTGAGTATGTGAAGAGCCTTGATGATCGTTCTATTATTTTTTTGTNAATGTGAGTATGATTGCTGTGTTTATGTGAAAAGCCTTGATGATGGTTCTATTATTTTTCTGTTACTGTATGTNTGCAGGGCCCAACCCACATTGGTACAGGTGTAACTCTCAGGTATCTTTTCTCCTAAGGGGCTGGATATTCGCCAAGGTGGAGATTTGTTATGGTATGGCTCATATACCATGTAGGGACAGACGCTGGAACGAAGCGGAGCAGAGC
>JXCR01006909.1:347323-368214 GCA_002079205.1 Phalaenopsis hybrid cultivar
AATATCTCATTGTTCTATTCAGGAATCGCAATAAACCAAAGGTAATATGACTAAAAATGGTGGAAAATACTTGTACAAAATAAAGAACACCACATTATACAATCAATCATAATAGATAGTTGGGGTACGATTAAGGATGCTGATGATGATCCAACCTCAAAATAAGAAGAAATAGGCTAATTATCGTAATTATGAGATCTAAAACGACTTGAACAAGCTTTGTACTTAATCTCATATGAAGAAGTGCAATATCTATTGTTGTATTTAATTGGTTTATTATAATTGATTTTTTTTTTCCTTTTCTTATATATTCTAAGCCGCCTCTGTAAAAAAGGCTGTGTTCATGAGAGAGGAATGGGGTGTGTGGAAGTTGTAACCCAAGCCTCTCCCCGAACGGTGCTACTAAATTCTCCTTCCCCGTGGACGTAAGCAAAACAACTTAACACTGAACCAGATAAATCTTGTGTTTAATTGTTGTTATGTGAATTTCTACACTTCTACTTTGTTTTTGCATGACAATTAGTATCAGAACGTGTGGTTTTTAGTTTGGAAGTCGACGACAATGATTGGATCGTGTGTCTCGACATTCAGCAAGCTGATTCGGCGTGTGTTCCTGGTGTTTTGTGCAACACGTGGTCTGGCGTGCTTTACCGATAGATTTGGCGGTTTCAGGCGGTGGTTCCAGCGTAGAACAAGCATCGGTGACTGCTCTGGCGTGTGCTACCCTTTCTGTTTTGGTTTGCGAGAGAGCCGAACAGAGAAGTAAATAATTAATTGTGGAATCTTTTTATTCCCTTTCTGATTTGCGGTATCAACAAAAGGAAATCGCGTTGAGAAAGAGAAAAAAAAAAGAAAAAAGCGCATTTTCTTATGAAACTTTTTTCTTAGATTATTTTTTTTGTTTTTCTTTTCATTTTTCCTTGAGAATTTTGTTAAAGGAATTCTTTTAGGAAAGAGATTCCAAGAGTGGAAGTCATGAATGATAGCACAATTTAGGTTCTTTAATGTTAACTATGACACTGTAAAAATCGAGGTGATTAAGCTTTCCGTCAAAATCGATGTGATGAAATTTGACAACAAAGAAAACTTTTGTATGTGACGATGCAAGGTGATCCATGTGTTGTGTTCTCTGAATTTGTAAGAAGTCTTGGATATCAAGAAATGTCCTAAAGATATGTCAGAGGGAGATTGGTTCAAGATGAACCGGAGTGCTTGTGGCTTAATCTGAAATTGCATGACCCAGGAGATCAAATATGAGGAGATGGTGGAGACTTCTATAGGAAAATTGTGGAGTATATTGGAGAACAAATATCTCGTGAATTGTGTGAAGAACCGTCTCTATATGAAGCATCGACTCTATAGATTTTACATGAGACGGGGGAGGGGGGGTTACTTTTGATGAGCACTTGATTGACTTCACAAAGTTGTTCGTAAATATGATAAATTTGTATGAGAAAGCTGAAGATGAAAATATGACTCTTCTTCTGTTGAATTCGCTTCTAGATGAGTATAAAAACTTCACTATAACACTCATTCATGGGAATGAGGTGTTGAATTATGGCGAAGTGACTACAACGCTATTGAATCATGAGTTTTGTCGAAAAGACAATGAGTCCGCAAAGATGGAGTCAGCTAGGGTACTTACACTCCAACATGACAAATCTAAGAAGAAAAAGAAGAATAATTGAACAAAGAAATGTGGCAACGACACTTCTTAAAAGCGGGGCAAGTCTCGTAGGCCCAATCTTGGGAAAAGTCAGAGTGTCTTTTGTTTAGATACTAGTCATTGGAAGAAAGATTATACGAAGCTGAAGGAGAAAGAAAAGGAAATTTCATCTGAGACAAAAGTTAAAATTATTGTGGAAAGATGCGAAGTTGTGGATTCGAATGTATTTTTATCTATTGTTTCTCACAATTTGTTTATAGATGATTCGTGCTAGATTCTGGACACAAATGTTATCTATCACATTTGTCCCCATTGAGTGTGATTTTGTACGTATACGAAGCTAGATAGTGGTGCAGAGGTTATGTGCAACAATCAAATTTGTCATACTATTGGTATATGGAGTATCTTTATCAGAATGAATGATGGTACACCTACGTTAAACATGTTCCATATATCAGTAAAAATTTGTTGTCGTTTGAGGCTTTGAGTCCAAGGTCTATAAGAAAATTATTGAGACAGAAGTTCTAAGAAAATGTCGTTGAGCAATGATTTTTTATAAATGGGTTAGTTACCACAATCTTTACTATCTTCAAGGTAGTAAAGCGACTCAAACGACCACGGTTGCTTATAATTCTTTTGACTCTAATATGTTGTGGTATATGCAGCTAGCTCATGTTGGAGAAGCTTCACTTCAGGCTTTGATGAAGAAGGGATTGATGAAAGGAACGAGCATCTGCAAACTTGATTTTTGTGAACATTGTGTATTTGGCAAGAAGCCACGTGCATCTTTTAGGACTGTCATTCATAATACAAAAGGTGTTCTAACGTATGTTCATACAAATTTTTGGAGCCTGACAAAGACAACATCATTCAGTGGGTGAAAATACCATCTATTTTATTGATAATTACTTCAGGTATGTTTGGGTGTACACCATGAAGCAAAAAAGTGAAGTGTTGGAGATTTTCATAAATTGGAAGAAGTTGATTAAGACTCGGATTGGTAAAAATATTTGATGTATCAGATCAGATAATGGGGGCAAATACACTTCAAATGCTTTATTGCAATGTGCTAGAGAGCTAAGAATGAGTACCAATTCACTGTTCGATAGAAATCATAGCAGAACGGGGTGACAAAGAGGATGAATCAAATTTTGATGGAGAGAGTGTGGTGTATATTATCTAATACTGGGTTAGATAGAATATATTGGGTTGAAGCCATAAAATATGTCTATCACTTGGTGATTCGGTTGTCTTTTCTTACTATTCGAAAGAAGACCACAAAGTGATGTGGTTAGAGTATTCTGCTAGAGATTATGAGCACATGGGAGTGTTTAAGTATCCAACTTATTACCATGTGCAAAATGATAAATTGGAACCATGAGCAGGACCAAACACTAGAATACCCCAAAATAAGCTTGGTTGAGGGATCGCATTGTATTTACACTTTCAGTCACAGAGGCAAAAATTCCTTGTCAATAAAACGGTGGAGAGCCCAAACTGTGATCTTTGGAGAGGCCATGGGGCTAATGTGGGGTACAAGGCAAAATTAGTGGCAAAATGTCTTGCACAATGAGAATGGATTAATTATAACAAGGTGCTCTTTCTAGTGGTCAAGCATCCCTCAATTTGTATTCTCTTAGCACTTGTAGCACAATACAGTCTAATCTTGAAATACTTCGATGTGAAAGCTACATTTCTACGTGCAAAATTGCAATAGGAGATCTACATGTTGCAACCGCCTAGAATGGATCATCAAAGGACTTGGTTTACAAACTAAATAAGTGTATGGGTTAAAGCTATCACTGCGACAGTTGTATAAAAAATTTGACCAGTTCATCAGGTGACACGAGGAGCATGTATGATCATTATGCATGTCAAAAAGTTTGCCAAAGATGAGTTCATTTACTTGCTTTTATATCTTGATGATATGTTGATTGTATATGCTAGTCAGATTGAGGTTGATATGATGAATAATCAACTATTCAAACATTTTGAAAAGAATAAGTTGAGTGAAGCTCACAGAATACTTGGCATGGAGATTCTCAGATATAAGGCAACTGAAAGGTTTGGCTCTCGCAAGGAGCTTATGTTCGGAAGGTGCTGAAGAAATTTGATGTTGATGACTCAAGCAAAACGGTGAGTCTACCTATTGCATCTCACTTTCAGTTGAGTTCAGATTAGTGTTATAAAGATGATCATGAGATTAAAGATATGCGATTGAATCCTTATGTTAGTTCATTCGTCAGTCTGATGTATGTCATGGTTTGTGCTAAACAAGCTATTGCACAAGCAATTGATGTTGTAAGCAAGTTTATCCATGATCCAGAAAAGATTGATTTACAGACTAGGAAGAGTATTCTGAGGTATCTGAAGGGTACAGTTGATGTTGGCTTGATGTTGGAGATACAGTCATCTATTATAGATTTGTGTGTAGACTGCAATGGCTCTAACTATGTAGGTGATATGGACACGTGGAGATCTATAAGTGGCTATTTATTCTCATTAGTAGGACAAGTCAGTTGGAGTTTGGTTCTTCAGTCTATTGTTGTTTCGTCTACTATAGAGGCTGAGTACATAACAGTCGCGGAAGCAATGAAGGAAGTTATATGGATGCAGGGCTTATTGGATGACTTGGGAGTTGATCAAGAATCTCTGACGATGTTAGTACGGCAAAAGTTGAAGTATCATTGAAACTCAAATAATAATAATAATAATAATAATAAGTGTATTAATAAGAATAATCGTAATAATAAATAAAATTGAATATAAGTCCAAATGTATAAATAGTTAATAAATTTGAACAATGTAACATATGATGAAATCCAATTCATTACAACTCTCGCCTCAAACTTAGGAAGGGGGGAGACGGAATAGGTGATTATACTCCAGAAAAATTCATGCAAGTCCAAATGTTAATCTCTCTTTTACATATAGCATTACATTATATGGAACTTGCAGGCATATAAATTAATGTTCAGAAAAATATTTCTCCTTACAACATGCACATGCTATATTTGAACATGTCGACCTTAAGCAAAATTCACTTCAGAAATCAGAAGTTTGCTCGCAGTCAAAGACCTGTTTAGCAAGTGTTTATGATAATTTCGAATTTCATTTAATTCAGTAATGGGTGCATACGCCTCTGAATAACTAAGATGACGCTCTACAATGCAAAAACAGTGTTGGAAAGTATGAGGTTATTGTAAGAAGATGAATACTAAAAAGAGAAAGGAACACTTAAAAAACTCACTTTTATTTCATTCTTATTCTTTGTGATTCTACTTGATACAAACTCAAACACGTCATCTCTATTTATACTAGCGAAACTCCATTAGGATTGTGCTAACACTTTTCAATCTAATGGCTCCTATTGACTTTCTAGAATATTCTCTTATCTTCATTATATATTCTAGAATTCTCTAAATCACTCTTTAAAACACATCTCAAGAATCCTCTAAAACTTTATTCAAAAAATGAGTCTCTAGGATATTTCAAAGACTTTTCTAGATTATGGGCTTAATTAAAAGCCCAAATTTAAATCAAGTTTAATTTTCAACACCTCTTAAACTTAATTTGTCATCTCGAGCAATCTTCTTATCCTGATAAAATCTTCATGCTTGAGGGGATTCGTGAATATATCTGTTACTTGATCATGAGCCTTCACATACTCAATTTGCACATCCTTTCTTGTGATGTAGTCTTTGATGAAGTGATAGCGTGTGTCGATATGTTTAATTTGATAAGGGAAAACAAGATTCTTGGTCAAAGCGATACCTGACTTGTTATCGAAAAAAATCTTTGTTGGCTCTTCTTGTGACAATCTTTAACTCCAATAAATTTTGGAACCAAATTGGATGACAGACACATAAAGTTGCAACAACATACTCAAATTCACAAGTAGAAAGGGCGACAACCGGTTGTTTTTTTGACATCCAAGTAAAAATAGTGTATCCTATGTAGAACACAAACCTTGTAGTACTTCTTCTCTCATCCAAGTCTATGGTCTAGTACTTGTCACTACAACCGACAAGCTTGAAATCGTTTGATGATGAATAGAAAGCCAAAATCAACCGTATCTTGATATATTGAAGAATCTTCTTGGCAGCATTCAAGTGAGTAATAGTTAGTGCCTCCATATAGCGACTAACAATTTCAATAGCATAAAAAATATTCTTCCTGGTGCAAATCAAGTAGCGGAAGCTTCCAACCAAGCTCTTGAAAAAGGTTGAATTGACCATTTCACCATTCTTAATTTTGGATCCAAACTTACCTCCACATTCCATCAGAGCGCTTATGGGGTTGCAATCATTCAGATTGAATTTCTTGAGTATTTCTTTTCCATAGCTTTCTTGAGAAAAAAAGATGCCTTCATTCGTTTGTGTGGAGGAAATACTACTGTGATATAGTGGTGGAGAAGGACATAAGAAGAGGATGGAGAGAATGTAGTGGTGGAGAGGAAGAGAAAGAGATGGAAAAGAGAATATAGTGGTGGAGAAGAAGACGAGAAGAAGAGTATCTTCCTTTCTTTGTTTTAGCCATTGAATGAGCAGCATATAGATATAAGCTCTATTATAATAGAAATTTTTACATACCAACCACCAAAAAATTGAATATAACGGAACATTTTAACTACTTTACATTTCAACAACCCTATTTTAGCCACCAGTGAAGGCTTTGAGTGAATATTTTAGGTGTTTAAAATGTTATATTTAAAGTTTAATCGGTTAATATGTTATATTGAATGTTTTGAATGCATGGTTGGTATATAAAAAACCCATTATAATAACACACATACTCCATTTATTACTAACATGCAGTTATCAAAAGAATTATCATAAATATGACAATTAGTATTTATTATCAAAGCATGAATTATATAAATTAAATTTATCATATTAAATGTGAGGTAACATGTAGAATATATAATTGAGTGTATAAGAACCTGTGAAATAATCCATCAAAATAGATATATTTACGCAGTTAATTATTTCATCATGACATTAAAAAGCATTCCATGACGTGTATAACAATACAAATAAAACAAATGCATGATTTGCAAATTTACATAATAAATTATAAATAATAAAGATGACATCATTAACAAAGATTTACATAAACCAACACAAATGCATCAATAGTCATTATTTAAATCATATGCTATAAGTTACTTTGAAACCAAGCTACAGTAAATCTATCATCAAGAATAAGTTCATAATTTTTGTTTTTCTAAATCTATAAAACCCTTTCTGAAATCTAAGCATTTGGTGGTAATGCAACTTAATCTTAAATAAAATTAAACAGAAATTGAGTCTTCTTATCAAACTAGAATAACGAAGACAGAACCATAAAAGTTTGAAAGAATAATGAGTAGGCAGAGTCACCACTCACCTATGAAGAAATATTTCTGATTGAGGAACGAGATGAAGACAACCGTCTGCCAAAGAGTTTGGCAGCAACGTAGGAGAAGAGCAAAGGATCAGTGGCTAGGGCATTAGAAGAGGGATGGTCATTCTACCGCTAGAGCTCGGCGACTACTGGGATGAGTAAGGAGGAGAAGAAACGAGATAAGGGTGCGATGTCCGAGATTTCTCCTCCCTTTGTATAGAGTCGAGAGGGTGGGAGAGCTCGGGAGATCACGGGATTCCCGCAAAAGAGAAGAGGATGAAGGCGCCTACGCTGTTCGGCAGCCTGCACTAAGGGTTGGCTGGAGCGCCCAGCAGTCATGGGTTGCGATCTCCAATAGAGATTGGGTTTGTTCGATTAGAGGCTGAAACGATTAGGGATTTTATTTATTTTAAAGAAAGATTAGGCCAATTCTTAAGTTACATGTAAAGAAGTGCTATAAATTGTCATGTACCACCCACGTTCCAGTTTTAATGCTGGTAAATTTTTAAAGTTGTGAGCAATAAGTTTAAATTTTATAAAAAGACAATTAAATTGTCAAACAATTTGTATCAATCAAAAGAAAAAACAAAATTGTAGATACAACAGATTTTTTTTTTCTGTTCATATCTGATTTGTCCACAAAAACAAATGAGTCAGTCATGAATTTTTTTTCAGCACATCAATAAATTTAAGGCCATTCATTTTCTAGTTAGTATCCAATAATTACTAAGCAAATTTCATCAAACGGAATGCGCCGGCCCCTTTTAATGGGATAAAACCTTGGTATTGTTGTTGTTGGAATCTGCAAACCTTTTATCAAGATGAGCTATTTAATCCTAGAAGATTTTCATACTACACTACAGCAGATATAGACCAAAACACTAGGCTTCTTAAATAAAAAAAAGTGATAACATAACATCAATATAAAAATTCTCCCCCAGAAAAACACACAAAAAAAAATGGTCTTCCCCCATGCATTACATGAGAACAGCAAGAAAATTAATTACATAAAAAAGATTCAAATGCTCGACGCCTAAGTGCTACGTTGATGACACAACATCAATAGGACATAAAGACAATTTGCAAGTTAAAGCGACGAATCCCTTCATCTGCAGCCCTAGGAAGAAAAAAGCATCAAGTAGATGTTGCATAAATTAATATTTACATGCAAGCAGAAAGATAAAAGAAAAAAAAANCACTTGCAAGTTAAAGCGGCGACGCCCTTCATCTGCAGCCCTAGGGAGAAAAAAGCATCAAGTAGATGTTGCATAAATTAATATTTACATGCAAGCAGAAAGATAAAAGAAAAAAAAAATCTGAGAAAGGAATACCGATAGCTGAGATAAAGGAAATAATTTTTTTCTCAGATATTTTTCGACCTCTCCCTCTGATTACACAATCCTGAATTGTCAATGATACGAATGTGAGCCATGATGATGCCGTGGACATCCCTCCTAATAAATAATGTATATCGACGCTACAGCATAATTACATAGCAACTAAGCTAATCATTTCAGTGAGGGCCCCCATATCTAAAACAAACGTCTCTTTCGGAGAGTCGAAAATTGAGAGATGTAGAAAGAATAATACAATCTGGCAGCCATCTTGATTACATGACAGCAGTTGGTTGGTTTCTTCCATCTCAACCACAGCAGAACTTACGGATCATAGCCCCCACCTCTGCATCTGCGCGAAATGTAATCAACAAAAGTTTTAAATCGGTGAACTCCCATGATGCTATATATCAACAGGTGGGAATATATTNAGATGAAGGCGCCTACGCCGGTCGGCAGCCTGCACTAAGGGTTGGCTGGAGCGCCCGGCAGTCATGGGTTGCGATCTCCAACAGAGATTGGGTTTGTTCGATTAGAGGCTGAAACGATTAGGGATTTTATTTATTTTAAAGAAAGATTAGGCCAATTCTTAAAATTGTCATGTACCACCCACGTTCCAGTTTTAATGCTCTTAAATTTTGAAAATTGTGAGCAATAAGTTTAAATTTTATAAAAAGACGATTAAATTGTCAAACAATTAAATTGTCAAACAATTTGAATCAATCAAAAGAAAAAAGAAAATTGTAGATACAACAGATTTTTTTTTTTTTCTGTTCGTATCTGATTTGTCCAAAAAAAACAAATGAGTCAGTCATGAATTTTTTTCAGCACATCAATATATTTAAGGCCATTCATGTTCCAGTTAGTATCCAATAATTACTAAGCAAATTTCATCAAACGGAATCCGCCGGCCCCTTTTAATGGCATAAAAGCTTGGTATTGTTGTTGTTGGAATCTGCAAACCTTTTATCAAGATCAGTTATTTAATCCCAGAAGATTTTCATACTACACTACAGCAGATATAGACCAAAACACTTAAGCTTCTTAAATAAAAAAAAAAGTGATAACATAACATCAATATGAAAATTCTCCCCCAGAAAAACACAAAAAAAAATGGTCTTCCCCCATGTTACATGAGAACAGCAAAAAAATTAATTACATAAAAAAGATTCAAATGCTCGACGCCTAAGTGCTACGTTAATGACACAACATCAATAGGACATAAAGACCACTAGCAAGTTAAAGAGACGACGCCCTTCATCTGCAGCCCTAAGGAGAAAAAAGCATCAAGTAGATGTTGCATAAATTAATATTTACATGCAAGCAGAAAGATAAAAGAAAAAAAAATCTGAGAAAGGAATACCGATAGCTGAGATAAAGAAAATAATTTTTTTCTCAGATTTTTTTCAACCTCTCCCTCTGATTACACAATCCTGAATTGTCAATGATACGAATGTGAGCCATGATGATGCCGTGGACATCCCTCCTAATAAATAATGTATATCGACGCTACAGCATAATTACATAGCAACTAAGCTAATCATTTCAGTGAGGGCCNTGCATCTGCGTGAAATGTAATCAACAAAAGTTTTAAATCGGTGAACTCCCATGATGCTATATATCAACAGGTGGGAATATATTTAATACTAATCATCTTCTGTGAGCTGAGCCCTTTATATCATCAGAGAATTCAAAATGGCTAATAACCCCAAGGGTCTCCGTGAGCTTCAAAATGTGTGATTGAATTGATAGTGACTCTGGAGAGACAGCCTCTGGGAGGCTTGGCAGGCAATCAGGTAAATGCCCACTCTCCTTCCTAGGTGTGCCAAGGAGAGAAAGTGCAGCCCGGCAGAATATAAACCTAATCAGAAGCCAACATTAGATATGAAAGCACAAATAATACGATGTGGTTTTTTAATATGCTTATGTCATGACGTAGCTGAGTACAGCACATATAAATGGCCAAATTTATTGACTCTATATCCATTTGGTTTGCTCTAAATATAGAGTGAGCATTACATTCACATAAAACTTAGAAGGGATAAAATCAAGCAAGAGATTTTCTGGCAACTTAGCATAAGTGTAATAGTTACTTTAGAGCACATTTGTAAATCAAAATCTATTTTAAAAAATAATGATTTTATTTTCACTCACTATTGAACATGAAAATGAAATCATTGCTGTGAGAAAGTTTCGAGAGGCTCATGAAGTTTGAAATTTAAACTATATCCAACCAAATTTCACTTGTTTATTTTTTCTAACAAGCCATCAACATTAAAAATGCAAAGCATGGACTATAGAAATTTAACCACATATAAAAACTAAAAATATACGTTTATCCTGCTTTCGGGGTTATTTCGCTTGTGTTACATTATTGGCATTTTGTTATAACAGCTGTTATAGTGACTCGATATTTAATCGCTTTTTCTCCTCCCCCATCCTAAAAACAAGAAGATAAGTGATGGAAAACAAGAGGAGTTGGAGAAGCAGGAGCAGAACAGCTAATCAGCAGGATCGGGTACAGAATTTTCCTACAACATGACACTGCAAACTTGCAGTGTCGATATTTGATCGCTTTATCTCCTCCCCCATCCTAAAAACAAGAAGATAAGTGATGAAAAACAAGAGGCGTTGGAGAAGCAGGAGCAGGGCTGAGGCTAAGAAGCAGGATAGGGTACAGAACTTTCCTACAAGATGAGACTGCAAGCTTGAAATCGTGCAGCAGCTCTCCTCAAGTTCGGTTTGATTTAGGTGTATACTATGAAATTTTAATTTTAAATATATTTTTTAAAAATTAAAATTAAACCTAATTATTTAGGCTTACAACTCGTGAAAATTTGATTGTGGCAATGCCTTAAGGTGCGCCTCACCCCCAGTGTGTGTGTGTGTGTGTGTCAAAGCAAGCCTTGAGGTGCACCTCTAATTGTGCAATTTTAAATCATAATCAAAATTAACAAGCAAATTCAGCTTGATTTTGCCGAACAGGCTTTATTTGTAAAACCATTCACTTAGGACCCAAAAAAACATGGACCACGATAGGTATCCCAACAACACATACAAATCAACAATTGGCTTTAGGATGATCGGATCAGCTGGAACTAGGTTAGAGAGGGATCAACATGAGTTGAGCAGAATCCGCAAACATTAAGCCTCACTGTTCCACTGCACACCACTAAGTAAGAAGAGTACATTCCCTACAACAAACTCCGTATAGGTACATTTCCACCCTACAAGTTGCTTTGATCAGCTTCTTCATCTCTTTTGATTCCTGAAGGCAATTCATTGCCCCTTCATCCATTTCGTTCCCATACAAACGAAACCTTTTATATTCCTTGTAATCATTATGCTTCCTCAAAACTAAATCTCTAAAACATATTAAAAATTGTTAATTTCCACACTAAACAAAGCTCTACAATATATTAAAGAATATTAATTGCCACATCATTCATCTCCCATCTCCTCTAATCCTTATTTATCTCAATCCTTCCTTAAAACCAAAACTACACCATATATGAAACACTATAAATTACCACAGCATTCATCCTCCATCTCTACTTGGCCAACACCCTTCACTGGCCATTTCCTAAAAAAAAAACAAATCTAAACCACCCACTTCCAATCAAAATAAACCTCTGCCCACCCATTTTCTAAAGCCACCCCTCTAATTAGCCTTATTTATTTTTCTAATCTTAATCGACCCTAAAACCAAAGCTCAGCTATATATTAAACATTCTTAATTGTCACACCATTCACCTCCCATCTCCTCTAGCAAAAAGCCAACCCCCCTTAACTAAGCCATTCCAAAACAAAAATCAACTCTAATACACCCATCTCCACTTTAAATAAACCAAACCCAAACAATCTCCCAAACCCTTATCCTCTACTTGCCTAATTTGTTCCTTCTAGTCTTAATCCTTCCCTATTATAATCAAAGCTCCGCCATATATTAAGCATTCTTAATTCTCACACCATCCATCCCCCCATCTTCTTTAGTTACCGGCCTCTCTTAACTAACTCATTTCAACACAAAAATTGACTCTAACCCACCCAGCCCCACTTAAAATATACACAACCCAACCCATCCTTAACCAAAACTTAAACATTTGGCCGCCCTATTTTCTAGCTTCAGAGCCTAATCTGTTTCTCCCTAATACTACTATAAAGGATAATATGATGCCTATGGCAATATGTTCATCCTCATCATTCAACAAAACCTTCTCATCCGTAATATGATGCATTACATGACTACATTGTCCACCACCTACCAAAAAATCAGAACCTCCTCTCATTAACCGTGTCTATACTCGGCACACTCATGATCCCACATTGGAGCCTGCTACCACTTTACAAGACCTAGAAGCTGCTCCGAGTGACGCCANAATGATGCATTCCATGACTACATTGTCCACCACCTACCAAAAAATCATAACCTCCTCTCATTAACTGTGTCTATACTAGGCACACTCATGATCCCACATTGGAGCCTGCTACCACTTTACAAGACCTAGAAGCTGCTCCGAGTGACGCCAGTTATCCTGTTGATGCATGTAATCAAGCATGCTCTCTTTATTCCATGGAAAAATATATCTTTTCACTGTGTATCGCCGACCTATAAAGTATTTGCTGCTGACGTGACAGATCATCACCTCTCGTCCACTATTGATGCAGTATTAGTTGATCATTTCTGGAAAGCTACAGTAATAAATGAAATGAATGCCCTTTGGCGGAATCATACAAGAGATGTTGTGAATCTTCCCACAAATAAGAAAGCAGTAGGGTGGCACTGGATTTTTAGCACTAAGTTTAACTCTGATTGATACTTTGAACGCAACAAGTCACGATTGGTCGCTAAAGGCTACTCGCAAACATACGAAATTGATTATGAGGAGACTTTTGCTCCGGTTGCTAAATTAAACACCATTCGGATCCTACTTTCCCTTGTTGTAAATTTGGACTGTCATTGCTCCAATTGAATGCCAAAGATACTTTCCTAAATGGGGATCTCACAGAGAAGATGTGCATGGCCTCCCTCCAGGCTTTATTAACTTTATTGTTCCCTAGAGACATATGTGCCGACTGTGGAAGTCCCTCTACGGACTGAAACAATCCCTAAAGATTTGGTTCGGCAAGTTTACAAAGATGATAATGGGCCACAGTTTTTCACCAGCTCAATCAGAATACTTTTTTCATTCGGCTTTCCTCCAGTGAAAAATTACATGATTAGTGGTTGTCCCAATGAAAAATTAGTTGATGTTTCCAATATGGTTTCGATGAAAAAAAACTCACTGCCAACGGCTTGTGAAGAAACCCATTTACCTCATCCATACCAATCCCGACATTTGTCACGAAGTAGGTATTGTGAGTCAACTCATGCATGATCTCTCTGAGCACCATCCCAGAGTTGTCCACAGGATCATTCACTACCTAAAAGGCATGCCAGGTTAAATTTTTTTTTCTCGCGCCACACTTCTTGTTCTATTATTGTTTATCCAGATGCGGATTGGGCCGAATATGTCCAAGATCGACGATTCACTCGAGATATTTGCTCATTCATGTGGGGAAATCTTAACACATGGAAAAACAAAAAATAATCAGTTGTTGTCTGGAGCAATGCTGAAGCTGAGTTTTGCTCATGTCATTGGGTATCTGTGAAGTTCTCTAGTTACGCATCATACTCAGTAAATTGTGTATGTCAACCTCTGCTCCTCTTCAGCTGTTTTGTGATATAAAGCAGTCAGTTGGTATTACCCATAATTCAATCCAGTATGATCGAACCAAATTTGTGAAGATTGACAGACACTTCATTAAGGAAAAACTCAATTCAGAGGAGATTTGCATTCTATTTGTCCCATCTAATGATCAAATAGCAAATATCCTTATCACGAATCCTCCTCAGCCAGTGTTTGACGACTTCAAATCCAAATTAAAAATGATGGACATATATGCATCAACTTGAGGGAGAGTATAAGAATTCTTAACTAATTAATGTTGCAGTTATTAATAACTTTTATTCAATTTTATTTACTTCCTTTATTTTTGTTTCCATATTTATGTATTTCCCAGTAAATCTATTTCTGAATTTATATCTTTCTTTTATTGGGATCTTATAATATGTATATATACTTCTCTTCCTATCAATAAAAGTATGAAGATCTATTCTCTAAAACTTGACACAGTTGTTGTTCGGATTAACTCGATATCATTACACTTACAAAATAAGCATTACTAATTCAAGGCTTTTCCCAAAATACATATCCACTAGAAAAAAAAGAATAAAAATATGAAATGATTTTAATTCTCTTGGTCTATGCATCATTGCCCTTTGGCAGAGTTTCATGAGGGAGGCTCCGAGACTCCGGGATTATGGTTTCCAAATACAGCTAATATAATGCATAATGCCTTCATCAAAAGGAAAATTAGGAACAAATCAACACAACAACGCACTTTATTTTAAGTTAGACAGACCATAGTAAATTAGTAAACCTTAAAGCCCAATTGATAAATGAAAGGATCCCAAAATTTCAAAAATTTTAGCAAATATTTGAAAACAAATAAATTCAATAAGCAAAAAAGTTTTCTCTCGACAAAACTGAAATCTAACATCATCTTTTATGAATATCAAGAGCAATAATTTAGCAAATTACAAATTATCAGAAAAAATAAATAACAATATTACCAAATAAAGAATAATCAGCGCTAGGTCAATATAAGAAGATGATTTCTGATGGAATTGTGTGGTCATATTTATATTGTATTTAAAAGAAGGATTTTTACATACATGTCACCTAAAACATAATGATTTACATCCCAAAAACCTAAACTTTAATATTTAGAAACTAACCACCCAAAACCAACACGTCCCTCTATTTGCCACTCTCCAATATTGTCGTCTGCTTAGTTTCGCTTGCATGAAATGCTCACTCAGCATTAACCCCTGGAAACACCGCCAGCGATGATCCTTCTCATCCCAGCCAAAGATTCATTTTTAATAGTTCGGACCTTTCGTGTCCCTGTTTTCTGGAAGAGGAATTTTCAGGTTCCTGCTTTCCATGAAGAGGAAGAAAAAAACAACGCAGCCTGTTCACCTGCTGCTACCCAAGGACCACCTCCCAGCAGCCTCACCGAGCATCTACATCTTCTCTCTCGCCTCCGGAAGCAAGTCCAGCTTGTCTCACTCACAACCCAACCTGTTTCACCTCCTAAGCTGAGATCAACCACTTCCAAACCCCACGCGGCAGCAGCTACTTGGTTCTCCTTCGATCCAGGCAGTCGCATCATCGTCTGCTTTGCCTTAGTGGCAATCCTGTGAACTTAACTAACTCCCCTGGTTTCTGAGATTTAGAGATCGGAATGACGACTAGCAATCAAAAAACAGCAGCCACGTGCAGCATCACAGGCGGAGGAGAAGATAATAATTTGTATAAGTAAACTAGTTTTCTTCGTGATGGCAGCAGTGAGGGGATCTTTGGGCTTCAGCGGTCGGCCATGAGGACATGGATCAGCAGCAACATGCCCAAAGGCAAAGGCATGTTTCGGCTTCAGCAGGCATNGGACTATAGAAATTTAACCACATATAAATACTAAAAATATACGTTTATCCTGCTTTCGGGGTTATTTTGCTTGTGTTGCATTATTGGCATTTTGTTATAATAGCTGTTATAGTGACTCAACATTTAATCGCTTTATCTCCTCCCCCATCCTAAAAACAAGAAGATAAGTGATGGAAAACAATAGGAGTTGGAGAAGCAGGAGCAGAACAGCTAATCAGCAGGATCGGGTACAGAATTTTCCTACAACATGACACTGCAAACTTGCAGTGTCGATATTTGATCGCTTTATCTCCTCCCCCATCCTAAAAACAAGAAGATAAGTGATGAAAAACCAGAGGCGTTGGAGAAGCAGGAGCAGGGCTGAGGCTAAGAAGCAGGATAGGGTACAGAACTTTCCTACAAGATGAGACTGCAAGCTTGAAATCGTGTAGCAGCTCTCCTCAAGTTTGGTTTGATTTAGGTGTATACTATGAAATTTTAATTTTAAATATTTTTTTTTAAAATTAAAAATTAAACCTAATTATTTAGGCTTACAACTAGTGAAAATTTGATTGTGGCAATGCCCTAAGGTGCGCCTCACCCCCAGCGAGGCTCACCTATCATATAACAAGTGAGTCATAAGCCATATTGTCTTTTAAATATATATATATATATATANACCATTCGGGTCCTACTTTCCCTTGTTGTAAATTTGGACCGGTCTTTGCTCCAATTGAATGCCAAAGATACTTTCCTAAATGAGGATCTCACAGAGAAGATGTACATAGCCTCCCTCCAGGCTTTATTAACTTTATTGTTCCCTAGAGACAGATGTGCCGACTGTGGAAGTCCCTCTACGAACTGAAACAATCCCTAAAGGTTCGATTCGGCAAGTTTACAGAGGTGATAATGGGCCACAGTTTTTCACCGGCCCAATCAGAATACTTTTTTCTTTAGGCTTTCCTCCAGTGAAAAATTACATGATCAGTGGTTGTCCGAAAGAATCCCAATGAAAAATTAGTTGATGTTTCCAATGTGGTTTCGATGAAAAAAACTCACTGCCAACGGCTTGTGAAGAAACCCATTTACCTCATCCATACCAATCCCGACATTTGTCACGAAGTAGGTATTGTGAGTCAACTCATGCATGATCCCTTTGAGCACCATCCCAGAGTTGTCCACAGGATCATTCACTACCTAAAAGACAAGCCAGGTTAAGTCTTTTTTTCTCGCGCCACACTTCTTGTTCTATTATTGTTTATCCAGATGTAAATTGGGCCGAATATGTCCAAGATCGAAGATTCACTTGAGATATTTGCTCATTCATGTGGGGAAATCTTAACACATGGAAAAACAAAAAATAATCAGTTGTTGTCTGGAGAAATGCTAAAGCTGAGTTTTGCTCATATCATTGGGTATATGTGAAACTCTCTAATTACGCATCATACTCAGTAAATTGTGTATGTCAACCTCTGCTCCTCTTTAGCTTTTTTGTGATATAAAACAGTCAATTGGTATTACCCATAATCCAATCCAGCATGATCGGACCAAATTTGTGAAGATTGACAGACACTTCATTAAGGAGAAGT
Source organism: Phalaenopsis hybrid cultivar (assembly GCA_002079205.1). Lineage (NCBI taxonomy): Eukaryota > Viridiplantae > Streptophyta > Magnoliopsida > Asparagales > Orchidaceae > Phalaenopsis > Phalaenopsis hybrid cultivar. The sequence goes on from JXCR01006909.1 coordinate 364,827, forward strand.
TCAATTCAGAGGAGATTTGCATTCTATTTGTCCCATCTAATGATCAAATAGCAAATATCCTTATCACGAATCTTCCTCGGCCAGTGTTTGACAACTTCAAATCCAAATTAAAAATGATAGACATATATGCTTCAACTTGAGGGGGAGTATAAGAATTCTTAGCTAATTAATGTTACAATTATTAATAGCTTTTATTCAATTTTATTTACTTCTTTTATTTTTGTTTCCATATTTATGTATTTCCCAGTAGATCTATTTCTGATTTATATATTTCATTTATTGGGATCTTGTAATATGTATTTATACTTCTCTTCCCATCAATAAAAGTATGTAGGTTTGTTCTCTAAAACTTGACACAGTTGTTGTTCGGATTAACTCCGATATCATTACACTTACCAAATAAGCATTACTAATTCAAGGCTTTTCCCAAAATACATATCCAATAGAAAAAAAAAAAAAGAACAAGAATATGAAATGATTTTACTTCTCTTGGTCTATGCATCATTGCCCTTTGGCAGAGTTTCATGAGGGAGACTCCGAGACTCCGGGATTACGGTTTCCAAATACAGCTAATATAATGCATAATGCCTTCATCAAAAGGAAAATTAAGAACAAATCAACACAACAACGCACTTTATTTTAAGTTAGACAGACCATAGTAAATTAGTAAACCGTAAAGCCCAATTGATAAATGAAAGGATCACAAAGTTTCAAAAATTTTAGCAAGTATTGAAAACAAATAAATTCAATAAGCAAAAAAGTTTTCTCTCGACAAAACTGAAATCTGACATCATCTTTTATGAATATCAAGAGCAATAATTTAGCAAATTACAAATTATCAGAAAAAATAACTAGCAATATTACCAAATAAAGAATAATCAGCGCTATTGACCTATAAGAAGATGATTTCTGATGGAATCGTGTGGTCATATTTATATAGTATTTAAAAGAAGGATTTTTACATACATGTCACCTAAAACATAATGATTTGCATCTCAAAAACCTAAACTTTAATATTTAGTAACTAACCACCCAAAACCAACACGTCCCTCTATTTGCCACTATCCATTATTGTCGTCCGCTTAGTTTCGCTTGCATGTAATGCTCACTCAGCATTAACCCCTGGAAACACCGCCGGCGATGATCCTTCTCATCGCAGCCAAAGATTCATTTTTAATAGTTCGAACTTTTCGTGTCCCTGTTTTCTGGTAGAGGAATTTTCAGGTTCATGCTTTCCAGGAAGAGGAAGAAAAAAACAACGCAGCCTGTTCACCTGCTGCTACCCAAGGACCACCTCCCAGCGGCCTCACCNCGTGTCGTCATATTTATATAGTATTTAAAAGAAGGATTTTTATATACATGTCACCTAAAACATAATGATTTGCATCCCAAAAACTTAAACTTTAATATTTAGAAACTAACCACCCAAAACCAACACGTCCCTCTATTTGCCACTCTCCATTATTGTCGTCCGCTTAGTTTCTCTTGCATGCAATGCTCACTCAGCATTAACCCCTGGAAACACTGCCAGCGATGATCCTTCTCATCGCAGCCAAAGATTCATTTTTAATAGTTCGGACTTTTCGTGTCCCTGTTTTCTAGGAGAGGAATTTTCAGGTTCCTTCTTTCCAGGAAGAGGAAGAAAAAAACAACACAGCCTGTTCACCTGCTGCTACCCAAGGACCACCTCCCAGCGGCCTCACCGAGCATCTACATCTTCTCTCTCGCCTCCGGAAGCGAGTCCAGCTTGTCTCACTCACAACCCAACCCGTTTCCCCTCCTAAGCTGAGGTCAACCANGGCCTCACCAAGCATCTACATCTTCTCTCTAGCCTCCGGAAGCGAGTCCAGCTTGTCTCACTCACAACCCAACCCGTTTCCCCTCCTAAGCTGAGGTCAACCACCTCCAAACCCCACGCCGCAGCAGCTACTTGGTTCTCCTTCGATCACCGTCTGCTTTGCCTTAGTGGCAATCCTGTGAACTTAACTAACACCCCTGGTTTCTGAGTTTTAGAGATCGGAATGCCGACTAGCAATCAAAAAACAGCAGCCACGTGCAGCATCACAGGTGGAGGAGAAGATGATAATTTGTATAAGTAAACTAGTTTCCTTCATGATGGCAGCAGTGAGGGAATCTTTGGGCTTCAGCAGTCGGCCATGAGGACATGGATCAGCAGCAACATGCCCAAAGGCAAAGGCATGTTTCGGCTTCAGCAGGCATCNAGGTCAACCACCTCCAAACCCCACGCCGCAGCAGCTACTTGGTTCTCCTTCGATCCAGGCAGTCGCATCACCGTCTGCTTTGCCTTAGTGGCAATCCTGTGAACTTAACTAACTCCCCTGGTTTCTGAGATTTAGAGATCGGAATGCCGACTAGCAATCAAAAAACAGCAGCCACGTGCAGCATCACAGGTGGAGGAGAAGATAATAATTTGTATAAGTAAACTAGTTTCCTTCGTGATGGCAGCAGTGAGGGGATCTTTGGGCTTCAGTGGTCGGCCATGAGGACATGGATCAGCAGCAACATGCCCAAAGGCAAAGGCATGTTTCGGCTTCAGCAGGCATCTGCAGCCATGACGGATAGCGGAGCTGTGATCCTTCTTTAAGTAGTTTTAGAGAGTTTCAAGTAGTTACGGAGAGTGGTAAATATGAGAGAGAGATGTATTTTGGGTGGTCAGTAAATGTTAAAGTTTAGATGTTTGAGATTTAACTCATTATGTTTCAGGTCGTAGATGTGTGAAAACCCCTAAAAAGAATCACACATCAACTTATAGACAGCAGATTAAAAACTAAAAAAAAGGTCTTTCCAAACCAAAAATTATGAATTACAAGCCTCAGACTACTATATGTGGACTCCTTATATATCCTAGACTAACAAACAAAGTTGGCACGCGCTCAAACTTAATAAAAATTTCAGATTTATAACTTCAAAATTTAAATATCCCAAGAAACTTGTACTGAAGAAGCACTTTTATGCTTAAAAAGTCCGCACAAGCGAAGCCAATGGTAAAGACGCCTGCAAGAACTGCATATACAACCCCCTGAATGCATGCCACCATATTGTTTGGTACTCACTGAAAAGCTGTGGAACCTGCGACCAGCACTTCAATACAAGGGGGGTAATCCCCTAAAAAAAAAAAGCCTTCTTTAACCCCCAAGGAACAATAATGCTGCAGAAAATTGCTATGGTACCGCAACCCTCAGCCACATAAAACAACCCACAACCACAAGCCATCAGAAAAACTAGCCACCGCATCAGGAGTTTCATTAATTCAAGGGATATAACAAGACTAATAATTTTTTTTATTATTATTATTTTAACTTGAAGCTGTTACAATAAAAGATGGTAAAAAGAAAACCTAGAATTCCATAAATTTATTTCTCCACAG
>JXCR01006914.1:0-50643 GCA_002079205.1 Phalaenopsis hybrid cultivar
GAGTGTGGTTTATAATGAACTAGAAATATTTTTGTGCATAATATCTCATAAGTTGCTCCTTGAGTTGACAAAACCATGAATTAGTAGTTAATTACAATGATCAACTAAGGCCTAACTTGTGGTCAACTATATACAAGTACTTATAGTTGTTCACTCATAGACATAGATTCAAATTGACACTTAGCAAATCCAAACATAATATAAAGAATATACAATAATATGGGCACGTGATAATGAAGATAAATGAGAAAATACACCATCAAAATATGAAAAAGATTTATATTTACTTTATGAGATTGATACAACTAATTCATTATGGTGAATAAGATTATAAGATACTCATGCTTATAGTCTAAAAAAAATTAAACCTTAAGTTTCACTCAATACTTTTTATGATTTGCTTATAAGAAAAACATCAAAGAAATGAAAAATAAGATCAATTAGAGCATCCATGGGTAAGTGTTAGGACTTCACCAAGTGACAGTATGAACTTGCCCACACTAAGGAATTAGTTCAAACTTAGAGACTCTAAACCATTTCAAATGAGGATAACTTTATAATTAGCACATAAAGCTCCTTTACAAGGCTATAAATATCCTCACTTTCAACATCAGAACAACTTATATGGTGGCTATATTTTCTCGAGCTACTTTCGTTCTCATTGTTATAAATTTCTTTACTTTTCAAACTCAACCCTAGTCACGAACAATTATTCCCTTATATAGCTAACAACAACATCATATTGGCCACCCTAACTAGCCATGCCTAAAATCAGTGTAACCACTTGACCATCAAAACTATATCTAGATCTTTGAATCCTTTAGCATTTTGGTGGGCGGGTGTGTCTATGTGTGTGTGTGTGCGTGTGTGTGTGTGTGTGTGTGTGTGCGTGTGTGTGGAGGGGGGGGTGTTGGTTATGGTTAGGGGCTCTGTTTGGAAGGTTGAGTATCCTTAGAGTTGCTAAGAATGAATATAACTCATCAGGCATGTCCTTATAAATAGCCAAGAAACATTGGTGCTCTGACATTTTGATTGCTACCATCTCACCATTGGAAAATGAAGCATCAAGATAGGATGACACCTTGCAGCCTAGCAAAATCCAGTACATGGAAAACAATATTTAAAATTTTAAAATAAAGTTACATTTCAGTAATACTTTTTCTTGTACTTAGCCCCTTTGTCCTCACAGTGATTTTTTCCTTAAGGGTAGCCAAGTTGCAATTGTTGGGATGCTTAAGAAATTGTTTGAACAACATAATGATCAGATGGATTATAACAAAAATTTTGTAAGCCATTTTCACTTACTCATCAGATTGGGGAACCCCTCATTGTCCTGCATTTTGATAATCACTATTTAAGAAATTTTACTAATTCTAACTATGATTAGGGTTGCCTTTGTAACAAGGGCAACTACATTAGCCTTCTTACTCACCAAATGTAGGTTGAGTCTCATTTTCCTCCTTTCTGCTTCTTTTAAAATCTATCTCTTTCTTATACAGTCAATCCTTGTTAAAGATGTCAAACTCTCTTAAATTCATTCTTTACAAAGCTTAAGTCATATATAATAAAATAGAAACAGTAAAGCATTATAAAAACTTATTGCTTGATGAAGGAGAAATTTTATGATAAAGTAATCCATAATGATGTAAAAAACAATGACAAAATAGTCACATCTATGAACAAAAAAATCTCATATTAATTTTTTTTAATAATTTTATATGATTTTCTTGTGCTCTTTAAATGTTAATTATTATATTGATATATTATTTCAAGATGCATAAGTAAATGTACTTGACATAGAAAAATGAAAGCTTGGTCAAAGAATAAGGTTTGGTATCAACCTTGCCTCAGTATATCAGATTATTTTCTCATGTTCTTCCTATTTTGTAGTCACTTTCCAAAGATACAATGAGGGAATCTAATATATAACCCAATTTCAAACTCGCCTACATGAAAGGCAAGCAAATGATTTTAGAATGCAACTCACCAAAGGATTTCCTAAACAAAATTTTCTTACAAAGATTTTGTCTTAAGTTTAAGTGTTGCCTTTACCAAATCATCTCTCTTTCTCTTGGTTATTAAAGCTCAGATACAATACAAGAATAAAATATGATCTAACACTATGAATATTTNGGGGGGTGTTGGTTATGGTTAGGGGCTCTGTTTGGAAGGTTGAGTATCCTTAGAGTTGCCAAGAATAAATATAACTCATCAGGCATGTCCTTATAAATAGCCAAGAAGCATTGGTGCTCTGACATCTTGATTGCTACCATCTCACCATTGGAAAATGAAGCATCAAGATAGGATGACACCTTGCAGCCTAGCAAAATCCAGTACATGGAAAACAATATTTAAAATTTTAAAATAAAGTTACATTTCAGTAATACTTTTTCTTGTACTTAGCCCCTTTGTCCTCACAGTGATTTTTTCCTTAAGGGTAGCCAAGTTGCAATTGTTGGGATGCTTAAGAAATTGTTTGAACAACATAATGATCAGATGGATTATAATAAAAATTTTGTCAGCCATTTTCACTTACTCATCAGATTGGGGAACCCCTCATTGTCCTGCATTTCGATGATCACTATTTAAGAAATTTTACTAATTCTAACTATGATTAGGGTTGCCTTTGTAACAAGGGAAACTACATTAGCCTTCTTACTCACCAAATGTAGGTTGAGTCTCATTTTCCTCCTTTCTACTTCTTTTAAAATCTATCTCTTTCTTATACAGTCAATCCTTGTTAAAGATGCCAAACTCTCTTAAATTCATTCTTTACAAAGCTTAAGTCATATATAATAAAATGGAAACAGTAAAGCATTATAAAAACTTATTGCTTGATGAAGGAGAAATTGTATGATAAAGTAATCCATAATGATGTAAAAAACAATGACAAAATAGTCACATCTATGAAAAAAAAATCTCATATTAATTTTTTTTAATAATTTTATATGATTTTCTTGTGCTCTTTAAATGTTAATTATTATATTGATATATTATTTCAAGATGCATAAGTAAATGTACTTGACACAGAAAAATGAAAGCTTGGTCAAAGAATAAGGTTTGGTATCAACCTTGCCTCAGTATATCAGATTATTTTCTCATGTTCTTCCTATTTTGTAGTCACTTTCCAAAGATACAATGAGGGAATCTAATATATAACCCAATTTCAAACTCGCCTACATGAAAGGCAAGCAAATGATTTTAGAATGCAACTCACCAAAGGATTTCCTAAACAAAATTTTCTTACAAAGATTTTGTCTTAAGTTTAAGTGTTGCCTTTACCAAATCATCTCTCTTTCTCTTGGTTATTAAAGCTCAGATACAATACAAGAATAAAATATGATCTAACACTATGAATATTTCTTAAATGTGTAATAGATATTTGAAATATCTTAATCTGATCCCTTAGCTCAAATTCAACATAATGTTTCACTTCAAAAAGATGTAGTTTCATCCTTATCTCATTTTTATTTTCAAATAGGTGTCCTATTTCAAATTGAATTGATTACAAACTTAAGCTTCAAACATTTTGTCAGTGACTATTAAATTAGAGAAACTTCATGTGCTGAACATTATTGATAGGATTCATCCCTTATAACTTATATCTTGAAATATTATTTTTGGCCTCAAAGTGTATATAAATTAGGATATCTCACTCATTTACTAGTTTTAGGTAAATCAAAAAGTGTGGTGATAATATTCAACAATTTCTTTAGTATTAAAGTATTCATATAGTCATCATCAATTGCATCATGTGTGTCCACAATATCGTTTATTTCCTTATGTGTTATGTCCATGACATCATCAATATCAACAAAAGATGATTGACTGATTGCTCTTCATTCATATTTGTTTATATAATAATCTATAATTAAAATATTTTTAGGAATAATAAGCACATATAACAAAGATTAGTAATGAATGGATAAGGATATCTCAATCAAGAAATAATATCATANAACATAATGAGAGGTTCCTTTACCAAGATTTCTATGCTTGTTCATTTGAAATCTTAGGACTTCCTAAGGGATGCAACCATAGTGTGGACTGACACTCAAAAAGTGATTAGATTCTCAATGAGACCGCCTAATCCGACCAAATCAAACAGCTTTTAGCTCACAACTAACTTCAATGTTAGAGGCTTCTCCAAAGGGTGAATACCCTCACGCTAGGCTGATCTCACCTTTGGGCTGATTGTTGCGGTGTGTGATTTTTAGCAAAAGGCATGTGTAAAACAGCATACAAAACATGAATGGTATCTTGCATGAAACAAAAAACTAAACAGAAATGGTTTTAGCAAATGACATTCAGAAAATTCCTTTATAAGATATAGCTAGTCATTTGTAATTCACATTAACAGAATTCCCTTATAAGCCTGAAGTGCAAAAAAGTACTCAAGACCGTAAAAAACTATAGTGATAAACACTAGAGATGACAACAATGACAAGGATGAAGATTACCAAAGAACTTTCTTTTATGTATAAAAATAGGATTTTCTATTGCAGCAATGGAGATATTTTCTTTATTCCATAACAAGGCAAGTGACTATCATCAAACTGAGAAAGTTGAGGAACACACCTTCAAATCTTCTCAACCCCAAAGAATGATTAGAAGTAATAGCTCATATATACCAGATAGGCATTCAGCTTGCATTCATATTACTGGAATCGTCCAAATTTGTCAACTTTTTACTACAAATGGAGCAGCCGACAAATTCTTAAAAAAAAACCTGCACAAGACCAGAGTTCCAGCCAGATATCACTTAAAATGTCAAAAAGGTAAAGGAACTAAGACCTATTTATATGTTCATGTACGCGAAAGATGCTAAAGTAATTATTTAGGTTTAGGCATGCTGCATTTTGACATAGCACTCATTTTGAGAATTAATTCTGTGAAGCACTTGACACAAACATGGCATAAATCAAAAACAAATTTAGAAGTAGAACAAGTATTTTCATTACATTTGTCAGAATATAACAACAGGAACACACCTTCAAATCTTCTCAACCCGAAAGAATGATTAGAAGTAATAGCTCATAGATACCAGAAAGGCATTCAGCTTGCATTCATATTACTGGAATCTTCCAAATTTGTCAACCTTTTACTACAAATGGAGCAGCCGACAAATTCTTAAAGAAAAACCTGCACAAGACCAGAGTTCCAGCCAGATATCACTTAAAATGTCAAAAAGGTAAAGGAACTAAGACCTATTTATATGTTCATGTACGCGAAAGATGCTATAGTAATTATTTAGGTTTAGGCATGCTGCATTTTGACATAGCACTCATTTTGAGAATTAATTCTGTGAAGCACTTGACATAAACATGGCATAAATCAAAAAACAAATTTATAAGTAGAACAAGTATTTTCATTACATTTGTCAGAATATAACAACAGTGAACCATCAATATCGGCCACTGGTCACACCCAAGGGCTTACAGGCTCAAACCCCACCTCCCTCCGCCCCCCGCAACCCAAGAAAAAGAAAAATGGTGTTCAAACCGCTGATTAATCGACAATGAATGCAGTCGCTCTCTCTTTATTTATTAGTAAAGACCAGAATTTAATTGTAATGGAAAAAAAAATTTTGTTGAAAAGTGAACTATCGGTTAAAAATGTCACCTTGTTGCCCTTAACTGTCTGCTATTTCTTCTTAAAACTCTTCATGATACGAAGAAACGCAGCTCCATATGAGAACATCCATCAAGAGCATTCAATGCCAGAAAATATTACCAGTAATCTCCACATGAGCAAGAACCACATTGAAAATGATGAAACCTATTAGTATCTTTGAGGATGATCTCTCGTGCTGTAATTCTTGAAATGAGCTTTGCTGCAAGATGGCAATCCCCACACATCCGAAGATTCATTGTGATCCTAATTGGCATCTCAGGACAACTACTGATGAGAGCAAAAATGATAGCAAGCTTCTCACTGTGCACCAAAAGGTGGCCCTCCTTGTCCTCTTCTTCCACATCATGGAGAGCAGTTTCAGTCTCAGCACTATAACCAGCCTCCTTCAGCTTTCTCATCAAGACATCCAGCTCTGCATAGATCTCCTTTGACCGTCTGTGTGACCTGTCTCCTATATAAAAGGTGTGAACTTTATTCCCAAGTTGCACAATGCTACATCCAGGTAACTTTTTTATCCCCTTGCTTGCCATAATACTTCTAACCAAAGCAACATCCTTCCATCTTCCAGCTCTAGCATAAATATTAGATAGTAATACATAGTAGCCAGCTTGCTTTGGAACCAATCTGAATAAATAGTCAGCAGCAATCAAACCAATAGACATGTTCGAATGAACTCTACAAGCACCCAAAAGAGCTCCCCATACCCTCTCATTAGGTTCCTGTGGCATCTGTCTGATGACATCATAAGCTTCATCCACTTTACCTGCACGTCCAAGAAGGTCGACCATGCAGACATAATGCTCAATCTTTGGAACCAAGTTATAAAGCTTAGTCATGGAGTTAAAGTAGTGTTTTCCAGCTTCAAGAAGCCCTGAGTAGCTGCAGGCTGAAAGAACGGAAACATAAGCTATGTGATCTGGCTCAAGGCCCAATTCCTGCATTTGTTCAAACAGAGAAATTGCTTCTCGGCCATGCCCATGCATGCCATAAGCTGAGATGATTGTTGTCCAGGATGCAACATCTCTAGTTCTCATGGTACTGAAAACTTCTCGTGCTTCTTTTAGGCACCCACAAGTGGCATACATGTCCATAAGAGCATTCTCCAGGGTCAAATTCGGGCACATATTCTTTTTATTGATGAATTCATGAAGTTGCTTTCCTAGTGTCAGGTCCATCAGATCACGGCAAGCTGGAAGAAGACTTGCTAGTGTAGCCTCATCTGGTTCCATTCCTTGTTTCTCCATGTCCCTAAAAAGCTGCATGGCTTCTGCTGCCATAGAATTCTTCACATATATTGCAATCATGGCATTCCAAGATATCAAATTTCTTCCTTTGATTTCATCAAACATGATCCTTACGAATCCAATGTCTTCAGGTTTCGCATTCGACATAGCATGCGAAACACTTGCCATGGTACCGGCATCAACCCTCGGCCTCTGACGTAGAAACAAAACCCTGAAGATCTGCAGTGCTTGCTCATTCAGACCTCTCTGTGCACATCCAGAAATGATTGCATTCCAGGACACCACATCACGCTTGGGCATTCCATCAAACACCTGTTGTGCATCGACACAACTTCCGCACATAGCGTACAACGTAATGAGAGCGTTCCCAACAAACAAATTTGAATCAAGGCCAACCTTTGTAATAGATCCATGAATCTGGACGCCACCAGAGAGCTTCTCGGAGCAGGAACAGGCCTTCAGCGCGCATGGATAGGTGTAATTATCGGGTTTCACGTCATGGAATCGCTCCATGTCAGAGAAGAGCAGCAGAGCATCCCTGTAACGTCCATAAGCAACGTAGCTGCGTATCATGACGTTGAAGAAAACGACGTTTTTCTCAGAACTTTTGTCGAACACATGACGGGCGCGAGCGGTGTCGCCACAAGCAGCATATGCTCGCATTAGCTTGATCGCGACGGCGGGATCGGAGGAGAGGCGGCGGCGGCCAACGACTTCGGCATGGAGGTTTTGGAGTTCGAAAAGGTTTCGGCATTCATCCACAAGTCGAAGTAAGGCTTTGTCCGAGATTTGTCCGGCGTTCGTGATGCGGCGAAAAAATACGTTGAAGTAGAAGCTGCAGGTGGAGGCTTTCATCAATTTCCCGGGAATGGTGGCCGTTTGATCAGTTTTTGAAAGGTTTTTTACAACAGTGAGTTGGCTTTTTGCATCATAAAAAGTGCTTTTAGTTAAATTTTATAAGCATTATTATTAGATAAATATGAATACAAGCACCACAAGATAAGTAAACCTAAAATATCCTACATTAACAAGTTGAAGAAGAATAATAATTCTTAAAATTTTCTTATTTAGCAAAAGAAGATGTAATTTTGACTTCTAAAATAATACTTTGAGGTATCATCTTATAAATGTCATCTTGCTCATAATATTGTCATGTTTTTTCATAATATAAATCAATCTCTCAATACCTCTTACATCTAATATATTCCCGCTTTATATCTAACTTGATCGCCTTTAGCTTTGAATTTGGTTCGGATCTGATGAGATTCTTCTTGATTATATGTTTGATCAATTATAGTTGAGCTTGTTGACAGTGTTTCAATCTAATAGTCAAACTATAAATTGTTATGATTCATAACTTCTGATCTCAAATATTTTTTATTTTGCTAACTTTGCAGATCACAAGCTCTATGTGTATAAACCCAAGGGCAAAATCACCTAAGTGGAAGGCAAAGAGATAAGCTCGCCAGAACCTGCTCAATACAAACTTGCCATATGGGCTTAAGAAAGACGATGCTTGCCAACTTAACTCGGAGGACTCACGACTAAGTCTAAAGTGGAAAGACTAGCTAGCTGAAGAAGGGGACATTCACTTTTGCTCATGAGGGAGTCGCCCAATGATCTCATCGGACTTGACCAATCAACCAATTTTAGAGAGTGAAATGATGTTTACCACCATTCCTAACAACTCCTTCGTACCTAATGACCAACTTCTAATTCGAGTTTATATTTCAGCTACACACCCATCTTATTTTTCATTAATTTTTCTATAAATTTATTACATATATAGCTGATTATAAGAATATTCCTACAATGATTAACGCTCTACATCCCTATAAATAAGGAATCTTAGAGAAATTTAATGATTTTGAATCACGATGGCCATGTCCTTTCAAGAGATAATAACAATATTATTTGTATAAAGTACTTCATCCATTATTTTTATTGTTTCAAAAGTTATATTATTTATTGCGCTTTAGCTTTGTAGTTCCTCAGAACCNGTTAGAGAGTGAAATGATGTTTACCACCATTCCTAACGACTCCTTTGTACCTAATGACCAACTTCTAATTCGAGTTTATATTTCAGCTACACACCCATCTTATTTTTCATTAATTTTTCTATAAATTTATTACATATATAGCTTATTATAAGAATATTCCTATAATGATTAACGCTCTACATCCCTATAAATAAGGAATCTTAGAGAAATTTAATAATTTTGAATCACGATGGCCATGTCCTTTCCAGAGATAATAACAATATTATTTGTATAAACTAATTCATCCATTATTTTTATTGTTTCAAAAGTTATATTATTTATTGCGCTTTAGCTTTGTAGTTCCTCAGAACCTATTCTTTTATTGTGAAAAACTTCTGGGCATACTCGCTCACCAGGGTACTCATTTTTTGCTAATAAATGACCATCACCTAATGATCTCCAAGTATAGCTCACACATAATAAATTAGACTTACCTAATAATATAATAACTCTAAAAGATGACTTGAAAAAGGTCAAATATAGTGTAATTGTTTTCAAGCCTACAAGGGTCCATGTTGTAGTCAATCTTCCTTGNGAAATTAGACTTACCTAATAATATAATAACTCTAAAAGATGGCTTGAAAAAGGTCAAATATAGTGTAATTGTTTTCAAGCCTACAAGGGTCCATGTTGTAGTCAATCTTCCTTGTATTTGACTCTCTACAAACTCAAATGCCTAATATGCTAGATTTGACCCATCTTTCAGGGAAGTTGATCAATATATTTTCTCTTACCATAAAGAACCATTTTCTTTATTTTCCTTGGCAATGCAGCATTCACGGCTACAAACTCTTTGTTGGCAGTGGTTTTCAAGGATTTCTTAGCTTAGCCTTATAGTAATGCTCACTTGAGGAACTAGAGGTAAAACAATTCATGGATTAGTTTGTAGTAATTTTAATAGGTGAGAATGGAGCTTGAGTTTGTAAAATTCAACCAACACTTGAGAAGTGGACTAAGTTTTCTCTAAATAATGGATCAAGTTGCAGTAATCTTAGCATTCACGTTCTTCCAGGAAATCTTGTTTATCGTCAACCATTGTTCAATGAAGGAGGAATACTATGCTGATTGATTAGGATAGAGTAGGAAATAGAGGCTAGACAAAATTGATCCTCTAACGCACAACTCTCATCCTTTTGGGAACTTGTCTTCCTTTATAGCTTGAATAAGATGGATCAAGAAATCACCACGTAAAACCAACTAACCCTCAANAATTTGACCCATCTTTCAGGGAAGTTGATCAATATATTTTTTCTTACCATAAAGAACCATTTTCTTTATTTTCCTTGGCAATGCAGAATTCATGGCTACAAACTCTTTGTTGGCAGTGGTTTTCAAGGTTTTCTTAGCTTAGCCTTATAGTAATGCTCACTTGAGGAACTAGAGGTAAAATAATTCATGTATTAGTTTGTAGTAATTTTAATAGGTGAGAATGGAGCTTGAGTTTGTAAAATTCAACCAACACTTGAGAAGTGGACTAAGTTTTCTCTAAATAATGGATCAAGTTGCAGTAATCTTAGCATTCACGTTCTTCCAGGAAATCTTGTTTATCGTCAACCATTGTTCAATGAAGGAGGAATACTATACTGATTGATTAGGATAGAGTAGGAAATAGAGGCTATACAAAATTGATCCTCTAACGCACAACTCTCATCCTTTTTGGAACTTGTCTTCCTTTATAGCTTGAATAAGATGGATCAAGAAATCACCACGTAAAACCAACTAACCCTCAATGATGAGTTATTGAATGGCTTTGTATATTAGAACTAACGCAGTGTTTTGCACTCTTTTGTCAAAGCACTATCCATTTGAAAAAATAAAGAAGCTAAGCATGAAAAAGAAGGAATTTAAGAAGTCTAAAGATAGAAGCTTTGGAATTTTAGAGAGAGAACTAGATGGAAAATTTAATGATGTTAATAATGCTAGTATATTTATTGTGAACGTTTTTTACCACTAGTGGAGAGTTTAATAAAAGTCACTTTCAAAAATTTACTTCTAAATAGGGGCATTAAAATTGAATGAGGTATAATCATTATGGCACACCTTCGAGCCACTATGATGCCTTGATATCTTGCANCGTTTTTTACCACTAGTGGAGAGTTTAATAAAAGGCACTTTCAAAAATTTATTTCTAAATAGAGGCATTAAAATTGAATGAGGTATAATCATTATGGCACACCTTCGAGCCACTATGATGCCTTGATATCTTGCATCGAGTGTGGTTTATAATGAACTAGAAATATTTTTGTGCACAACATCTCATAAGTTGCTCCTTGAGTTGACAAAACCATGAATTAGTAGTTAATTACAATGATCAACTAAGGCCTAACTTGTGGTCAACTATATACAAGTACATATAGTTGTTCACTCATAGACATAGATTCAAATTGACACTTAGCAAATCCAAACATAATATAAAGAATATACAATAATATGGGCACTTGATAATGAAGATAAATGAGAAAATACACCATCAAAATATGAAAAAATATTTATATTTACTTTATGAGATTGATACAACTAATTCATTATGGTGAATAAGATTATAAGATACTCATGCTTATAGTCTAAAAAAAATTAAACCTTAAGTTTCACTCAATACTTTTTATGATTTGCTTATAAGAAAAACATCAAATAAATGAAAAATAAGATCAATTAGAGCATCCATGGGTAATTGTTAGGACTTCACCAAGTGACAATATGAACTTGCCCACACTAAGGAATTAGTTCAAACTTAGAGACTCTAAACCATTTCAAATGAGGATAACTTTATAATTAGCACATAAAGCTCCTTTACAAGGCTATAAATATCCTCACTTTCAACATCAGAACAACTTATATGGTGGCTATATTTTCTCGAGCTACTTTCGTTCTCATTGTTATAAATTTCTTTACTTTTCAAACTCAACCCTAGTCACGAACAATTATTCCCTTATATAGCTAACAACAACATCATATTGGCCACCCTAACTAGCCATGCCTAAAATCAGTGTAACCACTTGACCATCAAAACTATATCTAGATCTTTGAATCCTTTAGCATTTTGGTGGGTGGGTGTGTCTATGTGTGTGTGTGTGNTAATTGAATAAGTTTCAAATACGATTCAAATAAGAATTGAAGATAATTTGAATACATGTTTGAATGATTGAAAGTAGTATTTTTTATCATTTATCTGTCAATATATTAACTCCATCAAAATGAACAAATTTACTTAGTTCATGTTTAATTGAATTAACAATAAAAAACTTAAAAAAATGTAAAGATGCTAATTAAGATTAAGCTTCACCTTCATCATATTAATTTGCTAAATGCATAAATACCAAATGATAGGATGATTAAGTTAGGTAGAGCATCATCTTCTTGGAACAATAGAGAATTATGCATAAAATGAGTGTTTTGGTTCAATTTAAATTTTTAATTATATGTCACAAAAATGATAATTTTTATATTATGCCAATTATGGCTATTATTAGGCATATAAAGTCAATTTTCTTATTTTTTAATATTTATTCAAAATGAAACATGTTTTTTTTTTCTTTAGAAAAAATAATGAAATAATCTAGAATAACTTATTTATAACTTTAACACTATATATGCAAAAATATANGGATGCTAATTAAGATTAAGCTTCACCTTCAACATATTAATTTGCTAAATGCATAAATAGCAAATGATAGGATGATTAAGTTAGATAGAGCATCATCTTCTTGGAACAATAGAGAATTATGCATAAAATGAGTGTTTTGGTTCAATTTAAATTTTTAATTATATGTCACAAAAATGATCATTTTTATATTATGCCAATTATGGCTATTATTAGGCATATAAAGTTAATTTTCCTATTTTTTAATATTTATTCAAAATGAAACATGTTTTTTTTTTTTTGTCTTTAGAAAAAATAATGAAATAATCTAGAATAACTTATTTATAACTTTAACACTATATATGCAAAAATATATGGACATTAATATTTTTATGTGATTATTTTCTTGAACATATCTTTTCTTAAAGTTGAATAAGAAACATACGAAGTAGTTTATGCATTCTTATTTAATCTATATTCAAAACCAACTTAGTTGGTTAACATTTTTTTATTGACTTTATTTTATTCCATTCCTGTTAAACTATGAAAGTTATTAAAAATTTATCAATTAAAAATAAGTTGGAAAAATCTCTTACATGTGAATAAAAAGAAATTTTATAAAGAATGAGTGAAAGCTATGGGACCAAGGTTCTCTCCAAGTTCATGAAGAGAAAACTTAAGTGAAAGGGTAAGTCTCCATGTCATGTTATTTTGTTGATTAAATGTTGGAATTTTTCTTATAGAAAAGTTAAAAACGAAATATAATTAAAAGAGACAAGATGTA
Source organism: Phalaenopsis hybrid cultivar (assembly GCA_002079205.1). NCBI lineage: Eukaryota > Viridiplantae > Streptophyta > Magnoliopsida > Asparagales > Orchidaceae > Phalaenopsis > Phalaenopsis hybrid cultivar. The sequence goes on from JXCR01006914.1 coordinate 13,282, forward strand.
GGTAGTGACGTCTTTTAACATAAGACAGATTGTGAGACACTAATACTTCCTTTGGAAAGCCTTGAATAAAGTCTTTAATGCTCAAAATGATGAGAAGCACTATATGTGNAGAATGAGTGAAAGTTGTGGGACCAAGGTTCTCTCCAAGTTCATGAAGAGAAAACTTAAGTGAAAGGGTAAGTCTCCATATCATGTTATTTTGTTGATTAAATGTTGGAATTTTTCTTATAGAAAAGTTAAAAAAGAAATATAATTAAAACAGACAAGATGTAGGTAGTGACGTCTTTTAACATAAGACAGATTGTGATACACTAATACTTCCTTTGGAAAGCCTTGAATAAAGTCTTTAATGCTCAAAATGATGAGAAGCACTATATGTGTTAATCAAGTAGTATATGAAATTAAAGTCTATGTAAATCCCACAAAGAAAGACTTTAAATTCCAATAAATTCAGCGTTATAGTTTACTAATTGTCTAATTAGCTTGAAATAATAACTATCAAGTAAATTTCAAAGTTATTAACACTAAACTTTGCAAAAAGAAAATCTTAAGTAAAGCTAGTGGAGGATTTTATCAAGTGAATTATTCTCTCTTAGATTGGACCTTAAAATTCTAGGTTTAAGTATGTGACAAAATTATGGGTGAAGATCAAGAATAGGTCTCTTAGTTATCTTCTCTCAAGCATCTAAGAAGGTTTGAAATAGGTTTAGTATCCTAAATCACGTGATTTCTTAAGGATTTTGTANATCTCTCAAATATATGTGTCAATCAAGTAGTATATGAAATTAAAGTCTATGTAAATCTCACAAAGAAAGACTTTAATTTCCAATTAATTCAGCGTTATAGTTTACTAATTGTCTAATTAGCTTGAAAGAATAACTATCAAGTAAATTTCAAAGTTATTAACACTAAACTTTGCAAAAAGAAAATCTTAAGTAAAGCTAGTGGAGGATTTTATCAAGTGAATTATTCTCTCTTAGATTGGACCTTAAATTCTAGGTTTAAGTATGTGACAAAATTATGGGTGAAGATCAAGAATAGGTCTCTCTCTCAAGCATCTAAGAAGGTTTGAAATAGGTTTAGTATCCTAAATCACGTGATTTCTTAAGGATTTTGTANATTCTTACAAAGATTTGTCTTAACTTTAAGTGTTGCCTTTACCAAATCATCTCTCTTTCTCTTGGTTATTAAAGCTCAGATACAATACAAGAATAAAATATGATCTAACACTATGAATATTTCTTAAATGTGTAATAGATATTTGAAATATCTTAATCTGATCCCTTAGCTCAAATTCAACATAATTTTTCACTTCAAAAAGATGTAGTTTCATCCTTATCTCATTTTTATTTCCAAATAGTTGTCCTATTTCAAATTGAATTGATTACAAAATTAAGCTTCAAACATTTTGTCAGTGACTATTAAATTAGAGATACTTCATGTGCTGAACAATATTGATAGGATTCATCCCTTATAACTTATATCTTGAAATATTATTTTTGGCCTCAAAGTGTATATAAATTAGGATATCTCACTCATTTACTAGTTTTAGGTAAATCAAAAAGTGTGGTGATAATATTCAACAATTTCTTTAGTATTAAAGTATTCATATAGTCATCATCAATTGCATCATGTGTGTCCACAATATCGTTTATTTCCTTACGTGTTATGTCCATGACATCATCAATATCAACAAAAGATGATCAACTGATTGCTCTTCATTCATATTTATTTATATAATAATCTATAATTAAAATATTTTTATGAATAATAAGCACATATAACAAAGATTAGTAATGAATGGATAAGGATATCTCAATCAAGAAATAATATCATAAGATGTTAAAATCTTTGTTCGAAAAGAAATCATAAATTATGGCCCATCAAAATGGCATAATGCCTTTAGTTTTATATTAAATTGATTTTATCAATATACTCACACACGCACACGTGTGTGTGTGTGTGTGTGTGTGTGTAACTTTGTAAATAAGATTTATATGATCTTCAAGGAAAGAAACAGTTATATTTCAATTCTTTTCATATTATTCCAATAAATTTCTAGCTGATATTGTTATTTTCTTTCCATTCTCATTTACCTAATACAATAACGTTATACTTAATTTGCATTTAAAAATATTTAGTCAAGATATATATTTACAATCCAAGTAGTTTGAGTAAGGTGTGAATCATTTTTNCTAAGTGCCAATGGCTTTGATGTCAAGTTCTTAGGTGCCCAAATGTGGTGCATCTAGGCTCGTGTCGGCTCTAACTCTTGTACAACACCAACACAGTCCAAACAAAATAGGCACTTTTTTTCTCCAAACAAAATGGTGAAAAATTTTGCTGATAAAAAAATACAAGAAAATACCTCACATATTTCATGTATATCAAATTCTCAAGAACTTAAGTATTACTTACCCTAAAGTAATTTCAAAATCTAGAATTTAGAATATAAAAAGTTTAGGATAATCTATTTACTAAGGAATTCAATGATTTCTAATACATTTGTAATTATATAGATTAAAATGCTTGGGCTTCTCCTTTAGATGGAATTTTCAGAACAAATTCCTCATAACCTAATTTAATTACAACTAATAGTAGACCTATATAATTCATTTTAAATTATTTATGTGAGATTTTACTATCATAGAACTAATACTTCATACATAAAATTTGGTTAGCTACAAAATTAAACAATGTTAATTCCATTACTATCTTTCTAAATACAAAATTTCCATTACTATCTTTCTAAATACAAAATTTTAGGGAGAAGTTACTAAGTTTTTTATCATATGACTTATATAAGAAAGGTTTATTAGTACCAATTTTTATTTGGAGCTTAACCTCAAGCTTCTCTTTATATGTATGTTCCTAATATTTTTTTCTTTTTTCTCTTAGATAATAAAAATTTTTTATTTGCTTTGCTATTTTTTTTCTTTTGTTTTTCATGGAGGATTCTTATATCTAGTTAAACTTTTTCCGATGATTTTGAAGACTGATCNCTTTTTTCTCTTAGACAATAAAAATTTTTTATTTGCTTTGCTATTTTTTCTTTTGTTTTTCATGGAGGATTCTTATATCTAGTTAAACTTTTTCCGATGATTTTGAAGACTGATCATATCCTAAGCTAAATTTTTATTTTCTTCCAAACTTTCTTAGAGTTTGTAGTTTAAAAGTTACTAAATCAAAATTTAATCTTTTAAGCGAATAGTTTTTATAACGTTGAAATGTTAATTCTATAAATAATCATTACTCCAATAAGAAATTAGGATAGATTAGGAATTGCTATAGTTATTAATCACGTACTAGTAAGTCACTAAGCCTATTCAATCTTTTCATAAATTTCACATCACTTTAATCTAAATGATTTACTTATTANTTGTTAATTCTATAAATAATCATTACTCCAATATGAAATTAGGATAGATTAAATAGATTAGGAATTGTTATAGTTATTAATCACGTATTAGTAAGTCACTGAGCCTATTCAATCTTTTCATAAATTTCACATCACTTTAATCTAAATGATTTACTTATTACTAAAATTCACCAATATCCTTATCAACGTTTGCCTCATTATTTGTATAAATTCTAAAATTTGATTTCTACATCAAAAATTACACAAGTTATCCCACCAACTTCCTTTTTAAACTATTCTTAACATGAAAGAACGTGAAAAAATAATTCTAAGACATATAGAAGTATCATATGTGTAAATTGACACTATTAAATATGAATCACATAATGGGAAAATGTGAATATTCAAATAGCCATGAATAATGAAGTTGCACATCTCATATCTATTGAGTCAAAATAAATATAACATAAATTTTGTCCACCACATAACAAATATATTATAAAATGATAACTTTCATAGAACAACACTTAACATAACACAACTAAGATAGATATAAAATTTAAATAAATGAAAACAGTAGAATTAACATCCAAGTAACTAAGTTAGGAAGAACTAAATAATCTCTCCTACTCCTTTCCAACATCATCCTCATCGTCCTACTCCATAGGCTATGTAATGTCTTCATAAAGCTAAGATGGTGGGGTAGTAGGAAACTCCACTTGATCTGGTTTCATATCCTGCTGGTTGCACTGTTACAACTCATGTTGAGCCACAAGATACTAAGCTTGATACTCATATGGGCATTGATGCTATGCATAATGACTTGAACATGTTGTCAGGTCGTGTAGCTCCCACTACATAATCCCTTAGTCCACGGAGTTGGTACCAAAGCCCTCAAAAAGGGAATCAATCAAGATTGTGGGCTTGGGATGAGAAGGTGTGGGTATGGAGGAACTCTTATATCTCAAAAAAAGTCTTGCTTTAGATCCCAATAGTCCTCTTTGACATAGGTTTAAGGGGATGAAGCTGCTCTTCCAAACTTTAAAATGTCACTCTCACCTTCAAACACTAAGCAAAATCATAAATGGATATTCTAGCCCAATTATAGTCCCTCCCTTAAAGATATTATAAATTTATGTGTTGATTACATTTTTCACTTTCTGGACTTCTCTTTTTGTATACAATAATTCTAAATAGCTCTCTCTCTCATAATACCACTCACATTAGGTGAAGGTAAGAGTTTAGCCAAAATAAAATGATGTTAAGCTTTTGACTCAACATTTAGTGTAGTGGTAAAGAAATTATTCTTTCTGTTATCATGTGCCTACCATGAACCATGATCGTTGATAAAAAAAATTGATGATTTCATGAAAATTAACATCAAAAGGAATCAAACCTGAGTACATATCCTCTAAAAAATCAAGTTGATCAAATAATGAATTGATCTTGGTGGAGCAAAAATCTACCTGCTTCCATCTCACAAAAGCTTTCTCCTCTTCATGCTCCTTTAGATTGACATAAAATCATCTTTCAATGTTTATCATTGTAACCTTGATCTCATAACAAAATATCTCTCATAACTCTTTATGATTACACTCTTTTTCCTTTCTCGCAGCTCAATAAATCCTCTCTCAAGTATGAACTTCTTCAAGGCAAAAAAAAACCATTATATTGCTCTTATGATTTTGCACTAACAAAGCTTTTGGAATCAAAAGAAATTTTCTTCCTCCACCTTTAGTTATCAGGTCATGAAGTTGAGTTTGAAAATGAAGGGAATTGGTTAAGGAAATTGATACACAAAAAATATATGCATTTTTAGACTATATTTTATACTCATTTTTGGTGATATTGCACTTTAAAAGAAGGTATTTTTCATGTTTTATTACAGGTTGTTGATTTTTAGGACTTGGAGCAAAAATAAAGCAAAAAAGATGAAATTTGGAGCTAAATGGAGTTTTTGAAAAAATTTTTCAGTCTCGACGGCGCCAGATTGGGCTTTGACGGTGTCGTTAGACAGAGAACATGGATTTAATTAAATGACCACTGGCACCGACGACGCCAGTGTCGGTGCAGACCATGTTTCGAGAAGATTCGACGAATTTGACACNATTTTGTCCACCACATAACAAATATATTATAAAATGATAACTTTCATAGAACAACACTTAACATAACACAACTAAGATAGATATAAAAATTAAATAAATGAAAATAGTAGAATTAACATCCAAGTAACTAAGTTAGGAAGATCTAAATAATCTCTCCTACTCCTTTCCAACATCATCCTCATCGTCCTACTCCATAGGCTATGTAATGTCTTCATAAAGCTAAGATGGTGGGGTAGCAGGAAACTCCACTTGATCTGGTTTCATATCATGCTGGTTGCACTGTTACAACTCATGTTGAGCCACAAGATACTAAGCTTAATACTCATATGGGCATTGATGCTATGCATAATGACTTGAACATGTTGTCAGGTCGTGTAGCTCCCACTACATAATCCCTTAGTCCACGGAGTTGGTACCAAAGCCCTCAAAAAGGGAATCAATCAAGATTGTGGGCTTGGGATGAGAAGGTGTGGGTATGGAGGAACTCTTATATCTCAAAAGAAGTCTTGCTTTAGATCCCAATAGTCCTATTTGACATAGGTTTAAGGAAATGAAGCTGCTCTTCCAAACTTTAAAATGTCACTCTCACCTTCAAACACTAAGCAAAATCATAAATGGATATTCTAGCCCAATTATAGTCCCTCCCTTAAAGATATTATAAATTTATGTGTTGATTACATTTTTCACTTTCTGGACTTCTCTTTCTGTATACAATAATTCTAAATAGCTCTCTCTCTCGTAATACCACTCACATTAGGTGAAGGTAAGAGTTTAGCCAAAATAAAATGATGTTAAACTTTTGACTCAACATTTAGTGTAGTGGTAAAGAAATTATTCTTTCTATTATCATGTGCCTACCATGAACCATGATCATTGAAAAAAAAATTGATGATTTCATGAAAATTAACATCAAAAGGAATCAAACATGAGTACATATCCTCTAAAAAATCAAGTTGATCAAATAATGAATTGATCTTGGTGGAGCAAAAATCTACCTGCTTCCATCTCACAAAAGCTTTCTCCCCTTCATGCTCCTTTAGATTGACATAAAATCCTCTTTCAATGTTTATCATTGTAACCTTGATCTCATAACAAAATATCTCTCATAACTCTCTATGATTACACTCTTTTTCCTTTCTCGCAGCTCAATAAATCCTCTCTCAAGTATGAACTTCTTCAAGGCAAAAAAAACCATTATGTTGCTCTTGTGATTTTGCACTAACAAAGCTTTTGGAATCAAAAGAAATTTTCTTCTTCCACCTTTAGTTATCAGGTCATGAAGTTGAGTTTGAAAATGAAGGGAATTGGTTAAGGAAATTGATACACAAAAAATATATGCATTTTTAGACCATATTTTATACTCATTTTTGGTGATATTGCACTTTAAAGGAAGGTATTTTTCATGTTTTATTACAGGTTGTTGATTTTTAGGACTTAGAGCAAAAATGAAGCAAAAAGGATGAAATTTGGAGCTAAATGGACTTTTTAAAAAAATTGTTCAGTGTCGATGGCGCCTGATTGGGCGTTGACAGTGTCGTTAGACAGAGAACATGGATTTAATTGAATGACCACTGGCACCGACGACGCCAGTGTCGGTGCAGACCATGTTTCGAGAAGATTCGACGAATTTGACACTTTTTGAAGAGTTTTTGGATGCACCTATTGGAAAACCAACCTCAGACTCTATTTAGAGCCAAAATTGATCAGAAAAGACTCTCTTCGCACTCCTCCACTTCCTTTTGAACTTTCTTTGCATCTCTTCGCCCCCTTCGTGCCACTTTGCATTCTTCCACGCCATTCCACACCATTAGTCATTTATTTTCTTTATANGCTTGCTTTTGGACTTTCTTTGCATCTCTTCGCCCCCCTTCGTGCCACTTTGCATTCTTCCACGCCATTCCACACCATTATTCATTTATTTTCTTTATAGTTTTGAGTTTTTGTGGTGAGTTTAAGTGTGAATTCTTCTCTAAGAGTTGTAGAGAGGAAGAGAAGTGAGATTTTTCTTCTTTATACATTTCCTAAGAGAGGCTACAAGGGATATGTTTTAAGAAAGAGTTTCGGACAAGTGTTGTTTGTTTATTATTGTTGTATGAACTTTTTTTTATATATGAAAATTGTGTTTTGTTGCATCTTTCTCATGAAGTCTGAGTAGTTACCTTTATCTTTCTCCCTACTCTGAGATATGGTGAAATGAAGAGATNTATCTTTCTCATGAAGTCTGAGTAGTTACCTTTATCTTTATCCCTACTCTGAGATATAGTGAAATGAAGAGATAATTTGGATGTGCCAATGTTAAAATATAAAATAAATTGTGTTCATTTTTCAACTCCACACTTAATTTACTTTTCGATCTGACCAATTGAATTGTTAAAATATGTTGTGAAACATATGAGCTGGAGAAGGGAGTACGAGTTCTACAACAGAGTGAGAGTCACATTTAAGTCCATGAAGGAGTATTTCGTTCATGGAATTAAGTACAAATAAATAGGGAAAAATATATTGTTGGGTGTAGGATTGGAGATTTTTAGGGCGATAGACTAAAATCCCCAATTTGATCTTAGTGTTTAAGAACAAAAGCGAGAGTTAGCCTTCAAGGGAAGGGAAGTGGGAGCCAATATCCTCCTAGCCTAGCCATGGATTTAGAGAATAANCGTTTTTCAACTCCACACTTAATTTACTTTTCGATCTGGCCAATTGAATTGTTAAAATATGTTGTGAAACATATGAGCTGGAGAAGGGAGTACGAGTTCTACAACAGAGTGAGAGTCACATTTAAGTCCATGAAGGAGTATTTCGTTCATGGAATTAAGTACAAATAAATAGGGAAATATATATTGTTGGATGTAGGATTGGAGATTTTTAGGGCGACAGACTAAAATCCCCAATTCGATCTTAGTGTTTAAGAACTAAAGAGAGAGTTAGCCTTCAAGGGAAGGGAAGTGGGAGCCAATATCCTCCTAGCCTAGCCATGGATTTAGAGAATAAACCCAAGATTAACCAATAATTTTCTATAAGACTGAATTAGGGTAGAGAATTAAAACTGCTCTTATTTGACACAATAAAAATTTTAACCAATTATTTCATCTCATTTCACAAAAAACTCATTGTAGTGGGAAATAGCTTTTTCATATTAGAAAACTTCATCACATAAACATAGTTTAGTAGTTACTGTTTTAAACTTTGCATTTAAATTTTACTAGTAGTTAATAATGTAGTTTTGATAGTATCTCAAACAATCAAAATTAGTGACAATAATTTTATTTTATTTCTGTGAATTTCCTAATTAATTTATCATTTCAAATTTAAATCTTCCTCGTGGGATTGATATTTAAGACTTAAATAGAAAGTCTTATATTACTTAATAACGATACGTATACTTGCGTAGAATCCCAACATTAAGTTTTTAACGTTATTTTTCATAAAATACCCAATCAAGATTTTGTCACTGTTATAAAGAGGTGTCAACTTTATAAAGTTTACACAACTATAACTTCATCAGGATTAAGTTTTTGGCGCCGCTACCGCGGAAGGTAATGGTAAATTAAATAGATTTAGTAAATTTGGAAATTTAGAGATAAAATATAAAAATATCAAATANTAAGCTTTAGTACCTTACAATTCAGAATTAGAACGTACTATTAGAAAAAATCAAAAACAAAAAAAAGAAGTTAAAAATTTGAACGAAATGGCAGATAACTTAGATAATCAAATAAATGAAAATCAACAAAGACCTTCAAAAGATTATGCTAATCCGACAACAGATAAACTTCATTCAACTATTCAAAATCCTGATTTTGCTGCTAATTCATTTGAGATTAAACCTGTTATTATCCAAATGGTACAAAATAATCAGTTTGGAGGAACACCTACTGAAGATCTAACTTATATCTTGCTGTTTTCTTTAAATTTGTGCTACATTTAACATGATGGAGTGTCTAATGATGTTGTTAGGCTTAGAATTTTTCCTTTTTCATTAAGGGATAAAATGTCTAATGATGCTGTTAGGCTTCAATTTTTTTCTTTTTAATTAAGGGATAAAGCTAAATCTTGGTTGTGAACTATCCTCAAATTGCTGCAATGTCAAAGAAGATTGATCAAATTGGAGTGAACTATTCTCAAATACCACAAGTATTAGAGGAAAATTCACTGGGGCAGATAATTGATGCTCAATCATCTAATAAAAATTTAAATGCTATAAATAATCAAAAGAACAATCCCTATTTTAACTATTATAACCTTGGATGGAAAAATCACCCTAATTTTAGTTGGAATAATTATAACAATTCAATGAACCGCTCAAAAAATTTAAACAACCAAGGAAATCCTAATTATCGACCTTATTATCCTCCTAGATTTAACTCTAACACTAACCCACAAGTTAAGGAAAAGAAGTTGACAATGGAAGTAATGCTAAATATGGGAAATCATACAAAATCAAGGGGCTATTATTAGAAATATTGAAAATCAATTAGGACGTATTGCTACTGCACTTAGTAACAGACCTTCTGAAAATCTTCTGAGTACTACGGAAGTTAATCCAAAAGATCAAAATAAGGATAAAATTAAAGCTATTCAATTACGAAGTGAAAAAGAAGTTGAAATAAGAATCTAAAAAGAAACTAAAATTGACGAGGAGAAGGAAGAGATTGAAAGTGACCATAATGAAAATGAACAAATACAAGCTCCCTTAGAAAAACCATTCCCTCAATTTCCTTAACGACTGAAGCAGAAGAATAAAGACAAACAATTTACAAAATTTTTAAAAATTCTTAAAAATTTAACAATAAACATTCCTGTCATTGAGGCTTTGGAACAAATGTCAAGTTATGTAAAATTTATGAAAGATATACTAAACAAGAAAAGGAAATTTGCAGATCATGAGACTGTTTCACTCAATGAAGAGTGTAGCGTCATTATTCAAAAAAAGCTTCCTGAAAAATTAAAGGATTCTGGTAGTTTTACTATACCTTTTGCAATTGGTGAAAAGTTTTTGGAAAAGCCTTATGTGATTTAGGAGCGAGTATCAATCTTATGCCTCTATCAATTTTTAAACGTTTAAATTTGGGAGAGATTTTTCCTACTACTATAACTCTTTAGTTAGGTGATCGATCAATAACTTATCCTAAAGGAGTTATAGAAGATGTATTAGTAAAAGTGGATACAATTATTTTTCCTGTAGACTTTATAATATTAGGTATGGAGGAAGATAAAGAGATTCCTATTATTTTGGGGAGACCATTTATTGCAACAGGAAGAGCTGTGATATATGTGCAAAAAAGAGAATTAATAATGAGAGTGAATGATTAAGAAGTAACATTTAATATTGCAAACCATATAAAATATCCTGCAATAGAAAAAAATAATGAATGTTTTAGGATGGAAGTTACTGATTATCTAAGTAATGAGCAATTTAAGAAAGTGTTTAAGAAAAAACTAAGGTAGGAAGAATTTAGTGAGAATGAGAATGAAATAAAAGAAGAAAATTTAGAGATTATATTAAGGATAAATTTGAAATTTTAGATTTATTGGAAAATGATAATAAAAATCTTATTCCTTCAAATATTGAACCACTTGAACTTGAACTGAAAGTATTACCTGCCCATTTAAAATATATATTTTTAGGAGATTCATCTACATTACATGTTATTGTATCTTCTAAGTTAACTAAAATTTAAGAACAAAAATTAATAGAAATGTTGAAAAGATATAAAAATGCTTTTGAATGGACTTTAGCAGATATCAAAGAAATTAGTCCATCAATTTGTATGCACAAAATTCTATTAGATGATCAATACAAACCTAAAGTTGATCCTCAGAGGAGATTAAACCCAATAATGAAAGAAGTTATTAAAAAAAAATCTTAAAATAGTTAGATGATGGAATTATATATTCCATTTCAAACAATGCTTGGGTGAGTCCAATTCACTATGTTCCAACAAAAAAAGGAGTGACCGTTGAAGTAAATGAGAAAAATAAATTAATTTCAATAAGACAAGTTACTGGTTAGCGAATTTGTATAGACTTTAGAAAATTAAACATGGCCACCATGAAAGATCACTTTCCTTTACCCTGTATAGACCATATGTTGGATAGATTGGCTGGAAACAAATATTACTGCTTTTTTACATGGATATACCGATTATCATCAAATTTCAATTATTCCTGAGAATCAAGAGAAAAAAAAATGTTTACAAGCCTTTATGGAACATTTGCTTTTCGTAGAATGTCTTTTGGACTATGCAACGCACCTGCGAAATTTCAAAGATATATGATGTCAATATTTAGCAATTTGATTGAATATGGAATGAAAGAATTTATGGATGATTTCTCTATATTTGGGACTTCATTTGAATTATGTTTAAATCATTTAGAAAAAGTTTTGGAATTATGTGAAAAAATCAACCTAGTACTAAATTGGGAAAAATGTCAATTTATGGTTACAGGAGGAGTTGTACTTGGGCATAAAATTTCTGAAAATGGCCTGGAAGTAGATCCTGCAAAAATTCAATTTATTGAAAACTTAGTGCCTCCTACTACGGTTAGAGGGGTAAGAAGTTTTCTAGGACATGTTGGTTTCTACAGGCGTTACATAAATTTTNCATTGAATGATATGCCTAACATCCAATCAAGTCTATAATAGTTATCACATAAAATTCACATCAATATATATAACATCATAAAAAAAACACAACAATCAAAAATAAATAATCAAAATAACTCCTGCCCAAATCTAGATTAGCAATCAAACAAGCAAAATTTTAGCATGTGAGATGGTGTTTTGACTCTAATGGAGATTAGCATTTTTTTATTTGAGTTAATATTTCTTTTTTTTACCCATTTTCTAATTTCAATTTAAGTGATTATAATTTTGATAGCATGTTTAAGCCTTCATTATTTTTTTAATTTGGATTTAATTTTATTGAACGTTTTAAATAAAGTGAGACTAACCTGAAGGCGGGCCTAATCATCCCTAACGCTTAAGACTCAATAGGTTGCACACCCCTATAAGGATGGAGTGGCAGCCTATGATTTTTAAGAGATGATTTAAGTTTAATTATTTTACATTATCTTCTTTTTTTAATTGACTTTTAATTATAATAGTCATCTTTATTATTTTTATAATTAGCATTAAATGGATTTTTAATTTTATTCAAATCCAATTAATCAAGATATAATTTTGGGAATTGTTCTTATAAGTATGAAGTTAATTTAAATTATTAAATTTATTATTAATTTTTAATTCATGTTTATACAAAATTTTAAAGTAAAACCAAAATATCTTTACAAATTATGAAAATATGTTATGTGGTCAAGGATGTGAAGAGAATATTCTTATAAAAAATTTAGAATCATAGCAATATTAAGTCAATACATTTAGAATATATCTTGTTAGAATGCACTTTCACAAATACTATTTGCCTACATACTTGAGAAAATGTTTGATGCACCCTACTTGCTCTATTTGTACTCTTGTGATATCCTTATATCGCAATATATTTTCATATATGCATTGCTAAAATTCAGTGAAATCAAGATCCAAGTAAAGTAAATAACATATCATTTTTATTGCACAAAATCACAAACAACAAACATACATCTCTAGGATTAGAGTCATGATTAAAGACCTAATTTTATTTTTCTATATTTGCTTATCTTTGTGTAGTTTTTTATGTCACTTTTGTGTATTTTCTCAAGTATGTAGGGTCTCGTAACGCCCTCGGTCATACCCTATCCAGTAAATCTGGCCTTGTTGAGTCCTTTTCATGGTTAGTCAGTTTTGACTGGCTAACTACATCCTCAGTCATACCCTGTCCAATAAATTTAGCCAGGTTGAGTCCTTTTCATGGTTAGTCAACTTTTATTAGCTAGCTACCCCTCGGTCATACGTTGTTTAGTAATTATGGCCTAGAAGATTTCCTGGGGAAGACGTGAGCCCTAATTCCTTTTTTCCTGATCAATTTGCTCTGATTAGCCCTCAGATAGAATGTGAGCCCTCGTGTGTTCCTTCTTGACCTAGATATTTTGTCTAACTCTTGGGTCGGATATGAGTCCAAGTGCGTCTCTCCCGAATGTATTCAAGCTCTATATATTTTGATTGGCTCTCAAGATGGGATGTGAATTTTAGATTTTCCTTCGTATAGCCATAACGTTAGTCATACTTTGTCCAATAAACCTGTCCTGGTTGAGTCCTTTGTTTATTTTCTTCTTGGGATGACGTTCCAACCACCAAGGAAGATTTTAGGTTGCTTACAACAAGCACATTGTGCCTCAGCGGCATAACACACTTGTTAGGAGTCCTTTATTGACATCACTTTTAAATTTCATATATGTTGATGTTTGATTAAGTGCTACATTACTATTTACAGCTTCTCGTAGCCTAGGACATCAATCTAAACCATCTGATATGCACCTCAACCATGAAATTAAAATCACATTGATTTAGCCCTACCTGAGAGAATTCATCGTGGGGTGATGTTAATTCCAACATGGGACATGTTTAATTTCAATCTGGTGTTTATAGGTCATACCCTGCATATTTAAAGCCTCTGATGGCCAAGTGGAGTTATCAAAATCTTCCAAGCTCATTTTGGAAAAAGTCAGATTTTGAATCTATCTACCCACTCGGGGGTCTAAGACGTTTATTGGCACCAAAATCCCACCATTAAAGCCTTCATAATGATTATTTTGATTTATGGGATTGTACTTTAGTGACACAAAATTTTAGACCCTCGGGCCCATATCCGGACTTGGGCAGCAATTTTTGCCCGATGCACCCCGGGGTCCATCCAAATGTGAGGAACTCTATTTTTAGTCTTTAATATTTTTTTGGTGGTTCAGCATATGAGCCCTCCATCTAAGCCTTGATGAAGAAAGGAAGAATAAATAAATAAAAAAATTATGGGGTGGCACATATGAGCCACCAATGGGTGTATAGACACCCAAAATGAGCACCTACAATAATGTGGACGCCCATGCACCTAAGTATGGGTGTATATGCACCCAAGCCCTTCCATGGCGTGAGTAACAGAGAAGGGGGTGCTTAAGTGTACCCAATTGGTGCATGGGTGCCAAAATTTTGCATGAATCACTTCAAGCAGAGAGGGAGGGGCTTATGCACCCTATCATTAGCACTTAGGAGAGCCAAACTAATGTGTGAAGCCAAGATACTAGTGCATATGAGCCCGCTCTTTGGCGCATATGCACTCAACCCAATTTCTTCCACCAAAATTTCTGTCATGTTGTTTGAGCATAGATGAAGGGGAACAATAGGGGAAACTCTTCCATGGCCCCTAATCAACTTGTAGAAGGGATCAAAAGCTTTAGAAAGGGGCTTAACCATTTCCTTGCAAAAAAAAAAATTCAAATATGCAGCATGTAGCGAGTAGAAGATCAATAGGAAACAGTGAAAGATAGGCTTATGTCTTGGTAGAAGGCATATACAAGGAGGGGCTCATTAGAGGAAGATCTCTCCACTATTTTTCAAACTGAGAGAGAGAGAGAGAGCTTTGGAGATAAGGAGCTGGGGAGAGAATTTTCTTGAGAAATAACAACTGAGGAAGAATAACTTCTTCTTTATCTTCATTTTTTTCTTGTTTTCTTCTGATTTCTTTCCTTTTTNGCGTATATGTAAAAATTGAATTTTGGATATTAGATCTGTAAATACATAAGAATTCATTAGTAAGTAAAATATTTTAAAAAGATGGTAGATAAGAAGGCTTACTTATGAAGGATTTTGTTAAAAAAAACAAATGTTTTTGTGTATAGGCTTAATTTGACAAGTGATATGAAATATTGCAGTGACATATTTGCAACACAATGGTGGGGGGATCACATTATTTGGTTTTGCTCTGGACAGGGGTTTGCTTCACACACTCTTCGCATTTGAGATGTCTCTGGTTTTGTGGATCTTAAGCAAAGTTGTTGTTCTCTCTTAATTAATAATATATTTTATCATGTATACCAATGTAATACTTGTTATGATTCAAATTACATGTCTTGAAATCATTCTTGAATTTTCTTTATTTGAAGGCTTGTTTCTAATACCAAATAATAATAATGATGATGATAATGTATGCAAAAAAATACGATTGAATAGGATTTTTTTCATGTTTTTGAGCTCACACCTTCATGTATACCAATGTAATACTTGTTATGATTCAAATTACATGTCTTGAAATCATTCTTGAATTTTCTTTATTTGAAGGCTTGTTTCTAATACCAAATAATAATAATGATGATGATAATGTATGCAAAAATACGATTGAATAGGATTTTTTTCATGTTTTTGAGCTCACACCTGCAAATTGGTTGAATTAAGTGATCTATGGAAGTGGTTGGATTCATCTCTTTCACTGATGGGGAGCAACTTAGTCCTCTAGAAAGATACACCTATTGGGGATGGTCATCATGACCAACATTGACACAGTTCCAATTATTTTTACAAGCATCATCTGACATCTAGGTCACAGTTTTTTCATCAAGTTAACAAGGATGAGAATCATATATTACTAAATATATTTTTTTATAATTATTCTTCTTTGTATAAAAAGAGAGTAAAGCTAAGAGAGAGACTTCTCTTTTCTCGAGAATTTATGGGTTTTTAAGGATTTCTCTTTTTCTCTCTCTCCCTAAAAACCTTGTAGCTCAAAAAATTTCCGTCGAGCCCGATATTTAGCTTGCCGGAGGCTTGAGTTCAGTAGATGATATTCGAGACCTCTCAAGGGTCTTAGGTCCTTCTCTCTCTTCTATTTTTCTTCTAAAAAATAGCATATTTAATTGGTTGTATGTACTCAAGAGCGATACAGAACCCTGCATCTTAAAATGATTCAATATTCTGAAATGTGCGATGAGTGTAAAGTTCATACTCAAAATCTATAATGAGACTTCTTCATAAAAATAAAGATGAATGAGGACTATGTATTATACCGAAGATTTCATGATGCAACAGATCAATGAGTTAAGAGAACAAGTTTTGAAGGCCATACAAAATGTGAAAGAAGCATCCAAATCTCGTTCTCAAACTAAGCCCATAACTCACATTGGATTGTCGAGATCTGTGGCTCTCATGTAAGAACCAGCAAGGCAAGGTTAGCCTCCACAAAACTTGTTGAGAGCCAGACTAAGGAGGACTCTAGACCCTATTCTTGAACAAGGAGCAGAAAGAAATGAATTTGATCATCGAAAATAAGGATAGCACACTACAACCTCAACTAGAGAAGAAAAAAGAAGAAGAAGAAGCAGAAGCATTATGATGAAGAAACCAGGTGAGAAAGAAAATAGCAAAGACTGAGAGAGAACGCATTTTCAAGCTGCAACACATGTTTTGAATATTAAACTTTGATTCAAAGCCAAAATTTTGTCCAATGGGGTGCTTAACCTTAAAGTTTAAATGGCCCTAATGCGTTTAATGGATGAACTATTCAAAAAGAAAAGAGGAGGAATGACATCTGATGTACATGAATAGTTTACCTAAGTTCACATAATGTTTTATAGTTTATTTTAATTTTTATAGTTTTTTTTTTCTTTAGAATTGAAAAAGCCTTATTCTTGAAGCCTACCATTTAGACCCGTTTAAGCTCAAATACTAGAATAAACTTAGGAAAAAACATAATTTCTAGTATTTTGGAATAATTAAATATAACAAGAAATACAAGTAATCTAAAATAATATAATACAACAAAGGTTCGTGTGGCCAGATACAGTGGTACACCTTAAAAAAAGATAAAAACATGCAACCAAGTTATGCTCTTATTTAATCCAACCGAATAAAATTGAGGGTTGTCTTTTGGGTCTTCTCTAGCATGTTATTTGCTTTCTTTTTTATCATTCTACAAGTCCTCCAAGTATCATGAGGTCTCCTCAAGTGCGGAGCAGCTCATCCTCGCTCATCTTGATCCTATGGGCCTTCTACTTAGTATTACTTAAAATTATAGTTTCAAACTAAATAAATAAATAAAAACTTAATTAAACCTAATAAACATAGTCAATAAACATGCATGTTTATTTTGTATTCAAAAGAAATACTCACATAGCCTAACAACTATTTGTGTCAAGACCTGTCTTATTAGTCATGTTTAAGGGCAATAGAACCTTCAAGAAAACCTTTTAGATTTTAAATTACTTGACATTAAATCTACCTTGCTAATGACCATAGGCAGAAGGCATATGTAAGATGTATTGAATTATATGCCTAACAACCAATCAAATCTATAATAGTTATCACATAAAATTCACATCAATATATATAACATCATAAAAAAAAACACAACAATGAAAAATAAATAATCAAAATAACTCCTGCCCAAATCTAGATTAGCAAACACACAAGCACAAGTTTAGCATGTGAGATGGTGTTTTGACTCTAATGGAGATTATCATTTCTTTTTTTATTTGAGTTAATGTTTCTTTTTTTACCCATTTTCTAATTTCAATTTAAGTGATTATAATTTTGATAGCAAGTTTAAGCCTTCATTATTTTTAAATTTGGATTTTATTTTATTGAACGTTTTAAAGAATGTTAAGGCTAGTGAGACTAACCTGAAGGTGGGCCTAATCATCCCTAACACTTAAGACTCAGTAGGTTGCACACCCCAATAAGGATGGAGTGGCTGCCTATGATTTTTAAGAGATGATTTAAGTTAAATTATTTTATATTATCTTCATTTTTAAATTGACTTTTAATTTTTAAATTGACTTTTAATTATAATAGTTATCTTTATTATTTTTATAATTAACTTTAAATGGATTTTTAATTTTATTCAAATCCAATGAATCAAGATATAATTTTGGGAATTGTTCTTATAAGATGAAGTTAATTTAAATTATTAGATTTATTATTAACTTTTAATTCATGTTTATACAAAACTTTAAAGTAAAACCAAAATATCTTTACAAATTATGAAAATATGTTATGTGGTCAAGGATGACTAGAGAATATTCTTATAAAAAATTTAGAATCATAGCAATATTAAGTGATTACATTTAGAATATATCTTGTAAGAATGCAATTTCACAAATACTATTTGCCTATATACTTGAGAAAATGTTTGATGCACCCTACTTGCTCTATTTGTACTCTTGTGATATCCTTAGATCGCAATATATTTTCATGTATGCATTGCTAAAATTCAGTGAAATCAAGATCCAAGTAAAGTAAATAACATATCATTTTTATTGCACAAAATCACATTCAACAAACATACATCTCTAAGTTTTTTATAAATCCAAAGGTGAAGCTCATTTCCTATGCATTGCCATGACAAAAGAGAAAATACACAAAAGTGACATAAAAAACTACACAAAGATAAGAAAATATAGAAAAATAAAATTAGGTCTTTAATCATGACTCTAATCCTATTTTTCCTCCTTTCTTGTGCAACCTTGTCTTTTGAAATATTCTCCTTGTTGCACACACACACTCACACACTAAGTTACTCGACAAAACACTCTTACACACTCTATAATCTCCTTTTCTAGCAAGCTAGACTCTCCCTTATCCCTTACACCTATCCTCACAACATAAACTTTCTAAAATTGCTAGAAAACCCCCAAATTAGCTTTAAATTTTCATATGAACTAAATTAAACCAACATTATAATGTCAAGGTTTGGATCTGCACTGTTGTACTATCTACCTTATGCATTGAAATATGCTCCAACTAGCACTGAGGCACAAAACTTTAGTGATGTGATGCCAAATCATTTAATGTTATGGCATTATGATGCCAAAAGATAGTGTTTTAACACCAAGATCTTGGGTTGTAGTTTATCTTTAATCATCACCGAAAACACTCCTTTAAAAGTTCTCCAACTGTCTCACTTATAAAAATTTCTATACCTAACAACTTAATTAGTTTAGATAAATAATGCAAAATACTTAATTTTAAATATTATTTTAGTTCACTTATCTCACTCAATAGATGACAAGATGCTCTCACCTTCAATGAGGTGAGATGCAATTAAGCTTCAATAGAACTGGGTTGACGTGAGTTAATTTTTTGGAGTAATCACCATTCAGCCTTACACAAATCACTAATGAAATATGCAACTGTCTGAGCTAAAAATAAAGAATCTATGGTATCTTTTAGTTGCTAAGGAAGTAAGGAAGCTTAATGATGCATTATATACATAGAATATCAACTCCCTTTCATTTTCCTCACCTAGCTAAGCTTATATGGTGAGTTTTTAAAGACTCTCCTTCTCCAGCTACAAGATCATCAGCATCAGAGAACAAGGGTGAGAACAAGGGTGATATTAGGCTCCAATTATAGAAGTAATTGGCTCAAATCTTTTGGAAAGCCACTACTAGTTAGTTGTACTTATGTTTTTCCATTTAATAATGATATTAACCCTTTGGCTATTAATAGTTAATGGGTTTACCATAGCTTACTGATATTGTGTTTTTAATATGATGTTGTTAACTAATTAAGAGAATTTATTGATATAATTAATTTTGTCAATTAAGATGATAAGTTTATTTAATTCTCAGATTGTTTTAATTGGATCACATTGAACTATCAAATCCAATATTGACTTAATTAATGATGTTAAGAAGCAAATAAAATTAATGGTTTTAATGTTAAGAAGCTAATTTTAAATTATTTGCTAATAAGTAAAAAAGATTTCCACTTAATGGTTTTAGTTGTTTTGACCATTTCAATATATTTGGTTAATTATAATGGAGATGTCAACTTAATGGGATCCATTAGACTCAATTTGGCCATTGATATTTACTTGATCGCCTTTACTATGTTAGGGCTAGTTTGGGTCTAAGTGTATTCAGCTCATCAATTGGTTATCTCAGAGAGATTAATTGGAACCTTAAGAGGTCTTATCGTAAACTTTTTAATTTACTAAGAGATTCTTAGTATTCAATGGTTAGATCACGAATAGTACAAGACAATATAGAGCACAATACTTATATTTTTCCCTAAGAAAAGAGATGAAAAATCCTTCCCAAAGGTTTCTAAGTGCTCCCTGCAATGCTGAGTATATCCCCTTACAGAATTCTCTCAAATTCTTCTCCAACCTCCCTAATAAAGTGGAAAACACCAAATCCTAACTTTACACTGCTACTTGTCTACCTTCCTCCACTTCCCAAGGCTTCATAGTACTCTGAAGTCCTCCCTCAAACTGCCAAAATTGACCACAAAACTCCGCAAGTCGTGATGCAGTAACTGCAGTAAACTTCCTAGGAACTGGTCAGCGCCTTGGCACCATAGAGCTAACACCTAAGCACCATTCTCTTGGTTTACTTGATTTGGTTTTGACTCTTAGGTGCCAAGTAAGCTAGCGCTAAGGCGCTTGGGTGGCTCGCCTTGGCACCAAAAGGCTGACGCTTATGCGCCAGTCAACTAGTTCCAATATGCTCGGTTTCGCCTCTGCTTCACTCCAGATGCTCTACTTATTATAACAGCAAGAAAAAAACAAAAATATAACTTTTTTTTAAAGTGTCATTCCATCCATAAATATGTGTAAAATATAAAATAAATTAAGCATGCTTTAGGACATATTAGATCACACGAGATGATTCAACCTTCTCCTTTACCGTTTTAAAGTAGGGTCTGGTAGAGGCCCTCATCATTTTGTTATTTCTAAGTATAGGTTTGACATATTAATATGTTATTGCAGAACCCCTTAGTCATATTTTGTCCAGTAAATCTGCCCTGGCTGAGTCCTTTTCTAGGTTAGTCATTTTTAACTGGCTAGCCACACCTTCGGTCATACCCTGTCTATTAAATTTGGCCTAATTGAGTTTTTTTCCATGGTTAGTCAGTTTTGACTAGCTAACAACACCCTCGGTCGTACCCTGTCCAGTAAATCTGGTCTTGCTGAGTTCATGGTTAGTCAGTTTTGACTGGCTAGCCACATCCTCAGTCATACCCTGTCCAATAAATTTAGCCATGTTGAGTCCTTTTCATGGTTAGTCAACTTTTATTAGCTAGCTACCCCTCGGTCATACGTTGTTTACTAATTATGGCCTGGCCAAGTTCCTAGGGAAGACGTTAGTCCTAATTCCTTCTTTCCTGATCAATTTGTTCTGATTAGCCCTCAGATAGAATGTGAATCCTAGGTCATACGTTGTTTAGTAATTATGTCTAGGTCATGAAGGAACACACGAGGGCTCTCCTTCATGACCTAGCCCAAGTGTGTCTCTCCTGAATGTATTCAGGCTCTATATATTTTGATTGGCTCTCAGGTTGCGATGTGAATCCTAGATTTTCCTTTGTATAGCCATCACATTAGTAATACTCTGTCCAATAAACTCGTCCTGGTTGAGTCCTTTGTTTATTTTCTTCTTGGGATGACATTCCAACCACCAAGGAAGAATTTGGTTTGCTTACAACAAGCAAATTGTGCCTCAGCGGCGCAACACACTTATTAGGACTTTTAAATTTTATATATGTTGATGTTTTCTTAAGTGCTACATGATTATTTACAGCTTCCCGTAGCCTAGGACATCAATCCAAGCCATCTGATATGCACCTCAAGCACGAAACTAGAATCACATTGATTTAGCCCTACTTGAGAGAATTCATTGAGGGGCGATGTTAATTCCAACATGGGACATGTTTAATTTCTATCTGGTGTTTAGAGGTCATACACTGCTTATTCAAAGCCTCTGATGGCCAAGTGGAGTCATTAAACTCTTCCAAGCTCATTTTGGAAAAAGTCAGATTTCGAATCTATCTACCCGCTCGGGGGTCTGAGGTGTATATTGGCACCAAATCCCACAATTAAAGCCTTCATAATGATTATTTTGATTTACAGGATCGTACTTTAGTGACACCAAATTTTAGACCCTCGGGCCCATATCCGGACTCGAGCGGTAATTTTTTCCCAATGCACCCTGATTCCAATTTTTTTATGTAAGGATTTATGAAGTTGACACCACCATAGTGCCAAAAACTTTATCCTTGTATGAAAAGTAAGTTGTGTAAAATACATATAATTATAGGTAATTAATAATGAGATTCTACGCAAGTAGACATATCGTTATCATGTAATAATTGACTTTCTATTTAAGCCCCAAATATCGATCCCACGGGAAAGGTGTAAGTTAGCAATGATAAATTTTAACAGGAAATTTACAGAAAATCAAACAAAATCACTGTCACTAATTTGGAATGTTGGGATATTAATCAAACTAAAGTATTTAACTATTTGCAAAATGAAAATACAAATTTTGAATAATAACTACTAATCTACTAACTATGTTTAGGTAATGAAGATTTCTTATGTGAAAAAACATCCTTTTCACTACAATGAAATTCTGGTGAAATGAGATGAGATAAATGTTTATAACATGTATTGTGCCAAATAGGAGAAATTTTAATTCTCTACCCTGATACAGTGCATAGAAAATCATTGGTTAGTTTTTATGTTTAGTCCCTAAATCTATGGCTAGGCTTGGAGGATATCGGCTCCCACTCCAGAACTCCCACTTCCCTTCACCTGAAGGCTAACTCTCCCTTTAGTTTTTAAGCATTAAGACAAAATTGGGGATTTTAGTCTGTCACCCTAAAAATTCTCCAATTCTACACCCAACAAAGAATATTTCCCGATTTATTTATACTTAATTTCATGAATAAATTTCTCCTTCATGAAATCAAATGTGATCCTCACTCTGTTGTAGAACTCATACTTCATTTCACGGATCATATGCATGAAATCAAATGTGATCCTTATTGTAGAACGCATACTATATTTCTCAGATCATATGTTTCACATCATATTTTAATAAATCAATTGGCTAAATTAAAAAGTAAATTAAGTTTGGAGTTGAAAATCCTCACAATTTATTTTATATTTTAATTATGACACATTTATATTATCTCTTCATTTCTCCAGATCTCAGAGTAGAGGGAAAGATAGAGGAAACTACTCAGACTTCATGAGAAAGATACAACCAAAACACAAATTTCATACATGAAAGAAAGTTCATACAACACTAAATAAACAAACAAACTTATCTGGAACTCTTTCTCAAAGCAAATCCCTTGTAGCCTTTCCTTAGAAAAGCGGGAAGAAGAATTCTCTCACTTTTCTCCTTCTCCAACACTCTTACGGAA
The DNA here is from genome assembly GCA_002079205.1 of Phalaenopsis hybrid cultivar. Lineage (NCBI taxonomy): Eukaryota > Viridiplantae > Streptophyta > Magnoliopsida > Asparagales > Orchidaceae > Phalaenopsis > Phalaenopsis hybrid cultivar. The sequence continues at coordinate 36,821 of JXCR01006914.1, forward strand.
AGTTTCACCCTAAATAAAAAGAATAACTCTCTCACTTTTCTCATTCTCCAACACTCTTACAGAAAGTTTCACACTAAATCTCACCACAAAAACTCTAAACTATGAAACAAAATTAGTAATTGACTCCAATATGTGGTGGAATGAAGATGGATTATGGAAATGTAGTGTGGTGGAAAGTTGTAGAGCAAAAAATGAACGTAGAGGAGCCCATTTTTTGATTAAATTTGGCCCCAAATAAAGCCCAAGATCGGTTCTCCAAGAGGTACCTCCAAAAACTCTTCAAAAATCATCTAAATATATTGAACCTTCTTGAAGCGAGGTCTGAACCACCTTTGGCGCCGTCGGCGCTGAGTAAAAATCCTCCAGCTTTCGGTTGTTTTGCGCCGTCAGTGCTGACCTTGGTGCTGCCAACACTGAGTATTTCCTCAAAAACATCATTTTGACTCCAAATTTCATTCTTTTTTCTTCCTTTTTTGCTTTAAGCCCTAAAAATCAACAACTTGCAAGAAAACATCAAAATACCTTCCATTAAAGTGTAATATCATCAAAAATATGTATAAAATATGGGTCTAAAAATGCATATATTTTTGGTGTATCAATGATCTCCCAGTGTATCAAAATCCCCCAAACTTACGTGTTACTTGTCCTTAAGTAACTTCTCTACTACATAAAAATATGACTTATGGTAAAGAATTTAACATTTAGACTTCCATATTTTAGTTCTATAAATATAATAGTTTAATTTAAGAAAAATTCAAAATAACTCCAGTTAATACTAAAGGTGTAAGGATATTCAGTAATTAAGTCTAAGGTTTCTGATCCTCTATTCTTTTTAAGAAAAATTGCAATTTGTTTTATTAAAGTCACATAGGAAATTCATATGAAAAAGAACTTCATAAAACTTTATTAATAATTAAGTTAATATTCAAATAAAAAGTTTAGAAAATGTGTAGAAGTCTTTTTTCCTTAAGTTGATTCAAGTGAAGCCAATTTTAATTAGACATCTCCTCAAGCTTCTCCCCACATCTTTTCTTTTTCTTTTCTTTTTTTTCTTTTCTATATGTGAGGATTATTATATCTGGATAGCCTTTAATGATTTTGAACTTCACCATCCTCTTCTTAAAGTTAAATTTTTTTTACATTTCTTCACTTAACAAATTTATATTAACTTAAAGTTTTTATAAAGTTTAATTCTTTTCTTTTTACATGAATCATTTAAGATTTTTAATATTTCAAAAATATAAATTTCTTTACTTAAAATAGAAAAACATAGTCTTATTCTCTTTTACCAAATATCTTATCCCCTAGAATTAACCTTTATTATTGAAATTTTTTACTTAAATTCACTATATATTTAGAAACATAAATATAGTTATCTCAAGTTAACCCTTAATACCAAATGTCATGTTAAATTTAAATTTTTAAAAATATAGTTAAGTAAGGACAAATAAAATTAAGTTCTTTCTCTTTTTCTAAAAAAGATTCCCCCCCCCCCAGCTTAAATTTTTAAGAGATTTTTACATGAAGAACTTTAAAAATGAAGGGTGAAAAAAAAACCATTAAATACATAAAAAAAATCATACTTATTGGAGATTTTGATTTTTTAACATAAATTTTGAAGTACTGCAGATACTAATATGAAAACTACAAGGCTAAAAATATTAAATTTCACATAATACATATAAATTTTGCTGAAAAAGAGCTAATCACAGTACATAACAAAGTGCTGAAAATAACAAGAGAACTAAACTAAACTCTAAAAATAAAAACAATTTTCCACATTACAGTTTCACATTACATAACGAACAAAGTCTTCAACAACATCACAACACAAACAATAGAATCACACAATACAAACACAAACAAACAAACAAAAATATCACCAGTCATTATCTTCTTCATCATCAACATCTAACTTCTGCTGCTAATATGGAGTATAAGTAGGGTGAATAGGGAACTGGAATGTATGATCGCCCCTCAGGTATCTTACTAAAGCATCATCATACTTAAATTTCTGGCAAATTAGATCATCAGTGTAAGCATTTCTAGCTTCCATATTCTGCATTCTATGATCCATCCTCAAAATATCTCCCTGTTGAATTATCATCTGGTCCAACAACTCCCTGTTGCTGGGGTCACTTGAAGTAGGCTCACTAGGGGTTCTAAAAGTAGAGGAATATCCTTGACCCGTCTTCCAGATCTCCAATCAACATGGGACTCATAAGTCTTGATGTTAGCAGGACCAATCGGTCTCTGAGGCTCAATCCTCTCCTCATCAGGTTTGAAATCAACTCATGCATGCTCACAAAGTGTGTAAATGAGAGCAGAGTGTGCCAATCCACCAGTGGTCTCTCCCATATTTGAACATTTTCTATCATATACAATTCATTAATCCTCACAGGAGTAAATGGTGTAGCCTTATCTCGTACGAAGACAACTCCTTGGGTAATTCCATGTAAATTTGCATAGAATTCCTTCACTACATGTAAAACAACCGCAGCGGTAGTGTAACACAGAACTTCCCATCGCCTTTGCAGAATGATCTTGTCAACTGGAGCACTTAGATTGATTAGCCCAAGATTAACAAATCTTCTTTCCTTGATCAATCTCTTCTTCGCAATAAATTTATCGTATAATCTCTGCGCGTTGAAACTAATAAACTTTCTTCTATTAATAACTCCATACCTTGAAGTATTTCTGGAATTGAAAGTCATGGAATCCAAAAATAGAAAATTTCTAGGCATCATAGGAAGTTTTTAGGACTTTAAAAACACCTCCCAGCTGTTATTATGGATCAAAATCCCGCCAAAGTCCGCCATAAGTCACAAAAACCGTCCAACCGCTCTCGGTGCCACTGGCCTGATGGGCGCTGCCGGCACTAAGATCTGCTTTCTTGGGCGCCGTCGGCGCCAGTGGCCAAATTTTTACAATTTTCATTTTTCGTTCAATTAAATTCCAACTTTTCTTCCAATACTAAAATTTGACTTAATTTATAATAAATGCAATTATGTAGGATTATTATCAACTAATATATAAGACACTTAATAAACTAAATAGTAATACATAGACATATAAGTATGGGTTGCATCCCAAAAAACATTTGGTTTAACGTCGTCATCCCGACATACTATTTGTTTAGTTGGGTTGACTTAACATTAAAACTTCTTTAAATTGAGGTATGTGGCCCTCATAATAAGGTTTCAAACGATGCTCATTAACTTTAAATATCTTTCCAGTGTTAGGATCTTTAATCACAATAGTTTCATAATGATAGACTTTAATTTCCTTAAATGACCCTGACCATCTGGATTTCAGTTTTTTTGGAAACAATCTCAATTTTATATTATATAATAAAAATTCTTGTCCATGTTCAAATTTCTTCTTAATAATATTTCAATCATTTCATATTTTCATTTTATCTTTATATATTTTTGCATTATCATATGCTTCATTTCTAATCTCCTCAAGTTCATTGAGTTGCAATAATCTTTTCTCACCGACATCTTTTAGATTAAAATTAAATTCCTTAATAGCCCAAAATATTTTATGCTTTAATTCTACAGGTAAGTAGCATATTTTTCTAAATATCAGTCTATATGGGGACATTCCTATAGGAGTCTTATAAGCAGTTCTATGTGCTCATAATATTGTGTCGAGTCTAGCAGACCAATCCAATTTATAAGGATTTACAGTCTTTCCTAAAATGCGTTTAATTTCACGATTTGATATATCTGCTGGACCACTAGTATGAGAATGATAAACAATAGAGAATCTATGCATAATATTATATTTATTAATCAATTTTTTGATTCTCTTATTCCTAAAATGAGATCCTCCATCAGTAATAATTACTCTCGACATTCCATATCTTGTAAAAATATTTTCAAATAAAAAGTTAGAAATACTCTGAGCATCACATCTATGTACAACAATAACTTCAATCCATTTGGACATATAATCAACAACAAGTAATATATATATAGGTTTCCAAATGAAGGCATAAATGGTCCCATAAAATCTAATCCCCACACATAAAAAATTTCAACTTCCAATGTGTAATTTAGAGGCATTTCATTTCTTCTAGACGTTGACATCTATCGCATGTTTTAATATATTCATTAACATCATTAAAAATCATAGGGCAATAAAATCCAGCTTGTAAAATTTTATATGTAATTCTATTTGTTCCAAAATGTCATCCAAATTCAAAATCATGACATCTTTCAATTATCTGTTTAGTTTCTTCATAAGACACACATCTTCTAATAGTTAGATTTTTACATTATTTATATAAATATGGATCATCCTAAAAATAGTCTTTTGAATCATATATAAACTTCTTTAATTATAGATTTTTTATATCAGGTGGTGGAATATCACTTACAATATAATTCACTATATCAGCATACCACGTTACATCCATTTCATCAATACTATATAATTGTTCATCAGGGAAATTCTCTAAAATTTCATTTGCAAAATTAATTAATATTTCTATTTCTATTATAGACAAATGCTCAGTTATTTGATTATAATTTCCCTTTCTATTAATCACAGTAAAATCAAACTCTTGCAATAGAAGTATCCATCTATTTAATCTTGGTTTAACATTCTTCATTTATATTAAGTATTTAATAGCAGAATAATTTGTATGCACTATACATTTAGTTTTAATTAAATAAGGTCTAAATTTATCAAAGGCATAAACAATAGCTACAAACTCTCTTTCAGTAGTGTTATAATTAATTGGAGCATTATTTAGAGTCTTACTAGCATAATATATAACGTTAAAAAACTTTATCGTACCTTTGTCCTAATACAATTTCAATAGCATAATCACTAGCATCGCACATTATTTCAAATGGTTTTTCCCTGTCAGGTGGTACTATTATAGGTGCAGTGACTAATTTTTCTTTAATAATTCATATGTTTTTATGCATTCTTCATTACAATCAAATTTCGTATCTCTTTCTATAAGTTGGCATAGAGGCTTAGTTATTTTTGAAAATTTTTTTATGTAGCGTCTGTAAAAACCAGCATGTCCTAGAAAACTTCTCACCCCTTTAACATTAGTAGACAGTGGTAATTTTTCTATAACTTGGATTTTTGCAGGATCTACCTCCACGCCTTTTTCAAACATTTTATGCAAAAGTACAATAACTCTTGCAACCATAAATTGACATTTTTTCCCAATTTAACACTAAATTGACTTTTTCACATACTTCCAGTACTTTTTCTAAATTATTAAGGCATAATTCAAACGAAGTTTCAAATACGAAAAAATTGACCATAGATCTTCCATTCCATGTTCTATAAAATTACTAAAAATTGACATCATACATCTTTAAAATGTTGCAGGTGCATTACATAGTCTAAAAGCCATTCTACGAAAAGCAAATGTTCCATATGGGCTTGTAAATGTTGTTTTCTCTTGATCCTCTGGAGCAATTAAAATTTGGTGATAACTGGTATATCCATCTAAAAAGCCATAATACTTATTCCCAACCAATCTATCTAACATTTGGTATAGAAAGGGTAAAGAAAATTGATCTTTTCTGGTGGTCATATTCAATTTTTTATAATCAATGCAAATTCGCCAACCAGTTACTTGTCTTATTAGTATTAATTCATTTTTCTCATTTTCTTCAACAGGCACTCCTCCTTTTTTCGGTACACAGTGAATTGGGCTTACCCAAGCACTATATGAAATAGAATATATAATTCAATCATCTAACCATTTTAAAATATCTTTTATAACAATTTCTTTCATTATTGGCTTAATTCTTCTCTGAGGATCAGCTTTAGGTTCATGTTGTTCATTTAATAAAATTCTATGCATACAAATTGAAGGACTAATACCTTTAATATCTGCTAAAGTCCATCCAAAAGTCTTTTTATACTTTTTTAACATTTCTATCAACTTTTATTCCTGAATCTCAGTTAACTCAGAAGATATAATAACTGATAATGTAGATGACTTTCCTAAAAATACATACTTTAAATGGGTAGGTAATATCTTTAATTCAAGTTCAAGTGGTTTAATACTTGATGGAGTAAGATTTTTACTATCGTTTTCCATCAAGTCTAACATTTCAAATTTGCCCTGAATATAATCCAGATCTTCTTATTTAATTTCATATTCATTCTAAAAAATTTCTCCTAGCTTAAATTTATCTTCGAATTCTTTCTTAAACTATTCATTACTTAGATAATCGCCTACTTCCATCCTGAAACATTCATTATCTTTTTCTATTACAGGATATTTCATAGCTTTAGCTATATTAAATTTCACTTATTGATCATTAACTCTCATTATTAATTCTCCTTTTTGTATATTTATTACATCTCTTCCTGTTGCAAGAAATGGTCTCCCTAAAATAATAGGAATTTCTTTATCTTCCTCCATATCCAATACTGTAAAGTCTACAGGGAAAATAAATTTATCCACTTTTACTAGTACATCCTCTATAATTCCTTTTGGATAACTTATTGATCGGTCATCTAACTGAAGAGTTATAGTAATAGGTGAAATTTCTCCCAAATCTAAACGTTTAAAAATTGATAAGGGCATAAGATTGATACTCGCTCCTAAATCACATAAAGCCTTTACATAAAACTTTTCACCAATTGCATAAGGTCTAGTAAAACTACCAGAATCTATTAGTTTTTCAGGAAGCTTTTTCTGAATAATAACACTGCACTCTTCACTGAGTGCTACAGTCTCATGATCTATAAACTTCCTTTTCTTATTTAGTACATCCTTCATAAATTTCACATAACTTGGAATTTGTTCCAAATCTTCAACAAAAGGAATATTTATCGTTAACTTCTTAAGGATTTCCAATAATTTTGTAAATTGTTTATCTTTATTGTTCTGCTTCAGTCTTTGAGGAAACGAAGGTGATGGTTTTTCAAAAGGAACCTGTGTTTGTTCATTTTCCTGTTGATCATTTTCCATTTCTTCCTTCTCTTCATTAACTTCAATTTCTCTTTGGATACTTATTTCAATTTCTTTTCCACTTCATAATTGAATAGCTTTAATTTGCTCTTTATTTTGATCTTTTAGATTAACTTCCATAGTACTCGAAAGAATTCCAGAAGGTCTGTTACTAAGTGCAGCAGCAATAAGTCATAATTGATTTTCAATATTTCTAATAGCAGCCCCTTGATTCTGTATTTGATTTCTCATATTCAACATCACTTCTTTCATCGTCAACTTCTTTTCCTTAACTTGTGGGTTAGGATTAGAGTTAAATCCTTGAGGATAATAAGGTCAAACATTAGGATTTCCTTAATTGTTCAGATTTCCAAATGGATTCACTGAATTATTATAATTATTCCAACTAAAATTAGGGTGATTTTTTTCATCTAGGGTTAAAATAGTTAGAATAAGGATTGTTATTTCGATTATTTATAACATTTAAGGCTTCATAAGATTGTTGAGTATCAATAATCTGTCCTAATGAATTTTCCTCTAATACTGGAGGTATTTGAGAATAGTTCTCTCCTATTTGATCAATCTTTTTAGAAATATCAGCAATTTGAGATGCCAAAATAGACATTGCATCAGATTCATGAATACTGACTATTCTCTTAGGATTTACCCTTACAGAGTGTGACGACCCCGTTAAAGTCATACATACCCAGAGACTTTACGCTGAGTACTTAGATGATGGTTAGGACACCTTTCGTTGGATGGTGTGTTAGGATAGGATTAGGGTGATGGGTCATTTTTTTAATGTTTGATTATTGTTCTTTGTTGATTTGGTTGCCCTATTCAGACATCTCTTTTGTTGTACTTTTGTGTGTTTACTGAGTGTGAACATGAGTAATAGTATATTAGGGGTGGTTTTCCTTGCAAAGAGCCATGCCTAAATACACACACATAAGTTTATTAAGAGATAAACAATATCATGATTTAGATGCTAACTCTTTCTTGCAGGTGCTGCTAAGCTCCTGCCTCCAGCTTAGCCCATATGTGTTGAATGATATAACCTGTGTAAAATTTTTTATAGGTCGAGTCATTTTTTATTTTATCATGTATTTGATAGAGTTCTAGGATAGAGTATGTATTGGAAATAAGGTACAGGCATGAGTTCTGAGGTGAATGACGTGTTAAACCGTATGACGGGGATCAGGAGCAATTGCTTGTGTCTTGCACCTTATTTCAAATTTATATTTTTGTATAAAATTAGGATCAAACCTGTAAATATGAAGTCTAGATGCTTTTAATGCTTTCCTAAAAGATGTTCCAACCAAGTTGCACTGACCTTTTCTTATATTTTGCTTAGTTTTATTTGATTTTTATTTTGTGACAGCTTTAGTTTCATATTTGTTTTTGTTTGTTGTTTATTTGGGATTGTACACGAAAAATAATCTATGCTCTTTAAGGACCCCAATATTATAATTTTTTTGTTAAATCCTAATAATAAAATATTAAGATTAACGAAATTGTAGGATTAAAATATTTTAAGAGTATAAAATTTGCACTTACTTTTCTGCATGACCTTCGGTCTGGTTTTAAAATGGTTCACATGCATGGCTATACATCTCATCATACTTAATTGGGCCTCGAGACTTAGAATTGTAGTAGATAATTGCTTCAAATTCGCATGTCCTGAGGAGAATGCCCTATGCTTCTTCAATCTGACTGACCCAACATAGATTTATACTTAGGTGGTTGCAAGTGTGATTAGGGTGTTAGAGGCATCATTGACCCAAAGGTGGTGTAAGTATTTTGTGGGGAGTATTTTTCAGCTTTGTAGTTGGATATATTCTTTTCCCTTCTTTCTTGAGGCATCTTCATTATTTACTTGGCAAGAATAAATCCAACCTCTTTGAGCTCTACCAGCATAAGTTATAGGACTTAGAGTTTTTTTTTCTTTTGACCTTAGGGCTACCATAATCTCCTTAGACGACGCAATTCATAAATTAATGAAAGGGAGTCTCTGTTGTGTTGGGTCCCTACCATCACGACCAGGTAAACTTGTGATCTTAGTGGCTCAGGATAACGAATTTGTGGTATCATGACCCCGATATCTCTACCTGCTTAAGGATTAATCTACCCATTTTGTTATTGACCTATTTTGAGCCATGTTGTCCTTTTGTGACTTCATCGGTATTGTCTTGACGACCCGATTACTGATGAGCTGCATCTCATTTAAAAGACAATGATTCATCCTCAGCCCTTATGGCTCAGTGAGCTCTGAGGAGATATCCTAATTGAGATGATTTGGTTATTTCATAAGTTTCACATGTCGATGAGCCGCTGCCCATTTGGGATGTGAGAGATTCATTCTTCGCCTTATGGCTTAGCGAGAGCTTTGAAATCATTTTGGCATTCCCATGCAAAATAACCCTCATTTGGTAAACAATTTCACACCAAGTTATGATAATATAAGTGAAACATCTTTTATCGAGGGTATTCTTGGGTACCCCCAAGATGTAATTAATGAATGAGATAATTTCCTTTGGGAGTGCTCTTGACCTCAGAACAAAGTTATTTTTTTGTTCTCTAGTTATGAATGACTTATGCAGGGGTTTTCTTTGTGGATACCGTGTTTTGAGGTATTTCGATCAGATCTTATTTGGGTGTATACTCTCGACCTATCACACGAGGATTACCTATACATAAGCCTTTCATGTTTCTTTTTAAATTGTTTGTTTATTCAGTGTAATATATCCTTCTTTTTGATTCCTTGGACATTTGAATCACCTGTATGATCATAGAGGGAGATTTATTCAAATAAGAGAATAATACAACGATATATAAATAGACAAAATGACGACTTAAAGTTTTTAAAAAGAACTAAAAACAGTGAAATATACATTTTCATGCATAGGTAAGGCGACATATATGTAAAAATTGAAGTTTAGGTGTTAGATAGGTAGATACATAATAATTTGTTGTACGTATAAATATACATCATTAAAAACATAAAATCGAATCAAAATCTCATTTTTCCTAAAAACTGAAAAACTTTAATTGCAAAAAAATTAACAGTTGAAATTAAATAAAAATATAGAATAAGATTGAAATTGACATTACCTTTGATTTGAATATATGAACTTGTAGAATGGTAAACCTTAGCAAAAAAGCGTTCAAAATCTTTGATGCAGGTCGGAGATTTAACACGTGAGAGAAAGAAGAGAAATGAGGAATACCAACATTGGGTCGATATTATAGGGCTTTTTCGACAGCTTCCCAACCCATAACTGACATTAGATATTAATAGCTTAATAATCGACAACTTTGTACGTTGGTTATTGATCCCATTTTTCTATATAGATGGATGTAAAATATGATATATGCAATTAATTTCCTTAATAGATATTCTTAATTTGCAACAAAGCCAAAAACTTGATCCAAAACAAGAGCTAGGTAAATATTTCACTATGAAGCAAATAAGAATGCAGTTATAATATTTTAATAGGGGATACTATGCAAGTATAAGTATCGCTATCAAGTAATATAGATCTTTCTGATTATGTCTTGAATATCGATCCCACAGGGAGGACTAATTTTAGATAACAAAATTTTACTTAAACTTAAGATGCTAAAATAGAAATGAAAGTTCGATTATTTTTGTAATTTTTGATAATTGAAAAGAAAGTAAGCAACTAATTAACTTAACTAGAATACTTGCAAGATGAAGGCAGTATAAATAAGATATCTTTTTCCTTATCATGAATTATGGATAAATTTAAAAATTTTGTTGTGGAAGTATGCTAAATGTGTTGTGTCAAATAGGGGCAATAATATTCTTTACCCTTACTAGAGATGTTATAAAGAACATTGACTAATATATAGTTTGAATATTCTTGAAGACCGGCTAGGCAGGGAAGATACTAGCTCTCACTCTAGAGTTCCCTCTTCTCCCTCCACCTGGGAGCTAACATCGTGTATCAAAACCTAAAACTATAAATCAAATTGTGGGTTTTAGTCTGTCACTTTAAAGTCCTCTAATTCTACACCCTTTAAAATATATTTTCCTATTTATTTCTACTAAACCCCATGAACTACATTCTCATTCATGAAATCAATATGTGATTCCAACCATTTGTTGACTGAGACAATGCCATCTCGAATCTTACATGCTCTCACAACGTGTATTAACATCTTAATTGACCAAATCAAGAAGTAAATGAAGTACAAAGTTTCAAATCATCACAACTTCTTCCAACATTGAAGTTTAACACTTCACACAACTCCCTTTAATTACATAATCACTTATCATTTTAAGAAAAAAAATAAAGAAAACTACTCAAAATTCATGGAGAACACACAAGCACACATGAGTTTAAAAGTAGAAATCATGCACACAAACAAGAAATCTAAATTAAAACCAAATGTAGATAAAAAGATAAACACTTATCTCAAATTCTTTCCACCAAATGTTTTGAAGTTACTTTGAATTCTCTTCCTCCTCTCACAATACAAACTAAAAGTCAATAAAATAAAATAAATTAAAGGTGGCCGGAGGCGGCGGCGATGGGCTGTAAAGTTTGATAGATGGCTGGCCTCCTCTCTTGAAAAATCTAAGTCTTTTCTTATAAAAATCCAAGGGGTGCCTTGGTGTCTCTTCAAAAAGGTCTCTCCATTCAATGAATCTTCTAGAATTTGTCTCCTCATAAGCCAATTGAATGGATTTTCGTTTCCATGGAGTATTTCCTACGTTTTTATCATGAGTTGCTTCAAACACATCTTCAAAATTCTGCTAAAATTAAATAATTCATCAAGTAAAAACTTTTGACGCGAAAGCGCGGGGTACCTGACGCTTAGGGGAGGAGCCTCTGTCGCTTGGGCGCCCTAGTTCATTTTTACACCTTTCTTCATTTTTGCTCCAAATTTGACCCTTTTTCACTCATTTTAGCATTTTTCATCCTTTTGATTGTACCTGAAAGAAAAACACAAATACCTTTCATTAAAATCCAATATCTCAAAAATAGGTATAAAAACATGTATAAAAATACTATATATTTTAGGTGTATCAGTTATTATAGAATGTTCATTGGTTTTTACATAGAAAAATTGACTTCTTCAATTTCTGACGATATTGTACCGTTGTTTTATGAATCAACTTGGCAAGGACCGTCAGTGGCTTCTCAAACACTGCTGGAAAATCTTTTAACTACGAACCTATGGTTTATTTAGTCAGAGAGCCATTGTGAATGACTTTAAAAAGGTATTGCCGCTAAGTTACCATAAATTTGTTCAAAATTTTCAACAAGCATGAATTCGCCAATTTTCCCACCAGTTTAGCTATTTTTCCTGTAGTGATTGCATTACAATAAAAAGTTTTTTTTTTCTTTTTTATGATACTAGAAGAAGTTCTCAAATAATTTTATTAGTATTTTAGTATTTCAGGTATGCTCACTTGCTGTATTGCGCATTAAGTATGTTCACTTTTGTTTACCCACTTACTAGTTGAACTTTTTTTACAACTTAGTGTATGCATGCAAACAAATTTAGCTTATAAGCACACTTATAAGAACATTATGAGAACCATAATGTGCTCTTAAATTTGCCCATATGCATGCACTAAAGAGAATTTTACTTCACCCTAAAATAATTATAGAACTAAAATATATATTTGATGATATAAAGGAGGTGATTTTTGACTACACAAGCTTCAGCCTTTATCATACTTTGATGAACATAAGGACAACTTGGTCAAATATTATAATTTTATTTAAGCCAGTGCTTCAGCAAGTTAGTTTATTTAATAAGAGCTACATTGACTTAAACACCAACAATGATAAAAATTGTTCATCATAATAGGGAAGATTCATAATGCAACTATAACTATGATAATGAAATGGTATGACATGCATGTTTATGTTTATTGAGTGTACTTTTAGTGAGATAAAATTAAAGAAAATAACAATAAGTCTATAGTTTAATGTAAAACGGTGTATTTTGGAGTTTATGATAAGAAATTATGAGTTTAGAGGGATTAGGATGATGAAATGTGAAGTTTAATCTAGATTGAGCTAGTTTGGACTAATTAAAAAGATTGTTTGGAAATGGGTAATTAATGAAAATGATCGTGGGTGATAACTTATGACTTAAGAGTACTTGGTAGGGATCTATTGGATTTGAATTGACGTTGAGGTGTTAAAAATAATACTACGTATAATATTTTCTAGTTTGGCTTTAAGCTATATAGAGGTGTTTAAATTGCTTGTGAAACTTTGATTGTTGATTTGCTGATCTTATAAGACTCTTATAAAGTGTCAAAAGAGGTGTGAGGCTTTTACAACATTGTTAGAGATGAGTAGAGAATAAATAAGAAAATAAAAAATAATTGCCAACTCTTATAAATATAAAGGTACACATTTGAAGTCACCCAAAACCAATTAAATAAATAGAACTTCTCTAGCAAATGAGCTCATTCTAAACATAGAAAATTATAATGTTTTATCAACCCAAATTTATAAGCATTAGACAACTATGAGACTAGCACTTCTGAAGGAACAAAATGAGGAAAAAAAAGGGAATGGAATGGGAATAATTATTGATTAGCGGGCGAAAGAGTTTTAGTCAATTTTATTTTTATATTCCAATATTATTCCTTCCATAAATATTGCAAAACATTTTCTAAGGTAAAATAAATAAATCTTAAATTCANTGGAGATGTATTAATTTAGTTGAAGTTGTATTTTTTTGGTGATGTTTGTGATTAAATTTTGAGTTGTTTTATATTTTGAATATTGTGGCGGTGAATTTTATCTTGGTTCAGTTTTGGTTTTTGGTATGTGGCTATCCTAATGGTTTTAGTTTTCATGCAGGGTGACATCGTTGTTTAACATGCAAATTTGCA
>JXCR01006914.1:60445-83735 GCA_002079205.1 Phalaenopsis hybrid cultivar
GTTGGAGCTAGTGGTTGGAATTTTTTAATGGCGTTCTTTTGCAAGCATGGAAAGGTATTAGGATTTATGTTGGATTGACTAGGATGCTTGAGTTTTGGCGGGTCTATTGTTTGTTTTGTGTCTAGCTTTTTCTTTCTTGGTTCTTCTTTTTCAACTGCCTTTCTTTCTTCAAGTTTTACACTAATAAAGTAGCAAACAAATGTGTCTTTTAACTAATTTGCTAGTTTCCATTGTTTGTTTCCCTTGCAAAAACACCTTTGTTTTCCTTTGGTTATGTTATCATTCATAAAAACAATGAATTTTTTACTCTAAATTTCTCTTTGCAAAGCTCAATTTTCTATGTTTCCTGATCTGTTGATTTTGTGGTTGTCTGGTAGATTTCTTATTTTAGAGCCCAAATCTAAGATCATAGAAAGAATCTTATTTCATATCAGCTTGAATGAATTCGAGTTGAATTGTATTTGAATGGAACAGTCCAAATTTTATGCAAATAGGCCAATTAATGTTTACACTGGATTTCAAACTTGTTGGAAAGATTAATGATTGCACAAAGATTGATGAGTTGCACCCCTAAATCAATGCTTGTGGATGCAAGTTGTTATTAGAATAGGTTATTTATAACTTTGTAGCAGGTGAGTTGTGTGAGGGGTTCATATTAATGGCACGCATGGTGAGTTTTGTGCTTCTTTAATACACGACAATAAGAATCAAGGGTGCCCTTTGTGAAATTTAGAGAGAACAAGAGATTGAAGATAGTTTTCTTTTGTGTTCAAGAATGAATGAGAAGGAAGTACCATTGGTTGAAGAATTGCATATAGATTTACAGGCCATCATTTTTTATGAAATTGCTATATATGGGGATTATTCTGCAGTCAAGATTACAATGGTCTAAAAGGTGAATTAGTTGTTTTGGTGGGAGCTCTATGCTAAAATTTTGACATTACATTATNGCAATGTTCCCTGTTTATTTTATGACAACCACATAACTATGAGAGACAATTTTATATGTGTCCAAGGAGAAGAACAAAAAACTATGACTTCTTTAGGTGGGCGGATGGGTTTGAGGATTCCAACATCAATATTGATAAGACGTGGAGAGTCTGATTAGAGGACAAATTATCTCGTGATATTTACCAAGTGAATTTTATAAATAATATTATCATATTATTAATTGTTATTTTAATAGTTATTTTTTAATTTTGATTGTTGTGTTACTCATTGTTTAATGAGGTGTTTGTTTTTATTTTGTAACATTCAAACTGAATATTTACTTTCAAGTTTGAAATATGTTAGCAGGGTCGGTTGTGTTATAAACAACACTGTACTACGGTGGCAGAAATGTCATTTGTTCAGAAACAACTGCAACATAGTTGTTGCAAAACTGCAAAAACAAACAAACACCCAAGCTTCTGCGTAATAGTTTCCTTGCATAGCTGCAGCGCAGTAGTTTTTTAATAAGTTGCAGCTGCCCCAAACAGACCCTAACTTAATGATATTTTTAATCATATTGCTTTTAGATACTCCAACATACACTTTTGCATCTTTACCAAATGGCTTTTTCGAGAATCGTAGTCATGATATGAAGGTATGTGTGATATTTACTGTTTATTTTTTCATGCTATTCACTTAAATGTGTAATATACATGTATGGAATTTATGTTTGCATGTGTGGATTGGTGTAGGTGGATANTTGTTGGTTGTCTGGTAGATTTCTTATTTTAGAGCCCAAATCTAAGATCATAGAAAGAATCTTATTTCATATCAGCTTAAATGAATTCAAGTTGAATTGTATTTGAATGGAACAGTCCAAATTTTATGCAAATAGGCCAATTAATGTTTACACTGGATTTCAAACTTGTTGGAAAGATTAATGATTGCACAAAGATTGATGAGTTGCACCCCTAAATCAATGCTTGTGGATGCAAGTTGTTATTAGAGTAGGTTATTTATAACTTTGTAGCAGGTGAGTTGTGTGAGGGGTTCATATTAATGTCATGAATGGTGAGTTTTGTGCTTCTTTAATACACGACAATAAGAATCAAGGGCGCCCTTTGTGAAATTTAGAAAGAACAAGAGATTGAAGATAGTTTTCTTTTGTGTTCAAGAATGAATGAGAAGGAAGTACCATTGGTTGAAGAATTGCATATAGATTTACGGGCCATCATTTTTTTATGAAATTGCTATATATGGGGATTATTCTGCAGTCAAAATTACATTGGTCTAAAAGGTTAATTAGTTGTTTTGGTGGGATTTCTATGCTAAAATTTTGACACTACATTATTTACTTACCAACTTTTTTTAGGTTTGTTAAGCGGTAATTACAATGTAAGCCAACTGATTCCAATATTTAAAATTGCGCAATTGGGTATTGAGGTGTTTTTCATTCTTGTGGCAAGGAATAAGCCTCGGCATTTTGAGGTGTATGCCTCAAATTTTTTAAAAAATAATATATTAATAAATATTGTAAAGTTTGAAGTATGAAGTAATATATTAATATTTTAATTTTTTAATACATTAAAAAGTTATATAGCAATTATCTAACTAAATAAAAAGTAATAAATTGCTTAAAATTAAAAGTATCATACTAATATCCTAACATTAAATTATGAAATAAGATGGGCTATACAATTATTAAACTATCAAAGTAAAATAAGATATTAAAATAAAATACTACAATATCAAAACATAAAAATCAAAATAAAATTAACATTTATCTTTCTTTCTCACGCTTACTACCCCTAACTTAAAACAAGAATATAACAAGTTGTCAACATTTGAATTTTTAATTTTAAATTCTCCATTACTCTCATCGCTGAATTGATTTTCATTAGAGCTACCGGCATAATGAATTGTTTATCTCGCACATTATGCTTAGTCGTATCTGTATACTCTCATTTTTTATTATCTCTAATCTCTATTATTTTCTATTTTTATTGAGTAATCATTAGTAAAAATATTAATTGAAATAATTTTGTTTTGATAATTAGAATTTTAACTACAATATTTTTAATGGATTTATTTTTTCTTATTATTTAGTATATGATAAGTGATTTTTAATAGATGAGGTATATTGATTTTGTTTTCAGCTTTGTTTTAACGGATAGCCTAAAAAATTTGTTGCATTTTTTGAGGCGAGGCGTTCCTTGAGGCCCACCTTAGTTTGGGTGAGGCATTCGCCTCAACTTGGGACAATGAGGCGTAATCCTCATTGCAATTTTTTTGGTAAAATATGTTGAGGCGCACCTCAAATTGCACAATTTTAAATAAGGGCTGATTCTATGTTGTGTATTCACTCTTATAGAACCATGAATAAATAACCTTGAAAAGTTAGAGGGAGCCCCATTTCAGTAAGAATAACCTCTCTCCTTCATGCACTATTTGTTGGTTGCATGAAAAGCTACCATCTCTTGCGAATTGATTGTAATAATGGATCACCAAAAGATTCTTAGTCACTAAGGACCAGTTTTGGGCATCTTTTTTGACACGGTGCATTTTGAAAGCGTCGGTTAAAGTGTTTGGAAGCCGCGACACCGTGGTGTTCCTAAATAAATTGTTTTAAACGCGGGCTAATGGTTCGACCTTGCGGCCCGCATTACTCCTCGAACTTATTACCCCGCTGACATCTCTCAATCGTGATATCTCGTGGCTTAGTCTGGCATTTCTCCTGCCCTAGCTACTTCTCTCGATTGCTCTCACCCTTTCTTGATTGCTCTCACGAAGTTATTACCTCACTGCCCTAGTACCTCTCTAGTTTCTCTCTCACCTCTCACGCGCCCCTAAGGTGCCTCTCTCCGGTGGCAATAGTTTGTCTTTCTCCTCTCCTTATTCCCTCTGATCTCCGATTACTGTGCTCTGTATATAGTTCCTGTGCTCATTTTCGATGGAATGACTTTCTTTTTACGATTTGTGGCTTTCTCATTTGGGGTTTAGTGTGAAAATTTGGTGGATTTTGTGATTTGTAGGATTTTGCAATTTGCGATTTTTCGATCTCTGGTTACATACAGGACACCCAAAACTGATGCTTACTTCCTCTGATTTTTCGATTTGCAATTTGCAAGTACGCTTGCCACGATTAAACCATTGTGAATGTGATAAAAATGAAAAATAGGGAATGGTGTTTTATCTTGACCTCCACTGATTTTCGTAGTGAGAATTTGAAAAATGGATGAGAGAGGGTGCTTGATTTGTAGATAGCAATGTTTCGAGTGCCGTATATGTAACCGAATCCAATGAAAAAATATGGAGTGGTGTTTTACCTTTACCTCCTCTAATTTTTGAATGAGATTTCAAAAAATGAATGAACGTGGGTGCTTGATTTGTAGATAGCAATTTTTGGGGTATCCTGTATGTAACTACCACAATTGAAAAATATGGAACGCTTACCTTTGATGTTTGAGTGTGAATTTGAAAAATGGATGAAAAAGGCGCTTAATTTGTAGATAGCAATGCTTCGAGTGCCCTCTATGTAATTGTCCCAACTGAGAAATATGGGATGGGGTTCTATCACTACCTTTGATGTTTGAATGAGAATTTGAAAAATGGATGAAAGAGGATGCTTTATTTGTAGATGACATGTTTTAAACCTTCAGAAAAGATAAGTTCATGAACTTTCAACACCTCTAAAGAATTGCAACGGTACTGTGGACTACAATGTTCCCTGCTTACTTTATGACAACCACATAGCTATGGGAGACAATTTTACATGTGTCCAAGGAGAAGAACTAAAAGCTATGACTTCTTTAGGTGGGCGGATGGGTTTGAGGATTCCAGCATCAATAGTGATAAGACGTGGAGAGTCTCGTTGGAAGACGAATTATCTCGTGATATTTACCAAGTGAATTTATAAATAATATTATCATATTATTAATTGTTATTTTAATAGATATTTTTTAATTTTTATTGTTGTATTACTCACTGTTTAATGAGTTGTCTGTTTTTATTTTGTAACATTCAAACTGAATATTTACTTTCAAGTTTGAAATATGTTAGCAGGATTGGTTGTGTTATAAACAACACTGTACTACGGGGGCGGAAATATCATTTGTTCAGAAACAACTGCAACACAGTTGTTGCAAAACTGCAAAAACAAACAAACACCTAAGCTTCTGCGTAATAGTTTCCTTGCACAGCTGCCGCGCAGTAGTTTTTTAATAAGTTGCAGCTGCCCCAAACAGACCCTAACTTAATGATATTTTTAATCATATAGCTTTTAGATACTCCAACATACACTTTTGCATATTTACCAAATGGCTCTTTCGAGAATCGTAGTCATGATATGAAGGTATGTGCATTTTTTGTTTATTTTTTCAAGCTATTCATTTAAATGTGTAATATACATGTATGGAATTTATGTTTGCATGTGTGGATTGGTGTAGGTGGATATTGAATATGCATTTGTTATGGTATAAATATTAAACTTTGGGTGTTAGATATGTAAATACATAAGGATTGTTTGGTATGTATGTAAATTTTCCTTCAATTATTTTTTTGAGGCAGATGTCTTTGGACAATTTCGCAGGAGGGATGCTATTCCCTTGGAAACTTTTTGTTTATATTATAGGATGAAGAGGATGATAGTTTCATATTAGATGAGGATTATTGTTTGGGCTGTGAAGGAATAAATAACTTGGATTTATACCAAATACCTGATCAGACCTTATATATCTTCAGCATTCGACTTAGATTTATTACAATCAATTGAAAGGAAAAATAAACATGCTTTGAGGTTAAAAAAAACAATCAAATAACATGTCTTCTGATTACATGAGAAGATCTTAGCTTTTAGCCCAAAGGGNGTTAAAAAAACAATCAAATAACATGTCTTCTGATTACATGAGAAGATCTTAGCTCTTAGCCCAAAGGGAGCCTTTTTTAATTCAAAAATACACTAAAGAAGGTATAAATTATATATATAAAAAAGAAAACTATGAAGAATAAAAATAGAATTAGGTTTTTGTTATTGCTGAATTTCTTGACATATTAATTGATGCTGATTTGCGTTGATTATTGATGCAGCTCACCAATATAAGATTGGGTTTGTGCAGTCTAGTTGGTTTAGTAATTCATCTTTTTTTTTGGTCCTGGTGAGAACTCAACCCCAAATTGTTGTCTTGCGAAAATTTCGTAATGAAGAAAATGTTTACATTCATCTTGTGCACCTTTTTGTTTCCCTCGTTACATTAATAATAAGATTAGATCCCATTTTCTAGTAACAGACAAAGAATGCTTATATAACATNTTTGACATATTACTTGATGCTGATTTGCATTGATTATTGATGCAGCTCACCAATATAAGATTGGGTTTGTGCAGCCTAGTTGGTTTAGTAATTCATCTTTTTTTTTGGTCTTGGTAAGAGCTCAACCCCAAATTGTTGTCTTGCGAAAATTTCGTGATGAAGAAAATGTTTACATTCATCTTGTGCACCTTTTTTTTTCCCTCGTTACATTAATAATAAGATTAGATCCCATTTTCTAGTAACAGACAAAGAATGCTTATATAACATCCAAATCCATGGTGAAGTTGGGTTTTCCATGTGATTGGTAATGATATTCATGCTTTGCTGGCTTGGTAATGATATTCATGATTTGCAGGTGTTATTTGGAATTTGATAAATGGTACTTTTTGACAAGAGCGATAGATTATTGCAGACTACAATCATGACCAACTTTTGCATTGATTTGATCTTATTTGGTAGAATTTAATTTCATGCTCATCAGATTCTTTAGTATGAAGTTTTTATGTGAGCAACCTAAAGTTATTATTTTTATTTCTTGTTTGAAACAAAAATATGTTTTGGCATGTAGTGACACATAATTTAATTTTTTTTTTAATCAGCCTTGTGGCATAAATATCTAGAATCAAGCTTGTTGAAGGAGAACCCATCTTTTAATGTTTGGGCATGACATCACATCAAACATGGCATGATGATATCGATTTATTCCTGATTTATAATTGTGAATAACTTCATTGATGGCGTACATGCAATGGAATTTGACAACTTGGTGATAGATCATATTGTCAATATGGTCGTAGCGAGGCAGATTAGTGCTTTATCCATCTTTATTTTTTTTGAAGAGATTGCTGGCTTTGGGTTGTCATTGCACCAATAGCAATCATAACATTGTCATTGCATCAGATTGAGACTATTGTAGAATGAGGTTTATTGGAGATAATTATCAACATGTTAGGAGTTTGTGCATGTGCGGAGTTTGGTGCATCGGCAATGATGTGAATGTAAAATGGCATGAAAGGGCTCATGAACATTTGAAATATTTCAATTGGCACAATGTAGTGGAGTTATAGTGAGGAGTGGTTGTTAAAGATGATAAATTGTTATATTTTTCAGTAGTTATGAGGACATAGTCATCGGAAAATGTGATCGTGTGGTGGAGAAGGTCAATGTTTTTTTTTTTGCTTTTGATATGTTTCATCAACATTAGAACTTTAATATTTCTCTTTGATGTCAGTTTAATGTAGAATAAGAAGGATATGAATAGGATTTTGTGTTGGAGGGCTATATTTCTTAAAATCATGCTATTTGAAGTCCCATAGTCACCACACTTCTTGCCTTTGTTTCAAATTTACATTTGTTGAATCACTTCAAAGATAATTAATATTTCATGCAACAAGGTTAAAAAAATCTTTATATTCATCACCAAGCACTGTTACTTAGAAGTACATTCTAAAAGAGGACTAATTCATGGCGAATTTCATTAGAAGAATATGATCAATACATCATCATCAATGATAACTTCCTTTTGGCAGTTGATATTGTTGGCATTGATTATTCTTTTGATTAATGTAATCGTACATTCCAATAAGTTGATGTGACATCTTCCTAGCATGCTTTGATAATTGTCAAGTAAATGGATTATCCAGATTGAGTTAGAAGTGTATTCAATGGCAAGGGGCGCAAAACACGCAAAACACACACACCCAGAGGTATGTCTATATATGTGTTGTTTATAAAAAAAAGTAAGGAAACATACTTGAAAAGTAAAATCACATAGTTGAAAAGTAAAGTCCATTATCTAATATATAATTTGTAGGTTTTAGGAATTAATTTGATTTGTTGTCATAAAGAGCCATTTTTCGAATGAAGATTGTTGAGCAATTTTAATTCTAGAACCTACAAAAATTGTATTTTTTATCTAAGATGGATCTTTTGTGAATATTCAAGTCATTAAAGATATGTATACTAGAGCAGTTATGTGTGTTCGAACTGGAGGAGGATTGACCAAATATTTTTCTATTTTTGTTGGATTACATCAGGAATTGGCTTTAAGCCCATATCTTTTTGCTTTAATTATGGATTGTCTTACGAGGATATACCTTTGTTGTATGCTTTTTGCTGATGATATCCTTCTCGTGCGTAAGACGAGAGAAAAAGCCTAGGAAAAACTTGAATTATGGAGGTCGACATTGGAGTCTAAAGGCCTTAATTTGAGTAGAATTAAAACTGAATACATGGAATGTAATTTTAGTAGTAGTTCTAATGAGAGAAGTGTAACTTTGGGTGATCAAATTATTAAAAGGTGTGAACAATTTAGATATCTCGGGTCTATTATTCAAAGCAATGGTGATATAGATGGGGATGTTAATAGTAGAATGCAAGTTGGTTGGCTGAAGTGGAGGAATGCTTTGGGTTTATTGTGTGATAGAAAAGTTCCACTTAGATTGAAAGGAAAATTTTAGAAGATGGTTGCCAGACCTGCACTGCTCTATGGCGCTGAATGTTGGCCTTTAAAACAGAAGCATAATACTAAGTTAAGTGTTGCCGAGATGAAAATGATTAGGTGGATGAGTGGCTTTACGCTTAGAGACAAAATGCGAAATGAATATATCCGTGAGGGTTGGTGTACTCCTGTGACGGACAAAATTAGAGAGTCGTTTTAGATGATTTGGTCACATTAAACGTCAACCATCTGATGATCCGATTAGGAGAGTAGATGTTTTAGATTCGACTTGTGTTAANTATGTTAATAAAGGCAGAGGTAGATCTAGGAAGACTGGGGCTTATTGTATAAAAAATGATCTTAATTTATTAGAACTAAATGAAAATATGACACCAAATAGGACACAATGAAGAAAAAAGATTTATGTAGCAGACCCCACGTAGTGGGATTAAGGCTTTGTTGTTGTTGTTGCTTTTGTGGATCTTTTGTCAATGAGTTAACTTACCCGTCTTTATTGCTGTAAGTTTCTAGTTTCAACTTCTTGTTTTTTCTAAATTAAATTACCTTGAGTAATGAAGAATTTGTTAGATAGCTTGTTGATGAGCTTTTCTTAGATCATGCGTGAATTAGCCTACCACACTTATAATAGAAACTATATATGATCGTGTACGGGCAAGATAAATAAAAAATTCACTAATTTTTAGTACATTTCTTTGTCCACAGAAGTTTTTTTTTTCTCTGAGCTTTCATATTTTTTTTATTTGATCAATGATGCACATCTATTACAAAATGATGTTTCCTTGATGTGAGTGACCAATCCCAATTCTTTAGAATTACTTACTAGCTGTTGTATCTTGAACTCTCTAATCAAACACTATTTTAAAGTCTTTTGCTTGTTCATCATTGTTATTTAGCATCAGTATACACCAATATAGTCTTAATTCCTGCTTTGGAGTGTCGAACGTGTCATCTCTCTAACGTTGCGTGTATCTTATGTCTAATTTGCAAATCTTCTAAACCAAGATCTAGGTCATTGCTTATTTGAGACTATATAAGGCTTTTAAGATCTCCAAAATTGGGGGAGCAATCTCTAGTTGGAGTTGGTGACTGCGAACAATAAGACTACTATTGTATTCGTCTTTGTAATTAGAGCAGACGTAATAATCTGATTCATAGGTTTGGATGTTAATACTAATTTTATTTTATATATTTTTATATTTCCATCATTATGCTTGAAACAATGTTTTGTGTAATTTTAGGCTTACAAGGCAAGCTTGTCAGGTGATGAGAATTTCGCCAATGACATATAGTGAGGTAGAATATAATGAGTGTTTGGTTCGCTCCTTTGTGCTCTTTCGAATGGCAATTAGTAAGTTCATATCATTATGTTTATCTTTAGATATCTTTTAGGAAGTAGGTTATGGAAGCGTTTTAGGCTTCCATAGGGTCTAAAATTGGAAATCAATTACATGTAATTCACCACTCCGTATCTACAAGTGTTATGTTCTGAATTTTTTGAGCTTGAGTGGTAGGATTCAATTTAGTTTATGAGCTATATTCTTGAGGAGGTGTGGGGATAATTTCATTGGAGCAGATGAAAATGAAGGTATAGTAGACATATCTAGTAAAAATACTTCTATCATTGTCTTCCATGGCNGTTTCAATCTCCTTTTTATTTAATTATTCTTATTATGGGTTTGCTTTTTGATTTATTTGGTCTGTGCTTACATGAGTTTGACTTTGATTTCATTATTTTCCACCATAATATCCCTATTCCTTGCTTGCTCTTTCAGGTTTGCCTTTCAATTTCAACATCTTTCCTTGTGCCCTAAATTTTTGAAGTAGCTACAATATGGACTTTCAAATAATCTTTTTGTGCACTCTCCATGTTCAATAATAAAGTTGGTCCCTAATTTCTGAAGTTATTGAATTCTGTAGCCATGATATTTTCAAATCTCAGGTGTGCTTGCTTCAAAATTGATCTCATTTAATTCTAATTACAAGCAACTTGTGGTCTTATATATTGTACATTGAAAAGAAAGGAAACATATACAAAAAAAGGAAACATATACAAAAAAGGAAACATATAATTGAAAATAAAGCACCTTTAGATAATGTATTTCTCTAGTTAATGTTTTCAGGTTTCACGAATTAATTTGAGTTGTTGTCAAAAGGAGTCATTTCTGGAATGAACATTGTTGGACGATTTTAATTCTAGCACGTATAATAGTTTGTTCTTTCCATAGAAGATTAGTCCCATAATAAAGCCAAAAAAAAAAAGGCATTCAATGTAATCAACCCAATAGATATGATCCACCTAATTTTTTTTTCTATTTATGCATTTAAAGATTACCCTTTATATTTCTATTTTTGTCTGAATCTTTTTTTCAATCTAATTGATGTTATGAGTAATATTATGGCGTGAGTGTTTTAGGTTGATCTAACTCAAAGAACCCTCCAAGTTTCAACTAATTATAGTCACGGCGAAGGGAGAGTTTGATATGCTTGAAGTAGGTGGGATTGTTTTGCTTTTTATTCTATGATTCTATTCAAGTACCAGCCTTTTTGAAATTGAAAAGTTAAGGTTATTATTTTGCATTATGCTGGTTTTGTGCTTTTGCTTTTGTACATATCTTGAAAGGTTTGCGAGCAAATTTGAAATATAAACCATCACTATTGCTTGAATCTCTTCCATCCCAATCACTCGGTATGTTGAAGTAGAACCTTTGCTTGGTGAAGCTTTAATTGTGAGCTAGGACCTTGTCCCTTGAGCATCTTTTGTTTCGTGATGTATGATAATAGCTTTTAATTGAGCTAGGAGTAACAACCAAAAGTAAAAAAAGACAAACACCCCAAGAAACAAAACTATTTGTAGGCATTAAAACCATGTATTCTGAGGAAGAAAAATAGTTGATATCCTCTTTTTTGGTGTTTTGGAATATATTATATTTTGGACTTATGATTGTTTTGATAGGCAATTTGATGGAGCATTATTTATCATTAGATGTTGTAGTAGAATGGCTAGGTTTTCTATCACAATATGCTTGTATCAATGATAAACATAAAGCATGTATATGTTTTTATTCACAATGAGATACGTATAAAGTATGGTCAAATCGAGTTATATTAGTGCATGTTGTTGCAAATGGTATAGTTCTAATTGACGATTCTCTTGAAATAAATGAAAAGTTGGAGAAAAAGAAATGTTTAAGATGTTTAACGACATAGGATTTATAGAATTAAGACTGAATATATGATATGTAATTTGAACATATTCCATATTATTACTTTTCATCTAATTTTACTTGAAGATTAAGTGTTATCTTGGTGTAATAGGTTCCGAGTCTGTTGGATCTATTATATAAATAATTGTGATATTGATGATGAAATAACTTGTAGAGTTAAAGTGGAGTGATTAATTGGACAACTAAGGAGTCTCATGCAATAATAAAATATCTTGAAGAGTTATTGATATTGGAAGGAATCTCCAACACATTTTAGAAGATTTCCAAAGCCTCTGCTGTGTAAAGATGAACCCAATTAGCTTACAAATTTATGATCAGCCGACACTCTTTCGCATGTACACATATTTTGGTGCATCCTTTGTTGATATGAATAATTTTAGATTTAAGAAATTAGGTAAATTAACCCCAAGTTTGTCTCCCCATTAAAACAAATGTATAACAATAGTATTATTTTAATCCCTTGACTACATCTAAGTGATAATTAGCAATTCCTAAATATTCAGTGCTCTTAATATTTAGGAAAAGTTAGTTGTCCTTATTCATGAAATTTTGTTTTCCTTAATTTGTGCAAGTTTGCTCCACCATTCATGCCTAGAATTTAGGGCCAGATTTTTATTTTAGAGAGTGGAGTTATTTACTAGCATTCTTATTCATTTAAATAAAGTTTGTTATGAATCTAATCATACCTGTCCTTAATTCAATGAATAGGGAATAAGGAATCTATTTTTTGGGAATTAGTTTGGTTGGAAAATATTACAATTTCCCAAAGTCTTTAATTGAATGAATAGGGATTCGGGAATCTATTTTGTGGGCAATTAATTTGGTTAGAAAAAATATTTCAATTTCCCATAGTCTTTAATTGTTTTTCAATTTCTACTGTTGCCTTTTTTTACCCAAATCATGATGCAAGACACAATTTTATTAATAACTTAAACAAAGGGTACATTGAAGACTCAAAGAAAGAAGGACAACATAGAAAGCAATAACTTAAAACAAAGAATTACAAATAAAGGCCCGACAAAAGAAAATGCAATAAGCTTTGATGAGGAGGGAGCCCGGGCGGTGGTGCAAGGTAGTTGGCTGCAGTGAAGGCCGGAGAGGTGTCTTGCTGCTGTGGAAGGGAGGGCAGAAAATCAGTGATGATAGGCGCATCGACCGCAGCTGGAGGGAGCTTGGAAGAGCAACGGTGGCTGCGGTCTATAAGGAAGTTGCAGGAAGGAGGCATGACCTACTGGAGGAGGGAGATGAGCAACATGTAGAGGTGGCCGGAAGGCTGCTGTTGATGCAGGAAAAAGGCAGCGGGGGCTGCAGCCTGCAGGAAGTTGCAGGAAGGAGGTTCAGCCTGCTGGAAGAGGGAAATGAGCAGCTGGTAGAGGTGTTCGGAAGGCTGCTGTTGATGCGGGAGAGGGGCAGCTTGGTTGCAGTCTGCAGGGAGCTGTAGGAAGTCCGGTGAGCAGTGGCAGGCTGGAAGGCTGGTGGCGGTTGTGGTGAGACGGCAGAANCCGGAAGGCTGCTGTTCATGCGGGAAAAAGGCAGTGGGGGCTGTAGCCTGCAGGAAGTTGCAGGAAGGAGGTGCAACCTGCTGGAAGAGGGAAATGAGCATCTGGTAGAGGTGGTCGGAAGGCTTCTGTTGGTGCGGGAGAGGGGGCAGCTTGGTTGCAGTCTGTAGGGAGCTGTAGGAAGTCCGGTGAGCAGTGGCAGGCTGGAAGGCTGGTGGCGGTTGTGGTGAGACGACAAAAGTTGTAGTAGCTGTAGAAGCCGTTTACAGCAGCCGAGAGGATGGATAGAGAGATGAATATCTCGGTGTGGTCGAGCAACAGCCGGAGCACCACTCAAACCCATGGAGACGATCACCACTTCAGGCAAAGGACATCTAGAGCACTACCTTGACGTCATATACAATCCTCAAATTGGAAAACACTAAGACAAAACTGAATACAAATTTCATAAAAACCACCCCCCAACGCTAAGCAAAACCTCTAATATTTATAAAGCGACATAACCTATATTAGGAAACATTTAAAATAAGGAGAATAAAAATCTGATTTTAGATTTTAGGAAAAACATTTTAAAATAGGAAATGAGAATAAAAACCAGATTTCATATTTTAGGAAATGCTTTGTAAAATAAGAAGGGTGAATAAAATTAGATCTCATATGTAGGGGTGTAAATGAGTCGAACACGAGCAAGCTCAGACTAAGCTCGTGTTCAACTCGTTAAAAAATACCACTTTTCGTGTTCGACTCGTTTATATTTTGAACAAAAAAATGTAGTAGAAAATTGATTAAACACCTAACAAAACACCTAATAAAATCAGATATCATATATGGGGCTGTAAACGAGCCAAGCTCGAGCTAGCCCAGACTCAGCTCATGTTCGGCTCGTCAAAATATACCACTTTTCGTGTTCAACTCGTTTATATTTTGAACACAAAAATGTAGTAGAAAATGGTTAAACACCTAACAAAACATCTAGAAAAAATTTAAGCAGAGCAATAATGTTACTTTCAGAAATTGATGTTTCATGATAAAATTTAATCTTTTGTGGTAGGAACTTAATTTGTTAGTATGACAAGATTTTTTAGGAACCTGTAAGTGGATTCATCATCAAGCAAAAGGTTGATCGTCCATGTGCAAAGATAGAAAATATATAATGATAATTCTGGATGAAAAGAAAACAATTATTAGCATTTGATTGAAAAATTTCTATTTCAAATTACTTTTGTTGTCATCATTTTAATCATCATTATGGAAGAAATTGATTACCATCATTATATTACATAACTTGGAATGAATTCAACTTTTTTTTTATCCTTCAAATATGTAAAGAACTATCATTTCTTATTTGAAAAAATTATGCCGTCAACATGTTCGATTAAGGAGCAATTAAGGAAGTATTTCTCATAATAAAAATAATTATTGATATTTATTAATCATTTTACTTGGGGATAGGCAAAATTTTAAGAAATGTAGTACGCCATCTTCTCTTTCTCCTTCTTCCATTAACGTTTCAATACTAAGAAGGAAGTTTTAGATTTATTATTATTAATGATCTCTTCAAGTAAGCATGATAGCCATCAAATTTAATTAGCCTCAATAATTGCATCATTAATAATTATTGTTAAAACTTATTTGAATTGATCGACTTAAATAATGAAATAAGTTATCAAATAGTTCATGAAGATTCGACTGGATTTAACTCCTATCATGCCAAATAGATTTCAGGATTAACTTGATAAGGATTATTTAATTTTGAATTTATAGGTTTTTTTAAATCCTACTTGCAGCAGAAATATCCTCAAGAACATATTTAGATTCCAGACCTTTTTTACTCTTGAATTTAATAAGAAGTTTTTTTTAATTTTTTTTGTGAAGGCCCACAAGTTCTATTTTTAATCGGAATTAATTTTATATTACAGGAAATTATGTTGGAATTTCGTGCTGGTAAGANACATGCTTTGATAATTGTCAAGTAAATGGATTATCCAGATTGAGTTAGAAGTGTATTCAATGACAAGGGGCACAAAACACACACACCCAGAGGCATGTCTATATATGTGTTGTTTATAAAAAAAGTAAGGAAACATAGTTGAAAAGTAAAATCCATTATCTAATAAATAATTTTTAGGTTTTAGGAATTAATTTGATTTGTTGTCATAAAGAGCCATTTTTCGAATGAAGATTGTTGAGCAATTTTAATTCTAGAACCTACAAAAATTGTATTTTATATCTAAGATGGATCTTTTGTGAATATTCAAGTCATTAAAGATATGTATACTAGAGCGGTTATGTGTGTTCAAGGTGGAGGAGGATTGACCAAATATTTTTCTATTTTTGTTGGATTACATCAGGAATTGGCTTTAAGCCCATATCTTTTTGCTTTAATTATGGATTGTCTTACAAGAGGATTTACCTTTGTTGTATGCTTTTTGCTGATGATATCCTTCTCGTGCGTGAGACGAGAGAAAAAGCCTAGGGAAAACTTGAATTATGGAGGTCTACATTGGAGTCTAAAGGCCTTAATTTGAGTAGAATTAAAACTGAATACATGGAATGTAATTTTAGTAGTAGCTCTAATGACAGAAGTGTAACTTTGGGTGATCAAATTATTAAAAGGTGTGAACAATTTAGATATCCCGGGTCTATTATTCAAATCAATGGTGATATAGATGGGGATGTTAATAGTAGAATGAAAGTTGGTTGGCTGAAGTGGAGGAATGCTTTGGGTTTATTGTGTGATAGAAAAGTACCGCTTAGATTGAAAGGAAAATTTTAGAAGATGGTTGCCAACCTGCACTGCTCTATGGCGCTGAATGTTGGCCTTTAAAAGAGAAGCATAATACTAAGTTAAGTGTTGCTGAGATGAAAATAATTAGGTGGATGAATGGCTTTACGCTTAGAGACAAAATGCGAAATGAATATATCTGTGATAGGGTTGGTGCTCCTGTGACGGACGAAATTAGAGAGAGTCGTCTTAGATGGTTTGGTCACATTAAACGTCAACCATCTGATGATCCGATTAGGAGAGTAGATGTTTTAGATTCGACTTATGTTAATAAAGGTAGAGGTAGATCTTGGAAGACTGGGGCTTATTGTATAAAAAATGATCTTAATTTATTAGAACTAAATGAAAATATGACACCAAATAGGACACAATGAAGAAAAAAGATTTATGTAGCAGACCCCACGTGGTTGGATTAAGGCTTTGTTGTTGTTGTTGTTATGGATCTTTTGTCAACGAGTTAACTTACCCGTCTTTATTGCTGTAAGTTTCTAGTTTCAACTTCTTGTTTTTTCTAAATTAAATTACCTTGAGTAATGAAGAATTTGTTAGATAGCTTGTTGATGAGCTTTTCTTAGATCATGCGTGAATTAGCCTACCACACTTATAATAGAAACTATATATGATCGTGTAGGGGCAAGATAAATAAAAAATTCACTAATTTCTAGTACATTTATCCACAGAAGTTTTTTTTTGTTTCTCCGAGCTTTCATATTTTTTTTATTTGATCAATGATGCACATCTATTACGAAATGATGTTTCCTTGATGTGAGTGACCAATCCCAATTCTTTAGAATTACTTACTAGCTGTTGTATCTTGAACTCTCTAATCAAGCAATATTTTAAAGTCTTTTGCTTGTTCGTCATTGTTATTTAGCATCAGTATACACCAATATAGTCTTAATTCCTGATTTGGAGTGTTGAACGTGTCATCTCTCTAACGTTGCGTGTATCTTATGTCTAATTTGCAAATCTTCTAAACCAAGATCTAGGTCATTGCTTATTTGAGACTATATAAGGCTTTTAAGATCTCCAAAATTGGGTGAGCAATCTCTAGTGGGAGTTGGTGACTGCGAACAATAAGACTACTATTGTATTCGTTTTTGTAATTAGAGCAGATGTAATAATCTGATTCATAGGTTTGGATGTTGCTACTAATTTTATTTTATATATTTTTATATTTCCATCATCTTTATATTTTACTATAAAAACTAATATTTATCCTAAAATATTTTTTCATTACAAAACATTTTTTTTTCCTTTCTCCACTCTCACAGCTTTCCTCCGTTCCTCACTAGACAATGCTTGAAACAATGTTTTAAGTAATTTTAGGCTTACAAGGCAAGCTTGTCAGGTGATGAGAATTTCACTAATGACATATAGTGAGGTAGAATATAATGAGTGTTTGGTCCGCTCCTTTTTGCTCTTTCGAATGGCAATTAGTAAGTTCATATCATTATGTTTATCTTTAGATATATTTTAGCAGGTAGGTTGTGGAAGCGTCTAAGGCTTCCATAGGGTCTAAAATTGGAAATCAATTACATGGAATTCACCACTTCATATCTACAAGTGTTATGCTCTGAATTTTTTGAGCTTGAGTGGTAGGATTCAATTTAGTTTATGAGCTATATTCTTGAGGAGGTGTGGGGATAATTTTTAAGTGGAGCAGATGAAAATGAAGGTATAGTAGACATATCTAGTAAAATTACTTCTATCATTGTCTTCCATGGTACAACATCCCCCCATGCTTGCACCGCTTTTTGGTATGCATATCTTTGATCTAGTTTTCTTATATTTTTATTATGAACAAAGACTAGGACTAAACAATTAATGATTTGTGGTTTACAATTATCTGTAATTCTTGGATTGAGATAAAACAAGAGAGCACTTCCATTAGTTATTTGAACTCTAAAGTTACATGAGTAAGTTTATTTATGATATGCATATCTGTAAGAGTGGCTTCTCTCCAATATGATCTCAGAATATTTTGTTGAATAACTAGACTCTAAATGTTGCTAGTAAGTGGTCNTGACTAAACAATTAATGATTTGTGGTTTACAATTATCTGTAATGCTTGGATTGAGATAAAACTAAGAGAGCTTTTCCATTAGTTATTTGAACTCTAAAATTACATGAGTAAGTCTATTTATGATATGCATATCTGTAAGAATGGCTTCTCTCCAATATGATCTCAGAATATTTTGTTGAATAACTAGGCTCTAAATGTTGCCAGTAAGTGGTCATTTTACCTTCTTAAAATCCTATTTTGTTGAGCTATATTAATGCATTAAGACTCCTGAATTNAGTGTGGTGGAGAAGGTCAATGTTTTTTTTTTTGCTTTTGATATGTTTCATCAACATTAGAACTTTAATATTTCTCTTTGATGTCAGTTTAATGTAGAATAAGAAGGATATGAATAGGATTTTGTGTTGGAGGGCTATATTTCTTAAAATCATGCTATTTGAAGTCCCATAGTCACCACACTTCTTGCCTTTGTTTCAAATCTACATTTGTTGAATCACTTCAATGATAATTAATATTTCATGCAACAAGGTTAAAAAAAAATCATTATATTCATCACCAAGCACTGTTACTTAGAAGTACATTCTAAAAGAGGACTAATTCATGGCGAATTTCATTAGAAGAATATGATCAATACATCATCATCAATGATAACTTCCTTTTGGCAGTTGATATTGTTGGCATTGATTATTCTTTTGATTAATGTAATCGTACATTCCAATAAGTTGATGCGACATCTTCCTAGCATGCTTTGATAATTGTCAAGTAAATGGACTATCCAGATTGAGTTAGAAGTATATTCAATGGTAAGGGGCGCAAAACACACACACCCAGAGGCATGTCTATATATGAGTTGTTTATAAAAAAAGTAAGGAAACATAGTTGAAAAGTAAAATCCATTATCTAATAAATAATTTTTAGGTTTTAGGAATTAATTTGATTTGTTGTCATAAAGAGCCATTTTTCGAATGAAGATTGTTGAGCAATTTTAATTCTAGAAAATACAAAAATTGTTTTTCTATCTAAGATGGATCTTTTGTGAATATTCAAGTCATTAAAGATATGCATGCTAGAGCAGTTACGTGTGTTCGAACTGGAGGTGGATTGACCAAATATTTTTCTATTTTTGTTGGATTACATCAGGAATTGGCTGTAAGCCCATATCTTTTTGCTTTAATTATGTATTGTCTTACAAGAGGATGTACCTTTGTTGTATGCTTTTTGCCGATGATATCCTTCTCGTGCGTAAGACGAGAGAAAAAGCCTAGGAAAAACTTGAATTATGGAGGTCTACATTGGAGTCTAAAGGCCTCTTTTAAGTAGAACTAAAACTGAATACATGGAATGTAATTTTAGTAGTAATAGCTCTAGTGACATCTAAGTAGAACTAAAACTGAATACATGGAATGTAATTTTAGTAGTAGTAGCTCTAGTGACATAGGAAAAACTTGAATTATGGAGGTCTACATTGGAGTCTAAAGACCTTCATTTAAGTAGAACTGACTTGAATTATGGAGGTCTACTTTGGAGTCTAAAGGCCTTCGTTTAAGTAGAACTAAAACTGGGAAAAACTTGAATTATGGAGGTCTGCATTGGGGTCTAAAGGCCTTCGTTTAAGTAGAACTAAAACTGAATACATGAAATGTAATTTTAGATTGGAGTCTAAAGGCCTTTGTTTAAGTAGAACTAAAACTGAATGGAGGTCTACATTGAGTCTAAAGGCCTTCATTTGAGTAGAACTAAAACTGAATACATGGAATGTGTACATTGGAGTCTAAAGGCCTTCGTTTAAGTAGAACTAAAACTGAATACATGGAATGTAATTAGTTGTAATAATTCTAATGACAGAAGTGTAACTTTGCGTGATCAAATTATTAAAAGGTGTGAACGATTTAGATATCTCAAGTCTATTGTTCAAAACAATGGTGATATAGATGGGGATGCTTATAGTAGAATTCAAGTTGGTTGGCTGAAGTGGAGGAATGCTTTGGGTTTATTGTGTGATAGAAAAGTACCGCTTAGGTTGAAAGGAAAATTTTAGAAGATGGTGGCGAGACCTGCAATGCTTTATGACGCTGAATGTTGGCCTTTAAAAGAGAAGCATAATACCAAGTTAAGTGTTGCCGAGATGAGAATGATTAGGTGGATGAGTGGCTTTACGCTTAGAGACAAATTGGAAAATGAATATATCTGTGATAGGGTTGGTGTGGCTTCTGTGACGGACAAAATTAGAGAAAGTCGTCTTAGATGGTTTAAAATGAATATTTCCGTGATAGGGTTGGTGCTCCTGTGACGGACAAAATTAGAGAGAGTTGTTTTAGATGGTTTGGTCACATTAAACGTCGACCATCTGATGATCCGATTAGGAGAGTAGATGTTTTAGTCACATTAAACGTCGACCATCTGATGATCCGATTAGGAGAGTAGATGTTTTAGATTTGACTTTTGCGTTAAGAAAGGCAGAGGTAGACCTAGGAAGACTTGGGCTTATTGTATTAAAAATGATCTTTGCTGAGAAAGACAGAGATATATCTAGGAAGACTGGGGCTTATTGTATAAAAAATGATCTTAATTTATTAGAACTAAATGAAAATATGACACTAAATTGACTCAATGGAGAAAAATGATTCATGTAGCCAACCCCATTAGTGGGATTAAGGCTTTGTTGTTGTTGTTTTTGTTCAAAGACGCAATAGAGAAAAAGGATTCATGTGGCCGGCCCCACGTAGAGGGATTAAGGCTTTGTTGTTCAATGGAGAAAAAGGATTCATGTAGCCGACCCTACGTAGTGGGAGTAAGGCTTTGTTGTTGTTGCATGGAGAAAAAGGATTCATGTGGCCGACCCCACGTAGTGGGATTAAGGCTTTGTTGTTGTTAGAGAAAAAGGATTCATGTGGCCGACCCCACGTAGTGGGCTTAAGGCTTTGTTGTTGTTGTTGAAGAAAAAGGATTTATGTAGCGGACCCCACGTAGTGGGATTAAGGTTTTGTTGTTGTTGTTATGGATTTTTTGTCAATGAGTTAACTTAGCCGTCTTTATTGCTGTAAGTTTCTAGTTTCAACTTCTTGTTTTGTCTAAATTAAATTACCTTGAGTATTGAAGAATTTGTTAGATAGCTCGTTGATGAGCTTTTCTTAGATCATGCGTGAATTAGCCTACCACATTTATAATAGAAACTATATATGATCATGTAGGGGCAAGATAAATAAAAAGTTCAATAATCTCTAGTACATTTCTTTGTCCACAGAAGTCTTTTTTTGTTTCTCCGAGCTTTCATATTTTTTTTATTTGATCAATGATGCACATTTATTACGAAATGATGTTTCCTTGATGTAAGTGACCAATCCCAATTCTTTAGAATTACTTACTAGCTGCTGTATCTTGAACTCTCTAATCAAACACTATTTTAAAGTCTTTTGCTTGTTCATCATTGTTATTTAGCATCAGTATACACCAATATAGTCTTAATTCCTGCTTTGGAGTGTCGAACGTGTCATCTCTCTAACGTTGCGTGTATCTTATGTCTAATTTGCAAATCTTCTAAACAAAGATCTAGGTCATTGCTTATTTGAGACTATATAAGGTTTTTAAGATCTCCAAAATTGGGGGAGCAATCTCTAGTGGGAGTTGGTGACTGCGAACAATAAGACTACTATTGTATTCGTCTTTGTAATTAGAGCAGACGGAATAATCTGATTCATAGGTTTGGATGTTGCTACTAATTTTATTTTATATATTTTTATATTTCCATCATCTTTATATGTTACTATAAAAACTAATATTTATTCTAAAATATTTTTTCAATACAAAACATTTTTTTTTCCTTTCTCCACTCTCATAGCTTTTCTTCATTCCTCACTAGACAATGCTTGAAACAATGTTTTAAGTGATTTTAGCCTTACAAGGCAAGCTTGTCAGGTGATGAGAATTTCTCGAATGACATATAGTGAGGTAGAATATAATGAGTGTTTGGTCCGCTCCTTTGTGCTCTTTCGAATGGCAAGTAGTAAGTTAATTTCATTATGTTCGTCTTTAGATATCTTTTAGGAGGTAGGTTATGGAAGCGTTTTAGGCTTCCATAGGGTCTAAAATTGGAAATCAATTACATGGAATTCACCACTTCGTATCTACAAGTGTTATGTTCTGAATTTTTTGAGCTTGAGTGGTAGGATTCAATTTAGTTTATGGGCTATATTCTTGAGGAGGTGTGGGGATAATTTTAATTGGAGCAGATGAAAATGAAGGTATAGTAGACATATCTAGTAAAAATACTTCTATCATTGTCTTCCATGGCACAACATCCCCCCATGCTTGCACCGCTTTTTGGTATGCATATCTTTGATCTAGTTTTCTTATATTTTTATTANTAGAACATCCCCCCATGCTTGCACCGCTTTTTGGTTTGCATATCTTTGATCTAGTTTTCTTATATTTTTATTATGAACAAAGACTAGGACTATACAATTAATGATTTGTGGTTTACAATTATCTGTAATGCTTGGATTGAGATAAAACTAAGAGAGCTTTTCCATTAGTTATTTGAACTCTAAAATTACATGAGTAAGTCTATTTATGATATGCATATCTGTAAGAATGGCTTCTCTCCAATATGATCCAGAATATTTTGTTGAATAACTAGACTCTAAATGTTGCTAGTAAGTGGTCATTTTACCTTCTTAAAATCCTATTTTGTTGAGCTATATTAATGCATTAAGACTCCTGAATTTGTATATCTATTTTAAAATACGGGAATAAACATGGCTGAAATAATCTTTTGGCATTACGAAATAAAAGTATTATGATATATACTCTTATTAGTTTTGGATCATATTATGAAAAGTAGGAATTGTAGAGGGAAGAGGCCCACATTTTAGTTATATCTAAGTAGCAAAATCCCAAAAACTCTAGTGCAATCATCTATGGAAGAAACAATCCTCCTGGTGCTTGTTTTATTAGGAATANGGCTGAATATATGATATGTAATTTGAACAGATTCCATATTATTACTTTTCATCTAATTTTACTTGAAGATTAAGGTTATCTTGGTGTAATAGGTTCCGAGT
>JXCR01006914.1:85152-126460 GCA_002079205.1 Phalaenopsis hybrid cultivar
CTCTTTTTTGGTGTTTTGGAATATATTATATTTTGGACTTATGATTGTTTTGATAGGCAATTTGATGGAGCATTATTTATCATTAGATGTTGTAGTAGAATGGCTAGGTTTTCTATCACAATATGCTTGTATCAATGATAAACATAAAGCATGTATATGTTTTTATTCACAATGAGATACGTATAAAGTATGGTCAAATCGAGTTATATTAGTGCATGTTGTTGCAAATGGTATAGTTCTAATTGACGATTCTCTTGAAATAAATGAAAAGTTGGAGAAAAAGAAATGTTTAAGATGTTTAACGGCATAGGATTTATAGAATTAAGACTGAATATATGATATGTAATTTGAACATATTCCATATTATTACTTTTCATCTAATTTTACTTGAAGATTAAGTGTTATCTTGGTGTAATAGTTTCCGAGTCTGTTGGATCTATTATAAAAATAATTGTGATATTGATGATGAAATAACTTGTAGAGTTAAAGTGGAGTGATTAATTGGACAAATAGGGAGTCTCATGCAATAATAAAATATCTTGAAGAGTTATTGATATTGGAAGAAATCTCCAACACATTTTAGAAGATTTCCAAAGCCTCTGTTACGTAAAGATGAACCCAATTAGCTTACAAATTTATGATTGGCCGACACTCTTTCGCATGTACACATATTTTGGTGCATCCTTTGTTGATATGAATAATTTTAGATTTAAGAAATTAGGTAAATTAACCCCAAGTTTGTCTCCCCATTAAAACAAATATATAACAATAGTATTATTTTAATCCCTTGACTACATCTAAGTGACAATTAGCAATTCCTAAATATTCAGTGCTCTTAATATTTAGGAAAAGTTAGTTGTCCTTATTCATGAAATCTTGTTTTCCTTAATTTGTGCAAGTTTGCTCCACCATTCATGCCTAGAATTTAGGGCTAGATTTTTATTTTAGAGAGTGGAGTTATTTACTAGCATTCCTATTCATTTAAATAAGGTTTGTTATGAATCTAATCATACCTGTCCTTAATTCAATGAATAGGGAATAAGGAANTGCAATTCCTAAATATTCAGTGCTCTTAATATTTAGGAAAATTTAGTTGTCCTTATTCATGAAATTTTGTTTTCCTTAATTTGTGCAAGTTTGCCCCACCATTCATGCCTAGAATTTAGGGCCAGATTTTTATTTTAGAGAGTGGAGTTATTTACTAGCATTCTTATTCATTTAAATAAAGTTTGTTATGAATCTAATCATACCTGTCCTTAATTCAATGAATAGGGAATAAGGAATCTATTTTTTGGGAATTAGTTTGGTTGGAAAATATTACAATTTCCCAAAGTCTTTAATTGAATGAATAGGGATTCGGGAATCTATTTTGTGGGCAATTAATTTGGTTAGAAAAAATATTTCAATTTCCCATAGTCTTTAATTGTTTTTCAATTTCTACCGTTGCCTTTTTTTTTTTTACCCAAATCATGACGCAAGGCACAATTTTATTAATAACTTAAACAAAGGGTACATTGAAGACTCAAAGAAAGAATGACAACATAGAAAGCAATAACTTAAAACAAAGAATTACAAATAAAGATCCGACAAAAGAAAATGCAATAAGCTTTGACGAGGAGGGAGCCCGGGCGGTGGTGCAAGGTAGTTGGCTGCAGTGAAGGCCGGAGAGGTGTCTTGCTGTTGTGGAAGGGAGGGCAGAAAATCAGTGATGATAGGGGCTTCGACCGCAGCTGGAGGGAGCTTGGAAGAGCAACGGTGGCTGCGGTCTATAGGGAAGTTGTAGGAAGGAGGCACGGCCTACTGGAGGAGGGAGATGAGCAACATGTAGAGGTTGCCGGAAGGCTGTTGTTGATTCGGGGAAAAAGGCAGCGGGGGCTGCAGCCTGCAGGAAGTTGCAGGAAGGAGGTGCAGCCTGCTGGAAGAGGGAAATGAGCAGCTGGTAGAGGTGGTCGGAAGGCTGCTGTTGATGCGGGAGAGGGGGCAGCTTGGTTGCAGTCTGCAGGGAGCTGTAGGAAGTCCGGTGAGCAGTGGTAGGCTGGAAGGCTGGTGGCGGTTGTGGTGAGACGGCAGAAGTTTTAGTAGCTGGAGAAGCGGTTTACAGCAGCCGGGAGGATGGACAGAGAGATAAATATCTCGGTGTGGTCGAGCAACAGCCGGAGCACCACTCAAACCCATGGAGACGATCACCACCTCAGGCAAAGGACATCCAGAGCAC
This sequence comes from Phalaenopsis hybrid cultivar, assembly GCA_002079205.1. Lineage (NCBI taxonomy): Eukaryota > Viridiplantae > Streptophyta > Magnoliopsida > Asparagales > Orchidaceae > Phalaenopsis > Phalaenopsis hybrid cultivar. Next base: position 87,368 of record JXCR01006914.1, read on the forward strand.
TACCTTGACGTCATATACAGCCCTCAAATTGGAAAACACTAAGACAAAACTGAATTCAGATTTCATAAAAACCACCCCCCAACGCAAAGCAAAACCTCTAATATTTATAAAGAGACATAAACTATATTAGGAAACATTTAAAATAAGAAGGAGAATAAAAATCTAATTGCAGATTTTAGGACAAACATTTTAAAATAGGAAATGAGAATAAAAATCAGATTTCATATTTTAGGAAATGTTTTGTAAAATAAGAAGGGTGAATAAAATCAGATCTCATATGTAAGGGGTGTAAACGAGTCGAACACGAGCAAAGCTCAGACTCAACTCGTGTTCAGCTCGTTAAAAAATACCACTTTTCGTGTTCGACTTGTTTGTATTTTGAACAAAAAAAAATGTAGTAGAAAATTGATTAAACACCTAACAAAACACCTAATAAAATCAGATATCATATGTAGGGCTGTAAACGAGCCAAACTCGAGCTAGCCCAGACTCAACTCATGTTCGGCTCGTTAAAATATACCACTTTTCGTGTTCAACTCGTTTATATTTCGAACACAAAAATGTAGTAGAAAATGGTTAAACGCCTAACAAAACATCTAGAAAAAAATTTAAGCAGAGCAATAATGTTACTGTCAGAAATTGATGTTTCATGATAAAATTTAATCTTTTGTGGTAGGAACTTAATTTGTTAGTATGACAAGATTTTTTAGGAACCTATAAGTGGAGTCATCATCAAGCAAAAGGTTGATCGTCCATGTGCAAAGATAGAAAATATATAAGGATAATTCTGTATGAAAAGAAAACAATTTTTAGCATTTGATTGAAAAATTTCTATTTCAAATTACTTTTGTCGTCATCATTTTAATCATCATTATGGAAGAAATTGATTACCATCATTATCTTACATAACTTGGAATGAATTCAAATTTTTTTTTATCCTTCAAATATGTAAAGAACTATCATTTATTATTTGAAAAAATTATGCCGTCAACATGTTCANATCCTCAAATTGGAAAACACTAAGACAAAACTGAATTCAGATTTCTAAAAAACCACTCTCCAACGCTAAGCAAAACCTCTAATATTTATAAAGAGACATAAACTATATTAGGAAACATTTAAAATAAGAAGGAGAATAAAAATCTGATTTTAGATTTTAGGAAAAACATTTTAAAATATGAAACGAGAATAAAAACCAGATTTCATATTTTAGGAAATGCTTTGTAAAATAAGAAGGGTGAATAAAATTAGATCTCATATGTAGGGGTGTAAACGAGTCGAACACGAGCAAGCTCAGACTCAGCTCGTGTTCAACTCGTTAAAAAATACCACTTTTCGTGTTCAACTCGTTTATATTTTGAACAAAAAAATGTAGTAGAAAATTGATTAAACACCTAAAAAACACCTAATAAAATCAGATATCATATGTAGGGCTGTAAACGAGCCAAACTCGAGCTAGCCCAGACTCAGCTCATGTTCGACTCGTTAAAATATACAACTTTTCGTGTTCAACTCGTTTATATTTTGAACACAAAAATGTAGTAGAAAATGGTTAAACACCTAACAAAACATCTAGAAAAAATTTAAGCAGAGCAATAATGTTACTGTCAGAAATTGATGTTTCATGATAAAATTTAATTATTTGTGGTAGGAACTTAATTTGTNATTTTTTTACTATTTTTTCACTTTAATTGTGCTACGTATTTTGCTAGTATTTGATTCTCTGCTATTTATGCATTTGTTTGTCGCTAATTCCATACGTCTATTTTGTGGAGGAAACTAAAGAAATTGATATTAACTTGTTCATTAGTTATAAAATTGTGCTAGCTACGTTATACTCTATGTACTTCTAATCATTACATATATTTCTGTTGTGAAGTACACAAGTTTTTATCGATAAGAAAAGCTACTAGATCTTCAATTAGTTTCAAATTTATGTATATTTTTTTCATTTACTCATCATTTTTGTTAGTTTTATTTGAAGGAAAGTATTCTGATATATTTTAATTTTTAATATTTAAATATTTTTAATGCTACATTAAGGTAAATGTCATAAAAATCGTCATGACATGGTCAGTTATATACAAAATAACGTATTTAATGCATCAATGAGCTTAGGGTCCGTTTGGGGCTGCTTTAGCTTATTGAATAAGCTTCAGTGGTGCCCTATTCCAGGATAAATGTCACAGAGTTGGATTTCTAGCTTTAGACAATATGCTCTTTTAATTTGAATTTATGATGGGTAGTATGTTTCCTAGCTCCAAAAATGGAGTTAATGGGTCCAAAACTAAAGCTTGTTCACAATTTATAGTGGAATTATGAGTTTCTTATTTTAATTTTATTCTCTCTTTATTATGTTATAGTTTTTTCCTTCTTGGGCTAGGTTTTCTTTAGTGAGTTGTAATTATTGTAATTAATCTTTCCCTAGCCGTTTCTTATTATATAATGAGAATAGTTGGTAATTTGATTATTGGGAAATATGAAAAAATGATTTTCTCCACCTTTCTTCATGGTAATTAGGTTGTCTCCCCACGCCTTACCTTCACTACACAACTGATCTCTGCTGAATCGTCTTTTCTAGTACAAATCCCATGTGCAGGAGTTTCTGTGAGATTGAATTTCTTTTTTAGTGCAAATCACATATGCATAGGCTTTCACAACCTTCTGAGAGGTGGCTTTCACAACCTGCTTGAGCCGCACCATATAGCTTCTTTCTCATTCATTGTCGTCTTTCTCAACCGCACTTGCAATTTTGAATAAAATAATAGTGAAGAAGAAGCGGATGATTAAGTTTCTATTAGGTCTAAATAAGAACTTAGACAAGGTCAAAGGAATAATTATTGGGATGAGGCCTCTCCCTACCACCATGGAAGCCTTTGCTGAAGTCAGATTAGAAGAAACTAGGAAGAAGCTCATGATGGGAGAAAGTGTGGAATCATCTAGCATTGAAAGCTTCGCCCTGTACGCAAATCTCCTCTTATGAGTCAAAGACAAAGAAGAATCATCTCATGTGAACATTCCAAGAAACTTATTTACACAAAGAAACTATATAGAAAACTTGCATATTGGAAACTGGGGCAAGGAAGGAAGGACCAAGACCGCAAGAACTGTGTTGCTACCTCTTCTGAAGGGTTGGTTGACCCTATTCACTTCACCAAGGAACAACGAGAGGTGTTGAAGGAATTTCTTTTTCTAGTGCAAATCACATACGCATAGGATTTCACAACCTTCTGAGAGGTGGATTTTCTCTTTCTAGTCCAAATACCACACAGACAGAGGTTTTTCGCATGTTCTGCTTGAGCTGCACCATATAGATTCTTTCTCAATCATTGTAGTCTTTGTCAACCACACTTGCTATGTTGTATAAAATAATAGTGATGAAGAAGCGGATGATTGAGTTTCCATTAGGCCTAAATAAGAGCTAAGATGAGGTCAGAGGAAGAATTATTGGGATGAAGCCTCTCCCTTACCACTAGAGAAGCCTTTGTTTAAGTCAGAAGAGAAGAAAGTAGGAGGAAGCTCATGATGGGAGAAAGTGTGGAATCATCTAGCATTGAAAGCTTCGCCACGCACATGACACCTTTTATAAGTCAAAGACAAAGAAGAATGGTCTCTTGTCACACAAAGAAACTATATAGAAAACTTGCCGATTGGAATCCGTGGCAAAGGAAGAAGGACCCAAACCGCAAGGCCCGTGCTGCCACCTCTTCTGAAGGGTTGGTTGACCCTAATCCCTTCACAAGGCACAACTGGAGGCATTGAAGAAACTTCTTTCAAGAACAACTAAGCGACCTGCTAGCTTGACAATACACTAAAGTATCATGTCCATATCTCTCTAACAATGGAAGATTTCAATCTTGGATAGTAGATTTCGTTGCTTTTGATCACATAACTGAAGATGTTCATGCTGTCGCTAATTATCAAGAGTTCATCAATACCCAATTTATTAGACTTGTTGATCGATCTGACTCCAGGATTGTTAGGAAAGAAGTGAAAGTCTACAAAAATATTCAACTCTGTTATGTGTTATATGTTCTCTAGTTAGATTGTAACTTGCTTTCAATTAACAAGTTTACTCATGACAAACTATATTATTAAATTTCATTCTAACTCTTATGAATTTCATGTGGTAGATTTGATGAAGGTGATTGATTGTGTTGAATTGCAGCAAGACCTATACCTGTTCAACAAAAGCTATTCTTTTAATGCAAAAGCGTCTTTTTCACATAATCTTCCCATGTTTCTGAATCCGTTGTGTACGAGTCAGTTGAAAGTCAATTTTTGTTATGGCATCGTAGTCTAGGTATCCCAATTTCCATTATATTGCAAAGTTGTATACTCATCTTTTTATTAATAAAAAACCATAGTTTTATCAGTGTAAAATATGTCAATCGTTAAACATACTCAACATGTCTACCATTTGTCTCAGTACAGACTCTCACAACCTTTTTCTATCATCTACAGTGATATTTGAGGATCATCAAAATTAAAATCATTAATTAAGCTTGTTGGTTTGTCTCCTTTATTGATGACTATACTGGAACTAATTGGATATTCTCATGTAGGAAAAATTTGAAACTACACAAATTTTTTCAATACTTTCATAAAATGATTTCGACTCAATTCCAATACAAAATTTAAATTCTCAAAACTGATAATTTAAAGGAGTATTTCAACTCTATCTTTAGTCCCTACCTTATAACGACATCATTCATGTGAGTTATTGTGCTGAAACTCCACAACAAAATGTGGTAGTTGAGGAGAAGAATAGACACCTCCTTGAGGTATCTCGATCTATAATGCTTTTTCACAATGTCTCGAAAGTTTTCTGATGAGATGTGCTCACAACTGCCTACCTCGTTAATAGAATGCCAAGTATAGTCTTTGGATTCTCGATATTGTGATGGAAAAATATCCTCATGTCAGAGCTTCTCATCCATTCTTCTCTTAAAATTATTTGGATGTGTTTCTTTTGTTCACATTCACCAATCAAACCGCACAAAGCTCGACTCAAAATCCATCAAATGTATTTTCTTTGGATATGCTTCTAAAAAATATGGGAGCAAGTTGTCACGGACTAACTTTTCTCTAGTCACCCGTGCGGTTTTAGCGCTCTCTTTTAGCACTAAATCAGTCTAATCCTCACAAAACTTGGACTTATGAGCACAAAACACTCTTAAGAAGAAGAGTAGAGAGAAAAAAATACTTCACACTTGAATACTTGGAAGCTTTTATTGAATATTTAGATGATTACAAATGAGGGGAGTAACCTCTATTTATAGTCCCCCTCCAAATCATGAGAATATTCTACAATTCTCTGCTTTCTAGAGTATTCCATACAATTCTTACATAAATACATAATCCCAGATCCTTCTAGGTTCTTCTTGAACTCTCCATGCTCCATCATTGAGTTCTTCATGGAGTATTACCTTTCTCTGACATCTAGAATTGTGTAGAAGTTTCTAGAGTTGTGGAACTTTCTCATGCACCTTCTTGGCTCTGGAAGGTTTTTGCCATGCATGCCTCTTATAGAGTTTTCCTTCTTATGCTTGTCATACTATTTCTTTGAAGATGGCGGGGCGTGTCATTCTCACCCACTTAAACCTGCAACGCTCTCATTGCGGCTTCCCCTGCAACTTTGAAACCGCCTCCTCAGTTTGCCCTAGACTTGACAAACTTTAGTTTCTCCTTGGTGTTATGGGAGAGGGGTGTCATGCAACAAGTCTTCCTGCCTGGCGGCTTATCCCTTGCCTCCTTGTTGAACCATCTTTCGTTTTTCTTGGTGGTGGTTTATTAGGAACATTCACCTCTTTCCTTGGCATCCCAATTCCTTCGGTATTTTTTCCTTCATTGGTATCATGAAGGATAGCCAAGCTGTCCCCTTTGTCCTGTGCAATGCCCTCCTTGAGCTTGATTGCTGATAGCATTTTAGATCCTTGCTTGTTTAACCTTATTATCGGTACTGAGCAAGCTTGGCTCCCTTCCGTGATGCACAGACTATTGGGGAATGACATTGGGAATGCTCTTGCTTAGTCCAAGAAGTTCATTCCTCGAACAACTTTGTAATCATCCAAAGGAATGATAGAGAAGTCTAGAGTATCTGACCATGCCCCATTGTTGGTCTTGACTCCCTTAGCCATTTCATTGATTGACATCTCTGTTGAGTTAACGACTTTAATAGAGCCCCTTCTTTAGTCATTTGCAACCCTAACCTCTTTGTTTCCTCGCTGCAGATGAAGTTGTCGGAAACACCCGTATCCACCATTACCCTTGAGGTCTTCCCTCTTATTTCTATCTCCACAAAGAGTAACCCCTTCTCTTGTGGTTTTGTCGGAGCTTGCATCCCTTTTAGCAGTTGAAGAGATCTCACATGTGCCTCCATGCCATTTCCATATCACTTTATGGTTTGCAATGAGAGAGTTGAGGGACTTCTTCTGAGGACAATCCCTTGCCCAATGAGTCTTTTACAAAGAAAACAACAGTTTTAATATGGCTTGTTGTTAGTCTTCCCCTTGTCCTTTGTCTTTGTTGGGTTGATTCGCGACGTTTCTTTCTCCTTGTGTTTGCCCTTGTCATCCCCACCTTTGACATCACAACTCTTCTCATCTTCAGACTTTCTAGACTCCTTTGAATAATCAGTCTAGCTTTCAGTTGCCGAGATGACAGTGGCAAGATCTTGCACTCCTCGCCTGCTAAGCTCGGTCTTTGCCCAATATTGGAGCCTATCCATGAAGTTGAAGAGAGCATTCTTATCTAAAATATCGGATCAGAAACCAAGCTTCTAAACTTCTTAATGTAGTCTCGAATCAGACCCTCTTTCTTGAGCCTCCACAATTGAGCTCTAGCCTCATCCTCAGCATTCTCTGGGTAGAAATGTCTCTTTAGCTCTCTCTTAAAGTCATTGAAAGTGGAAATGGAGCACAAACTTTTTTCTACATATTTTTTTCTTCTTCTCCACCGAAGCATAGCGATGTCTGAGAGATAAAGAGAGACAAATTTTGTTTTTGCATCTTCATCGACAATTCCCATCGCTCCAAAGTATTGTTCTAGTCCTCATAATAAGTTGTCTACTTCCTTCGCGTTGTGAACCCCTCCAAAACTCATAGGTTTAGGAACTTCAATCCTCTTGACTTCGACAGTGTGATGACTTTGGATGCTGCTAGTGTCCTCTTGCACAGCGAAATGTCTCCACGCATCTCCTCCAAGCTAGCACGCACATTGCTCATCTCGTCCTCGTGGGCTCTTCGTACCTCTTGGAGCTTTCCCAACAAATTCTTCTGCAACTTAGCCATATGACCCATTAAGGACAGCCCCGCGTAGGAGCTGTATGATCTCTAGTTGAGACTCTTCCATTCTTCGCATTCGATCTTCTATAGAAGGACCCGAAATGCCTTCGTTGACAGGATAACGTCTTCCAGGGCGGAAAGATGAAGAAGCATGTCGCCCTTGGCTTCGTGACTGCTCTCTGGAATGATGAATGTTGAAGCGGGATGTTTTGTTGTCACGGATATTGTGTCTGGTGATCATGTAGCAAACCGCTTAAGTACTTTAGTTTTGAGATTGAAAATTTTCCCACACTCTGTCAACCAACGCCAACTTCCGTCGATCACCGCCGATCGTCGTCGACCACCGCCAACCATCATCAATCACCACCAACCAGATGTCGTCAGTCAACGTTGTAATCTGAAAAATATAGTTATCGTTTCCTGTCTGTTGGACGGGGGGTTTCTGTAATCATCAAACAATAGTAGATTTGCACAACTGGGTCAGTCGCCGTGATTTTTTCCTTTTCGGGTTTTCCACGTAAAAAAATTTATAGTTGTCTCTGCTTGTTTCTTTTTCATCTGTGTGTGTGCTGAATTCTCGTACAACGCTAAAACGATAATTCATTACTTTACCGCCGCGAATTTTCTAGCACTCATAGTAAGAACACTTCTCACCCAAATTGAAACATGTCAATTCATTCACATACTTCGGGAGCATAACACTCGAGCTGATGCCCTCTTTAAACTTGCAACTTCAACAACTGAAGATCTCTATAAAAGGTGTATTGAGGAGATACATTTTCCTAGCATTCATGACCCATGAGTGATACTGTCTATGGATGACCTAAGGGAGTCATCTTGGATGGATCCCATCATCTCCTTCCTTCGAGACGGAACACTGCCAGATGATGCTACTACATCAATTCTCATAACGCATGGAAGGGTCACTGAAACAAATGCCAAACAATTTGTCTGGAAAAACATCTGTCGCTTTGGGCTTCCCGCGAAGATTATCATTGATAATGAGACTCGATTCACTGGAAGGGTCTTCACATCATTCTGCAAGGATTTTCACATTATTTTGCAAGGATCTTTACATTCAGTTGGTGCACACAGCCGTGATGCTTTTCCAAACAAATGGGTAGACAGAGATGATAAATTAGACGGTGCTCAAGGGGTTGAAGACTCGTCTTGAGAAGGCTGGGAGGGCAGTGGGTAGAAGAGTTGCACAACATCCTTTGAGCCTATCACACCAACTCTCGTACTCCAACCGGGGAAACTCCATATAACTTGTGTTTTGGCACTGAGGCTGTTATCCCAGTTGATATCAGAGTTCTAAACCCACGAGTTAAGACTTTCGACTCGGATAACAATGAGGAAAAACTCCGGCAACATTTGGATCTCCTCCCAGAAACACGCGATGTAACCTATTTTAGAGCTGCTTCTTACCGTCAAAGTGTTGCTCGCCACTTCAACCTGAGATTTAAGCATTGACCTATCTCCGTTGGTGACCTGGTCTTGCGTAGCATTGGAGCCGCCGGTCATGGTCCTCAACGCAATAAACTATCACCTATATGGGAAAACCTTTATATCGTGGCTACAATGATCAAGCCTGGAACCTTCAAACTCAAGGATGTAGATGAAAAATCTTGCCCCATACTTGAAATGCAGAAAATCTTCGCAAGTACTATCAGTAACACCATAGTCATGTAGTCCATATATGTTATTACATCGTAACTCATACATAATCAATGTATCTCAAATATTACTCACTTTCCTATACATAAAGGATATTTTTAGAAAGTGTAATGACTCATTCACGAGTCACTTCATGCTCTTGACCCGAGAAATACAAAACTACGGTTGTATCTTAATCAGAGTATGATCAATCCCATGGAGATTTGATCCAACCTCTTCCATATGGGTTAACATTATTGATTTTTTCTCCGATAAACAACCCTTGATTGGTTAACAGTTGATCCATTTGCATACAGGTTTGTAAGTGAGCAATACTCTAACAAACAACCTTAAATGAGTTAATAAGTTTTCGGTGGACTTCCGTTGACTCACCTATACAGGTTAACATCATCGAGTGCAACTTTGATAGATAGCTCAGCCAAGTCAAATGTTGTTGACTATTTATCCTCACGCTTATCACCAGAAAGATATTTGGGGGGCAAATAAATAACAAAATAAGATGATCAGTATGTAGCACTAATGTAACATCATTTTGAAAAACTTCCGTTGACTCACCTATACGGGTTAACATCATCGAGTACAACTCTGATAGATAGCTTCAGCTGAGTCAAATGATGTTGACTATTCATCCTCACGCTTATCACCAGAAAGATACTCGGGGGGCAAATAAATAACAAAATAAGTTGATCAACATGCAACACTAATGTAACATCATTTTGACAAAGTTCGAAAATAATAACATCTGCTTAGAACAATATGACAAAGACAAACACACTACAAGTATAAAAGGAATATAACAATAATCAACGTCAACATTTTCCTCCGCCCCCTCGTCGTCGTTAAAGAACACCTTCAATTCACTCTCGATGTCATCACCGTCAGAATCTGAGGAATAATCCTTCGAAGCTTGGCTAGGAGTGAGCCCCTTCACGAAAATCCCGGTTCGACGTTGCACTGCTCGACTCCCATTCAGAAAACCTCGGATGAATTTTGCATCGGTGAACCACTTTTGTTGCTCCTTTATCTCCACATCAAGCACCCGATCATGAGCCTCTTGAACACGGTTTCGAATGATAGTCTTAAACTCAAGTGAGTTCTTAAAGTCCTTGATCGCTTTACGCTTAATTTCCGAAATATCAATATCTTTTGCGGACCTCAAAAGTCGGATCTCTTCTTCTTGGTCTAACACCGTCGACTTAAGGGCTTTCACGCTCTTACTACTTTCACGAAGGCTGACTCGTGCTTCCGCAAACCCCTTCCGAGTTTTCTCGAGATTCTGAAGCTACAACGAGAGGGAGGTTGCCATTGTTGAAAGTTCTGTTCTGCACTCTGTCATCTGTGATTTCGGAGATGTAATTTTTTTCAACCACAGATTCATACTGACGCTTGTACTCGCCTTGAAAATATTTGATCTTAACAAACTCAGAGTTTCAGTTTCTCAATGTCAGTCCTAGCTCCTGCTGGATTTCCACCATCTTATCCACCTAAAAGAAAAGAAATATGAGTTAGAGAGATGAAACAATTATATAGTAGCAGAAAATGAAAGAAACTTATAAAACTCTCGGCTTCCAGGAGCCTAGTACGTTCATGAGATAAGATATTTTCATGAATGTGAATAGTTGAAGGGCTTGGCAAGAGCTGTCGTGATGTTTCAACTTTCTTTTGTTTATGAGGCAGTAATTAACATTCACTGCTCGTTGGGAGCCGCTTTGAGGATTCTACGAGTGTTAGCTCGGAAGGTCTCTTCTTAGATTTCTTTAACACTACAGTTGTTGATTGTTCGAGTTGGAAATAAAGCTTGACCTTGAACAATGACTCCTCACTCACAAATTCGTAAATATATTGTCTCTCAAACAATAATTTTTTCAAGTCATGAAATCTCAGCATCTGCAATATTCCCTCTTCGGTAGTCTGAAGAGAGACAAAAAATTGTTGAAACCTTCCTCGCCTCTCGCGGAGTCCCCAATCATTTTTTGCAAAAAAAAGAATCTTATGGATCATTGTCTTATCGGTTCCTTTAGGTGAGAATCCAACGTCTTATGCTTAAACAACACACGATCATATGTATCAGTAAAAACCCACACAGTCGTGCCAAAATTACCGGTGTTAACTTCAACCCGCGACTCCTGAAGAAAATTGTCACCTAATAATGAATGTCACCACTCAACAAGAACAACTTCATAATTTCAATAAACTCAAGTATCGGCGGAATTCGTATGCCAACTCTCAAGGCAACTTTATAAATAGTAACATACCCAGAAGTTCGTGAATATGCTCGATCAGTTGAAGTCGATAATTTCACCACAATATCATTCGTGAAGAAATACTTTCGAAAAAAAATCAAGTCGCTCTCCGTCACAGTTGACACTGCATCCTTTGGGTTCTGGCTTTTCCTAGGGTTCTCAGCAGAACAATGTTATTTAGTTATCGTCATTTCAGTAACATTTTGCAGCGACGTTTCGCCGCGATGTTTCACAGCAATGGTTGCAGTGAAGAGTTGCGGTGAACCGTTGCTGTGAAACGTCACGGCGAAGTGTTGCGGTGAACCGTTGCTGTGAAACGTCGTGGCGAAGTGTTGCGGTGAAACGTCGCTGCAAAACGCTACTGAAATGGTGATAACTTGAGAACGTCGTTCTGCTGAAAACCTGAGGAAAAGTCAAAACCCAGAGGTTGCAATGTCAACTGTGAAGGAGAGCGACTTGATTTTTTTTTCTAAAGAAGTATTTCTTCCCGAATACTATGGTGGTGAAATTACCGACTTCAACTGATCGATTATAATCCCCAACTTCTGGGTATATTACTATTCATGAGGCTGCCTTGAGAGTTGGCCTATGATTTCTGTCGGCACCTGAGTTTATTGAAATTATGAAGGTGTTCGTGGTTTGCGTTGCTCGGTTATCTTGTCGAGTGGTGACAGTCCTTATTGGGTTGACAATTTTCTTCAGGAGTTGCGGATTGAAGTTAACACCGACAATTTTGGCACGACTGTGTGGGTTTTTTACTGATACGCATGATCATGTGTTGTTTAAGCATAAGGCGTTGGATTTCCACCTAAAAGAACTGATAAGACAATGATCCATAAGATTCTTCTTTGCAAAAAATGATTGGGGGCTCCGCGAGAGGCGAGGAATGTTTCAACAATTGTCTATTTCTCTTCAAACTACCAAGGAGAATATTGCAGAACCTGAGATTTCGTGACTTGAAAAATCTGTTGTTTGAGACAATATATTTACGAATTTGTGAGTGAGGAGTCATTGTTCAAGGTCAAGCTTTCTTTCCACCCCGAACGTTCAATAGCTATAGTGTTAAAAGAAATCTAATAAGAGACCTTCCGAGCTAGCACTCGCATAATCCTCAAAATGACTCCCAACGAGCAGTGAATGTGAAGTATTGCCTCAGAAACAAAAGAAAGTTAAAACATCACGGGAGCCTTGTCAAACCCGTCAACCATTCACGTTTCTAAAAATATCTTATCTCATGAACGTAGTAGGCTCCTGGAAGCCAAAATTTTTATAAGTTTCTTTCATTTTCTATTACTATATAATTGTTTCATCTCCCTAACTCATATTTCTTTTCTTCTAGGTGGATAAAATGGTGGAAATCCAACAGGGGCTAGGACTGACATTGAAAAACTGGAACTTTGAGTTTGTTAATATCAAATATTTTAAAGACGAGTACAAACGTCGATATGAATCTGTGGTTGAAAAAATTACATCTTTGGAATCATTGTTGACAGAGTGCAGGATAAAAGTTTCAACAATACAACCTCCCTTTCGTTGCAGCTTCAGAATCTCGAGAAAACTTGGGAGGGGTTGGTGAAAGCATGAGTCAGCCTTCGTGAAAGTATTAAGACCGTGAAAGCCCTTAAGTCGATGGTGTTAGTCCAAGAAGAAGAGATCCGACTTTTGAGGTCCGCAAAAGATATTGATGTTTCAGAAGTTAAGTGTAAAGCGGTCGAGGACTTTAAGAACTTACTTGAGTTTAAGACTCATTTGAGACCGTGTTCAAGAGGCTCGTGATCGGGTGCTTTATGTTGAGATAAAGGAGCAACAAAAGTGGTTCACCGAGGAAAGATTCATCCAAGGTTTTTTGAACAAGAGTTGAGCAGTGCAACGTCTAACCGGGATTGTCGTGAAGGGGCTCTCTTAGCCAAGTTTTGAAGGATTCTTACTTAGATTCTGACAGTAATGACATCGACAGTGAATTGAAGAAGGTGCTCTTTAACGACAACGATCGGGCGGAGGAGAATATTGACATTGATTAGTGTTATACTTCTTTTATACTTGTAGTGTGTTTGCTTTTGTCTTGTTGTTCTAACTACGCAGATGTTGTTATTCTTTTTGAACTTTGTCAAAATGATGTTGCATTAGTGATGCATATTGATCATCTTATTTTGTTAGCTGTGTGCCCCCCGAGTATCTTTTTGGTGATAAGCGTGTAGATTAATAGCCAACACAATTTGACTTGGCTGAGACTATCTTTCAGAATTTTACTCGATGATTTTAACCTGTATAGGTGAGTTAACGGAAGTCCACTGATGACTTATTAACCCATTTGAGGTTGTTTGTTGGAGCATTGCTCACTTACAAACATGTGTGGAAGGGGTCAGGTGTAGTCCACGAAGGACTGTTAACCTATCCAGGGTTGCTCATCGGAGAAAAACTTGATGATATTAAACAATATGGAAGAGGTTAGATCAAATCCCTCTGGGATTGATCGTGCTCTGACTAAGATACAACTAGAGTTGTGTATTTCTCGGGTCGAGAGCATGAAGTGACTCGTGAATGAGTCATTACACTTTCTAAAGATATTCTTTATGTAAAATAACTGAGTAATATTTAAGATAAATTGATTATGTATGAGTTGCGATGTAATAACATATGTAACTACATGATTAGGGTGTTAATGATAGTACTTGCGAATATTTTTTGCATTCCAAGTTTGGGGCAAGATTTTTTCATGAGAATCCTTGAATTTTAAGGTTCCGGACTTGATAATGGTAGCCACGATATATGGGTCTTCCCAGAGAGGTGTTAGTTTATTACGTTGAGGATCATGACCGACGGCTTCAATGCTACGTAAGACCAGATCACCGACGGAGATAATTCGAGGCTTGACCCTCCGGTTGATGTGGCGAGCAACTTTTTGGTGGTAGGAAACAACTTTAAAATGGGTCACATCGCGTGTTTCTGGAAGGAGATCCAAATGTCGTCGAAGCTTTTCCTCATTGCTATCTGTGCCGAAAGTCTTAACTTGTAGGTTTGGAACTCCGATATCAATTGGGATAACAACCTCAGTGCTGAAACACAATTTCCCAGGTTGGAATATGAGCGGTGGTGCGATAGGCCTAAAGAACGTTGTGCAACTCTTCTACCCACTGCCCCCCAACCTTCTCAAGACGAGTCTTCAAGCCCTTGAGCACCGTCCGATTTGTCACCTCTATCTACCCATTTGTTTGGAGATGCATCACGGCAGTGTGCACCAACTGAATGTGAAGATCCTTGCAGAATGAGGTGAAGGCCTTTCTAGTGAATTGAGTCTCATTATCAGTGATAATCTTCGCGGGGAGCTCAAAGAGACAGATGATGTTTTTCCAGATAAATTGTTTGACATTTGCTTCAGTGATCTTGGCGAGCGGCTCTGCTTCTACCCATTTGGTGAAGTAGTCGACAACTAAGATGTTGAATTTTCGTTGTCCAGTAGCTAATGAAAATGATCTCATGATATCTATCCCCTATTGGGCAAAAGGTCAAAGATTCAAAAATGATGTGAATTCTACCGGCGGCACATGCGTAAGATTAGAATGTAGTTGGCAACTCTTGCATTTTTGTACAAAATCTAACGCGTCTTGCTTAACTGTGGGCCAGTAGAAGTATTGCCTCATTATTTTAAGAGCAAGTGCCCTGCTACCAAAATGCTTCCTACATATTCCAGAATGAATTTCTTGTAGAGCATAAGAGGAAGACACTTGAGGTATGGACGTACAAATGTCGTCTTATACAGTTCATCCCCTATAAAGATGAAGTTGGCAGTCATGCGTGATGTGAATTGATGTCGTAGCATTATCTGACAGTGTTCCATCTCGGAGGAAGGAGATGATGGGATCAATCCTCTCTTGGGTCCTCTATAGATAGTATCACCCATGGGCCATGAATGATAGAAAAATGTATCTCTTCAATACACTTTTTATAGAGATCTCTAATTGTTGAAGTTGCAAGTTTGAAGAGGGCATCAGCTCGTGCGTACTCTCGAAGTATGTGAATGACCTGACGTGTTTCAATTTGGGTGAAAAGTGTTCTTACTAGACTGAAATACTACACTAGTTGTGTCTTATGAGCGTCGAATTCTCCTTCTACTTGGGATTCGATGAGTTGAGAATCAGTGTAGATTATGTTTTGTACTTCACAGTCGATGACAAGCTTTAATTCGGCGACAAGTGCTTCATATTCAGCAACTTTATTGGTGGTTCAGAATTTCAAACAAAGTACGTACTCCAAAATATCTTTCTTTAGGGAGATAAGTAATATTCCTGCACCAGTTCTTGAGTTTCCGGATGTTTCGTCTAAGTATAGTGTCCACTGAGGTGACCGTGGAAGAGAAAAGAGTGGTTCATCAGAGGTAGGCACTGTACATTCTACCACAAAGTTAGCCAATACTTGTGATTTGATGTTTGGTCGTGGTAAACATTGGATGCCAAATTCTCCCAATTCTACTGATCTTTTAACTAATCTTCCCGATGCTTCTGGTTTTTGTAGGTTAGTCTTCAAAGGGAGTTGCGTGTAAACGTCAATAGTGTGAGCCTGAAAGTACGGACGAAATCTCTTTGCTGAGAATATCAGGGCTAGCGCAGTCTTGTCCTCCATCGGATAACGACTTTTTGTATCAGAGAGAATCTTGCTAACGTAGTATACTGGTTTCTTGACTGAGTTTTTCATGCTGACAAGCACAGAACTTATTGCATGAGGTGAAATAGGTAAATAGATATATAACATATTTCCTTGGACGGGCTTTGAGAGGAGGGGCGGTGAAGCCAAAATATGCCTCGAGTTGCTCAAAAGCAATTTGACAGTCATCTGTCCATTGAAAACCAGTGTTTCGATCACCTTTAAGTATCTTAAAGAATGACAAATACTTATCCTCAGAACGAGCTAAGAAACGAGATAGATCGGCTATACGATTCAAGCGTTGAACCTCCTTGATGTTCCTTGGGGGCACCATATCTCTCAGTGCCTTGATTTTTTTTTTTTGGGTTTGCCTCAATTCTACGATGGGCAACCATGAATCCCAAAAACTTCCCTTATGTTACTTCGAAAGCACATTTAGCCGGGTTAAGTCGTAAATCGTATTAACGAAAGAGTTGGAAACGCTGCTCCAGATGAGAAGTGTGTTGGGATGTTTCCAGACTTTTTACCAACATGTCATCAGCGTAAACCTCCATTGTACGCCCGAGAAGATTTCTGAAGACTTTGTTCATGAGACGTTGATAAGTTGCACCAGCATTTTTTAATCTGAACGATATAATTTGATAACAGTATAAGTCATTATCTGTTTGAAAAGAGGTGGCTTCCTCATATACTGGGTTCATCTTTATTTGATTGTACCCTGAGTATGCATCCATAAAGCTGAGCATCTGATGTCTGGAAGTGGCATCAACAAGTTGATCTATGCGTGGGAGGGGAAAGCTATCTTTCGGAAATGCTTTATTGAGGTCTGTATAGTTGACACACCTTCTCCATGAACCACTAATTTTTTTCATCATGACGACATTGGCCAGCCATGTAGGGTGGTGCACTTCCCGGGTGAACTTTGCTTTGAAAAGCTTGTTGATTTCTTGTTCATTAGCTTGTAAGCGATCCGGGGCAAAATTTCGTTTTTTCTGGATGGCCGGTTTAGATGTTGGATCAACTTTTAAAGAGTGCATGATTATTTCAGGGTCAACTCAATGCATGTCGGCCGGAGTTCATGCAAAAATGTTTTGTTTCCTTTGGAGAAAATCTACATACTCCGACCTTTGCTCATCAGAGAGTAGGGAACCAAGCTGCACTGTTCTCGGGGGATGTTCTTCAGAGAGTGAGATGTGAATCAAGTCTTCCATGGGAGAAGCCCGTTGCAATATATCTTCATCTCGAAGATCGAAGTTCTCAATGCTAAATGTCATTGACGGGCGTGACTGAGCTTGTCTGAGGTAGCATGATTGTGATGTCTGTTGATCACCTCGCACGACGCGGATCCCTGCTGGGGTTGGAAACTTGATCTTCAAGTGTGTTACAGAAGTCACAATGCTAAAGATTGATTGTAGTGGTCTCCTGAAGATGACATTATATGTCGATTCTGATTTGACAACAATGAACTGGACTGAGGGAGTTATCTGTCGAGAAAAATCTCCTAAAACAACGGGGAAACTATTTGTTCCCTCGACCCACACCGGTCGATTATCAAATTCATATAATAGTCCGGATGCAAATTGAACTTTTTCCCTTGTAAATCCCAAACTGAGGAAAGTTGAATAGAACAAGACATCGACAGAGCTCCCATTGTCGATCAGGATCCTCTTTACGTTATAGCAGCGCTCGCAAATTCCTGCGCTAATGACAAGAGAATCTTGGTGGGGAAGTCCACCTTCCAAATCAGAATCATCAAAAATGATAGGCTCGAGGCGCAATTTCTTTTGCATTGGTTCGCCAGGTATAGTGATAAGGACTTGATCAGTTAACAATGTTCCTCCAACAATTGTTTGAATTTCGCTTACGATTGGGCGACCCCCATGTTACTGTCTTTGTGTATGTTGCCCACTAGTAGGAGTATTATCAGTGTCATCTGGTTTGTTTTGTACAAATCGACCAAAATATCCTTGTTTAATTATCTTTCAATCTCTTTCTTGAACTGCTTACATGCTTCAGTGGAGTGACCACGACTTCGATAAAAATGACAGTATTGTTCTTGATTCCCTGAGTTAGGTTTTATGGGTGAGACCACTTAATGGCTTGCTCATCTTTGATAGTCATTAAGACATTAACACGTGATGTGTTGATCGGTGTATACTCTTTCTTAGGTCGATACTCACTTCTTTGGCCTGCAGGTTGAGGAAGGAGGTCGCGATTCCTCTGTTGTTCAGACTTTCTTCGTTGTGAATATTGATTATTATTTCCAGTGTTATTTTTGTGTTTTTCCCCAAATTTCTCGAACTGCTCTTTATGTGCGTTGATTGTCTCATCCGCAGTGATTTGGGCCTTAACACGGTGGACAAGGTCATCATAAGAACAAACTGTCTCCCGCATCAGTGATGAGTAAAAAGGTTCTGGGCAGAGCCCCCCAACGAAGACTCTCCTCAGTAACTCCGGATCCACCCCCGGAATTTGACGGGTTTCAGCAGAAAACCTGCGGAAGTAGTCCTTGAGCGACTCTCCTTCACTTTGACGAATTCCCGAGAGATGGGATGAATCATTGATGATCCTTTAATTTGTTATGAACTGCTTCGCGAACAGTTTGACAAGCTCGTTAAAGGTGTTTACAGCTTCCCTTGGCAAAGAGTAGAACCAGATTCGAGCTTGACCTTTAAGAGTAGCCTGGAACACTTGACACAGAAGCACATCAGAGGCACGCTGAATGTGCATGATGGTTCGATAATGATCAATATGCTCATAAGGGTCGGTTATCCCTTCATACGCATTTTTGGAAGCTTGAAGCTTATTGGGATGGGGTGTTGGGGGACTGCATCCGCTGAAGGAGAAGATTCATGGATGTTACGGTAAGCATATAAATAATCCTTTTTCTCTAGAGGGAACTCTTCCTGGACGAGGCGTCGTAGTTCGTTACGAATGACATTATCTGGAGTGACAAGAAGAAGTGGCGATGTCGGGTGCGCTGTACGAAATGGATGAGTGGAACTTGCGGTATCTAGAAGTTCAACATCACGACCTAATAGGGGATGTGTTCCTTCTTGAGGAGGCGGGTCGGTACGAGTTCCTCTGAGCGGTATGTTTCTCGTATGTCGCGGAGTCGCGGAGTTAATGGTAAACGAATTTCATCCAATGATTTAGGCAACAGTTGTTGAGCCCTGCGCAGGAGCTGTAGGATCTCTAGTTCAAACTCTTCCATTCTACGCATTCGATCTTCTATTGAATGACCCGAAACACCTTTGTTGGCAGGATAGCTTCTTTCAGGGCGGGAAGAGGAAGAAGAATGCCGCCCTTGGCTTCGTGACTGCTCCCTGAAACGATGGGTGTTGGAGCTCCGTTGTTATTAACATTGTGTCTGGTGCATGTAGTAAACTGCGTAAGTACTTTAGTTGTGGGATTGAAACCTTCCCACAAACGGCGTCAAACTGTTGCGTGCTGGAAAATTTGCGGCGATAGAGTAACGGATTATTGTCTTAGCGTTATATGAGAATTCAACACACACACAGATGAAAGAGAAAACAAACAGTGATGACTCCAGATACTTTTACGTGGAAAACTCGGAAAGGGGAAAACCATGGGGCATGACCCAATTGCGAAAATTCACTATTGATTGATGATTGCAGAAATCCCTTGTCCCACAGACGGGAAATTGTTACTAGATTTTTGCGTCAACTGAAGGCGTGTGGTTGGTGATTATTGATGATGATTGGTGGTGATCGACGATAGATGACGGATGTTAACAAGAGTAGACGATGGTCGACGACGGTGAACGGTGGTCGATGGAGGTTGACGGCAGTTGACGGCGGACGGCAGTCGGCGGTGGTCGATGACGGTCGCCGGTGGTCGACGGAGGTTAGCGGTGGTCGATGACGGTCGTCAGTGGTCAACGGAGGCCGGCGGTGGTCATTGACCGTCGATGGTGGTCAACGATGATCGACGATGACAGAGATGATGTTGGACTTGAACTCTTTTTCAAAGCCTCAAGTTCTCTCTCAAGCCTTCCCTTCATGTGAGAGGTGAGACTCTATTTATAGTGTTTTGGGTGCAATTAATGTAGGAATATAAACCATTTTGATTGGATAGTTCGGAGAGCTTCTCTCGATCAGATGATGTTTGATGGACATTTGAATGCCTTAACGATGTCGGAATTGAGCAATCTTGGGCTCGTTGGATTCGTCTTGTCGAGACACTCGATTCGACTATGAACTCGCTAGATTCGACATCCGTTTGACAGATAAATACATAATCTCAGATCCTTCTTGGTTCTTCTTGAACTCTCATGCTTCATCCTTGAGTTCTTCATGGTGTATGACCTTCTTCTGACCTCTAGAATTGGGTAGAAGTTTCTAGAGTTGTGAAACTTTCTCATCCACCTTCTTGGCTCTAGAAGGTTCTTACCATGCATGCCTTTTCTAGAGTTTTCCTTCTCAAGTTTGTCATGTCATTTCTTTGAAGATGGTGGGGCATGACAAAGTGTTATTCTCCCATACAAGAAGATACTATAACTCCATGGATGTTACCTTCTTTGAAAACCAACCCTACTACCCTAAATCTGATATTCAGAGGGAGAGTCCGTGAATATTAAACTTGGGACATTACTCTAGAGTCTTCACAACCTATTCCACTTCCCCACACTACTCTGGATGCTCACATTGATCTAGAGTCATCATAACATATTCTAGTTCCCTCTGACCATCATTTCTCCCAAGTTCCACCAGTTGAGAAGATCCAACTTTAGATTGACAACAAGGGACTTTGTGTGTCTGTTAGGAGAAATAAATTCACTGAGTAGGATAAAGACAATATGCAACACATGACTGTTTACAACCAAACTTGAATTCACACATCTTTGAAGTTTGAAGGGAGGTGGAAACTTGTGGAGAAGGCAGGGAAAGTTGCACAAATTATCCTATCTAAGACTAGGCTGCCTATGAAAAGTTATCATCAACATATAAAGCTTTTGTATCTAATCTTGATAGTATGCACACACCCAAGTATATTCATGAAGTACTTAAATGTCCTAGATGGCATAAAGGCAATTGAAGAGAAGATCCAAGTATTTGATCTAAAAGACTCATAAATTTTTACAAAGATTTTCCAAGATAAAAGATCCGTTCGGTGCAAATGGGTCTTCAATGTCAAATACAAAACATGTGGGAGCATTGAGAGGTTCAAGACTAGGTTGGTGGCAAAATGTTTCACTCAGTTTATGGGATAGACTATCAAGAGACATTTGCTCCAAGTTAAACATTATAATAGTTTTTCATTTCTTAACAGCGAACAAAGAATGAGAACTGCAAGCCACTTTATGACCTCAAACAATCTCCAAGGGTTTGGTTTGATAAGTTTGCCCAA
Source organism: Phalaenopsis hybrid cultivar (assembly GCA_002079205.1). Taxonomy (NCBI): domain Eukaryota; kingdom Viridiplantae; phylum Streptophyta; class Magnoliopsida; order Asparagales; family Orchidaceae; genus Phalaenopsis; species Phalaenopsis hybrid cultivar. The sequence goes on from JXCR01006914.1 coordinate 108,585, forward strand.
ACGATGAAATTAATGGGTATATTCAATATCAAGCGGATCATGCTTTGTTCATAAAGCATACTTAGAGAGGTAAGATGGTTATACTCATCGTCTATGTAGATTATATGATCTTGATAAATGATGAAAAAGAGATTGGGAAGATTATTGAGGTTCTTGCCTCTGAGTGTGAAATTAAGGTTTTAGGGGTGATGAGATATCTTTTTTAGGCATGAAAGTGACTTGATCCAAGATGGATATTGTGATATCCCAAAAAAGTACATCCTGGACTAATTAAAAGAGGCAAGAATGTTGGAGTGCGAACCTATTGAGACTCATATGGATTTCAACAAAAATTTACATTCAGGGGATAAAAGACACCAGTTGAAAAGGGTAGATACCAAAGACTAGTGACTAAGCTCATCTATCTAACACACACGAGACGTGATATTGTTTATTGTGTCGGTTTTGTTAGTCAACATATGAATAGTTCGAATGAAGAATATTTGAAGATCATTTACAAAATATTGAGGTTTTTTAGGAAGACTCATGGCAGAGAGCTCTTATTTAAGAGATCATCAAAAAGGGAGAGAGGTTTATAGTGATGCTAGTTGGGTAGGAGAACTATCGGATAGAAGGTCTACTTTTGCGTAGTGTTCCTATGTCTAGGGAAATTTTGTCACTTAGAGGAGCAAGAAGCATGCAATGGTCTCTAGAAGTAGTGAAGAATATTGGGTATCGGGCACTTGTTTTAGGAATTTGTGAAGAAATGTGGATTTAAAGGTTGTTAAATGAGTTGGGATACTTTATTGTCAATCCCATAAAGATGTTTTGTGATAGTCAAACAGTAATTATTATTGCAAATAATCTTGTGTATTATGACAGGACCAAACACATTGAGATTGATAGCCAATTTATCTCTAAAAATGTCAATGGAGACATTATTCACTTAATGCGAATTCAAACTCATCTTCAAGTTGCAGACGTTTTCACAAAATTTTTACATCCAGGCAGCTTCACTGACCTAAATACCATGTTGGGTCTTTACAACATCTATGACCCAACTTAAGGGGGAGTGAAATTTTTGGAGTTTCTTATTTTAGTTTTATTCCCTTCTTATTATGTCATATTTCTTTTCTTCTTGAATTATGTTTGCTTTAGTAAGTTGTATTTAATCTTATCCTAGCCGTTAGGGCTGTTAAAAATCTGATTTTGAGTTGTGCTAGGGTCAGCTTGAAATTGGCTCGAAATCAACTCCTAGCTCTTTATATTTGATCTCGAATTGAGCAGGCTCAAAATTGAATGGAGCTTGAAATTGAAATGAGCTAGCTCGAATTCAGGTTTTTGGATCTGCTTCAACTCAGAATCAGCTAGATCTGACTCAAAATTTGAAACTTAATGGCTCAGATTGAGTTATTTGGATGCATTCCAGCTCAAAATTGGCTCAAAATTAGCTTGTGAATTGTTATATTCAATTTTACTTAGCATTATATATATAAAATTTATAAATAAAGAGTATTACGAGCCGATCTCGAGTTAGTTCGAGCCGATCCATGTATGACTCTGAATCAACTCGAAAAAAATTCGATCCAAAGTTTCAGCTCATAGCTCAGATCGTTTATTTCGATCTGATCTCGATTTGAGCCAAACTTCAAATAGATTTTCTGGTGATTAACGTTCTTCGAGCTAAATTCGAAACCCTAATAGCCGTTCCTTATTATATAGGGAGAAGAGTTGTAATTTGATTATTGAAAATAAGAAAATACGATTTTCTTCATCTTTCTTCACTTATTACGGAATAGATTTCTATCTACGTATGTATGTATATGGCATTTACATACATACCTTCCAATTCATACAAATTTATGTTTATAACACCTAAACTTCGCACTTTACATTTATACAACCTAAATCTTTTTATATCACAACAAAATACCACCTTGTTAACTTTTAAACAGTGAAATACACCCTTTCATGCTTAGCAAAAGTGGTATATATGGAAAAATTGAAGTTCAGGAGCTAGATATGTAAAAACAAGAACTTAGTGCTATGAGTGTGTGTGTGTCTATGTATGGATGGATTACTTTGTAGCTATCACCCTTTGCTTTCTTAAATTATGTTGAAATAGGATTGTTTAATTTGTCATGTAATTTTTTTTTTTCTTCCGCTATTCGATTTCTTTTTCTCCTGCATCTTCTTTTTTGTTGAACATTGGCTTCCTTAAATTTCTGTACTACAGGATCAGATCATCTTCCCAGATGAAGCTGTTTTTGAGAAGGTACTTTTTCTCTATTCAAATCTATGATTTTTTATTCCTCGATTTTCACTTTGCAGCATGTATTTGTTTATTTAATACTATCATCCTTGTTTCATATCCAGGTGGTGCAATCCCCTGAAAGAGTTTTCATTTTGAAGTTTAGCTCTGATAATAGGAGGTTTATCTTTTGGATGCAGGTCAGTTCTTTTTAGGGAGAATTATATTCGTACAAATATAATCATTCCAATTTACAAAATTATCAAAAAAAAATAATAATAAAATAAAATAAAATAAATAAGAAAAATAAAAAATTATTCATGCATTTGTGCTTGTCATGAAACTAACTCATTCGGAATTTGATAAAACATTGAGGATGAAAGTTTATAGTTTTGCTTTGAATTTTGAGATTTTGGATACCAATTTTCTTAATTGAGATAGTTGGGTGATAATCTTATAAATATTTAAAATTTCATTGTTAAACAAGAGTTGCCGCTCTTTATTTTATCACTTGCTTTCCTTATGCCTGTTTCGCTGAAATCAAAGTGCTTTACATCTTTTACTGAAAATTATGGGTTGGGCTACTGATAGGAGCCAAAATCTGATGGAGACATTCAAATATGCAATTCAATCAATTCTTGCATTAATCGTCCTTTAGGTATGTCGTGTTATTACATTTGTGTGAATTTCTGTCTGTATTTGTGCTTTATTTAAATTTATTTTCAAATTTTCTGAAGATATCATCGGTGAAGATGAGGCTGAAGCTTCAGTTCCTATGCACATATCTGAAATTTCTGAAGATACAGCTGATGATGATATCTCATCAAGGTATGGTGGATTTCACATTACTTCTTGGAAATTCCATCTAGGAAATGCAGATGATCTGGTGTCCACTTTGCATTATGTTTTCGTAGTTCTTTTGAAACTTGTAATTTTATTTGTTTTTATCTGTAATTTATGAAGAAAAGTAGATGCTCTTAATTAGCTGGATATATATCATTTGGGGCATTTACATACCTACCACACAATTCTTATGTATTTACATATCTAATACCTGCCCTATTATATTTACATGAATAGCCATTAACATTACATTCAAAATGCATGTACTAACTTTTGATAAGTGAAATAGATCTTTTTTCTATAGGGTTATGATATCAAATTGTTATCGGTATCAATATCAAATTTTAGTTATTAAATATGTAAATACAATTGCGTGGTATTTATTTAAATTTTCCATATCATTTTCATGTGTTTGAGTTTGGGTGATTTGAGTATTCTAGATCAAGGCCAGCATTTGGAGTATTGAGCCACTTATTCTGTCCCTTGACTATTTTTGTTATTCTGATTAAACTTAGTCTTCAAAAACTTAAATTGTGAAATCAAATATTTATAAACAGTGCATAATTTTCATTATTGTGTATGATATTTTTCAAAAAAATTTGCAAACATTTCACTCATGCAAAAATTTGCAAGATTATTCTTTTCAGGGTTTGATCTTGTTGGGGTGTGGGGATGGTTAGATCTGCAATACAAAACCTGCAGATTGTCAATAACAATATTTTGAAACACCGAAGGGCTTTTTAGTTTGAACCCTAGGGGAGCTACTCATAAATAATTGGGATAAGGTACTAGAATGCTGCTGCTTATGTGTTACTTCGGGTGTTTTTCAAAACATTTAGTCCTTATTTAAGGTAATTTTTCATTGCTGATGTGGAGAGTTCGTGTAGATATTAATCGCACGGCGGCCTTGTTGATTTATTTGATTAAGCTTACTCCTTGTTTCAACTTTCAGCTTCATTTTTCTGTAGTAGTTAATGCTTGAGTTCTCATGTTGGTATCCTCTTTGCGTAGAGCTGGAAACTTGGTTGACCAGAACATGGCCGGGGAATTGACCGGCGAAGTGACTTCATCTGCTGGACCTGTAAAATTGGCAGATCTGCAAAGAATATTAAGAAATATCCAAACTCCTGGTATCACCCTTTATATAATATATATACATATATATTCACTTGTCCTTATTTCTCCATTCTATTTATTATTGAGGAGAGTGCCAATTTAGTCCTCAAATTCTTTATCACTTTTGTAAACAGTCAGGGAACTATCTTGGCACTTTACTCATTTACTATTCTTACTACTTTTTTTCCATTTTTGCAGCTGATTCGATTGAAGATCCAGATGCAGGTAGAACTTCTCAGCCACCCACAGAATCAGTGATATTTGTTGTAAAAATTTAANAAATTTTTTACAAAAATTAACTAATTTTTTTAAAACAATCCTTTTTAAAACAAAAATTAAATAAAATTGTTTCAAAACAATACCTAAATAAAACTTTTTCAACAAAACCTAATTTTTTTTTTTCAAAATAAAGCTCAGGTAAAATTTTATTAAAATAAAATTTAAACAAAGGTTTCAAATTAAAATTTTGATAAAAACTTTCAAAAACAAAACTTATGTAATATTTTTTTGTGAAATAAAACTTAAATAAGGTTTTTTTCAATACAAAACTTAAAATAAAGTATTTTTAAAGTAAGATTTAAATATTTTTTTTCAAAATAAAACTCAAAATAAAATATTTCAAAACAAAACTTAAATATTAAGCAAAATTAAAAAAAAAAAACTCTTACAAAATAAAGTCTAGTAAAAATTTTTAAAGCAAATTAAAGCAAAACTTTTTCAAAACAAAACTCAAGAATTTTTTTCAAAATGAAATTTAGATAAAACTTTTTCAAAAAAATACTGAAGCAAAACTTTTCAAAATAAAATTTAAAAACAAATTTTTTTTTCAAAAAATTACTTATGTAATTTTTTTTCAAAATGAAAAGTAAAACTTTTCAAAATTAAAATGCAAGTAACTTTTTCAAACTTAAATAAAAATTAAATGTTTTTTTTTAAAATGGAACCTAAGTAAAGCTTGTTCAATCTACAAAAAAATCTAACTAAACATTTTGAAAAAAAAAATCTAAAAAATATTTTTAAAAACTAAAACAAACTCAAAATATTTTCAAAATTAAATAAAAATATTTAAAATTTTAAGTAAATTTGTTTCAAATTAAAATGAATACCTTTTTATGAAAAAAAAAATATCTCATGTGCTCACAAAATATATAGAATTCCAATCAAATCTATATACATTTGCAAATCATTCTCATGAATAGCTAGCTTGTATAAGATTTGTGCATTTAATGTGTCTAACCTATAAATGAACATATTTTCATTCAACCTATAAATGAACATATTTTCAATCGAGAATATGTGATTTATAAGTTTGGCTTCTAAACATACAAGGGTTGGGCAATTTCACTTACACTTTTTTTTCATTTAATTATTTTACATGCTTAATAATATCATTGTGTGATAAAATTATTTACACATATATACTTATCAAAAAAAAGTTTTTTCATATGTGTGGAAGTAATATTAAAAAATAAACATGTTTATGAAACTTTAGTATGAAAAATATAAGCATTGAATGACATATATATAAGACTCTTTTGACATGGGAGCTTCAACATAGAATAGTAAACCAATATGTAAAATCAGACTTAGGAGAAAAACTAATGGAGAACACCACCTAGGATAAAAGCCTAAATGCAAAAATTTGAACATTAAATGCCTTGGTTTTTATTTTGACCAATAAATTAAAAGTTTAATCAAATCATGAATTAAATATAAAAATCTAAAATAAATGTANCATTACCATTCTAACCTTTAAAGAGTAAAATATGCAATTTTTTTTATGTACAAGGTGTCATTGGTAAAAATTAAAGTTTAGATCTTATATGTATAAATACATAGGAATTAAGTGGTATGTACGTTAATCTTCCTTTTTCATTTTCATGAAATGTTAATAGCATAAATGCATTGATTTGATAGCTCAAGAAAATCAGCTTGGTGTTACGTAAATAATAATTGTTTGGAGTGTTATTTATGTAATTATTACATTTTATGCAAATCTGTTTTAACAAAGGTATTAGGGTCTTGGCTAATTTATGAGGATAAAGCCTAAGCAATAGTAATTTTTATTTTAACAAAGGCATTACATTTTATGCATTACATCATATGCATGTCATAAATATACATAGAAATGGATATAGCTTGTACAAGAAAGATCAATGTATGATGTATGTATGTATGTATGCATGCATCTATGTATGCATACATAACATATAATAATATATATACACATACACATACATACATTGCATCATATACATATATAATATTCATACATACATCAATGTATGCAATGTATGTATATACATGCCGCTTTAACCATGAATGAAAAAGGTGTAAATCACTTTTTAAAATTTTTAAAATCAGTATTATTGATGTGACATGAAAGATTTGGTTGGAATAAATGTAAAAAGATGATTTTTAGGTGTTAAGACAAGTAAATGTATAGAATTTTGGTGGTATGTATGTGAATGCCCCATGTGTGGATATGTTGTATGGTTATGTGTCTATATATATGTGTGATTGTATCTAACCATACATACATTTATGGTTGTGCAGTGGTTTTTTATGCATGTATTGTGTCTTGTTATACATAAAATAAGGCATAAATACATATTACATATGCACACATATACATAGGTATGCTTACAAACATGTAATATGTATGTATTTATGTCCTGCCTAGGTGGTGTCGACATTACTTTTTGGTCATTTCCATTTCTTGCCTTACGTCATGTATTATTGAAACATAGAATCTCTTTTGTAGTGTCACAAAATTTTTGAATCAAACTCAGATAAGTTATAACTGGAAACTCTCTTGAGTTAATAATTTAGCTATCCTAAAATTAAAGTACAACTCAATAGAAACTGTGTAACATATCGTTTTCATTTATCTAGGAGATGAATCGAAACTTGAAATAGGAGAAATTATTGCATTAGGACACCTAAAACAAATTTGTGTTAGATGTTTAATTAAAATTGACCACATCAAAATAGGGACCCACTGAAATGCACTGATTGGTTTGTTTTTTAAAAGTGTGGGACCCATTATAACATATGACTAATTTTAATTGGACACGTGACACAATAATTTTTCATGAAATAGAGAGGGAAGTGGAAACAATGAGTTGAGAAGCCAAAGTGAAGGGAGGAGAACATCGCAGGAGGAGGATTTGTCAAGCGGAGGCAGGGTTTTCCCCTAGCGAGCGACGACGACTATCAACATCGATATTGAGCAGAAGAGGCGAGACGAACACAACTTCTGGTGCGAATGCCAAACATGGTGACATGAAGATGGAGATGCGTGTGGTAGAGCCAAAGTTTTGATCGTGTGTGTTTGCCGTTCGATTGATGAAGGAAAGGAAAGTCTTATAATTTTAATTATGCGATAAGGTAAAATAATGTAAAATCTTATACTTAAATAATGTAAACTTATTAATTGATTAAAATAATATAAATTATTAAGTTTTTATGTGTATTAACATGATCAATAAAATTAAATTTCATTATGAATATCATGTTTATTTTAGGCTTCTAAATTTAGAGAGCTAGTGTCAAGACAAATTAAATAGCATATTGACCGGTAATCGAGGTGAATACTCATACTTTTAGTATATGGTAATATTTTGGTTTTTTTCAACTTTTAAGCATTAGTAAATAATGATATTTACACAAACTTTATTTGAATTATATATTTTCTTTTATTGGTCACATTGTTAGGAATGTTTGTTGCTAATTAATATTATGCATTGGTGTATGCCTATATAGTATATCGAATTGAATGCGACAAACATATGAATTATATATTTATGTTGATTGCTTGTATGCGCATGACTAACTATGATGGAGTCACCCATTAATGGTATTAGTGGAAGAACAATAATGTACTCGTGCACTTATATAGAAAATGATATTGATATTGTTGTGTCATAATTAACACTATTTTTAGATGGAGCTACTGTGAGAGTTGTACAAATATAAAATTATATTAATACGCTACTGATATAATATAATTCATTGATATTATGTTAAATATTTATATTGATTATTAAAATGCTTAGCTGACATGCAACTTGTTTTTTTTTTTTTGCAATATTGTAGCTAGGGAGTATGAGTATTCAATGCATGTTTAGCTTATTTTTATCTTAAACTAACTTTTCTGGTTAACTAAGTGATTAAATATGAATGATAAAAAGAAAATTGTTGATAGAAAATGTGAAAAACTAGTAACGAGATATATTTAATAGTACCACTTTAATTTAATTTGATTGGTGACAATTTTATCTGTTAAATTGTAGATCAATATTGAATATTTAATTCACACAATCCGACCGTCTGTATCAGTCTTTGTTAATTCCAAGCTCGAATCAGATCGTGAAAAATTGGAATTAACAAAACTAAATATAACTTCAGCTAAACCCTAAGATTGAACTAAAAATCAGCTTAAACCAAAATACACACGAAAATTATTGTTTTCTCAACATATCGTTTTAGGTTTGAAACTTCATTATGAAAGTTACATGATATTTATTATCACATATGATGACCATAAAAGTAGTTTTGACAATTATTTAACATAATTTCTACATAAATATTTTTAATGAAGTTTTCATGCTTGAATAGTGCTCATACTACCCCAAAATTATCATTCATTCTTCAGAGCAATCCGGTGATTAAAATTTCATTATTTAAGTTGTATGGTATTCATAATCACATATGAGAAGCATTTAAACTAGTTTGAGGATGATCAAACATATTTTTTCTTACATAAAACATTTTGTTCTGGATATTCATGCTTGAAAAATGGTAATATATAAAAATTTTTCATTAAAATATTACTTTTCAAAAAGAACTGTGCAAGTGCTTTCGGATCGTCAAAACCTTTCAAATAGACTCCTTCGTGTCCAATCCTTAGTTCATTTGGGGATCATTAAGTACGATAATTTGGATAATAATTTTGATAATAAAAAGAGTATTCCTAATAATTCACTCAAAATAAACTCAAATCAAAACTAAACTTCAATCATAGTAAATGTGAGTTTAAAATACTTAATTTAATCATCAAAACTCATTAAAAGCTTTCATAAAAAATATACCAAATTTTCTATATTTTTAGGGTGGGGCCTACATTTTTGACTTGAATATCTTGGGATATGCCCACTTTGACCAAATCTAATTTCACCAGTGTATTCTTCTTATTTTTGAACTGAATGAGCCAAGGTCAAAATTTTTGTCATAACCACCTCCAAACACTCATAACCATCTTGTCATTTTGAACTGAAATCTCTTGAGGTAGAGACAACTTCTTCTAAAACTAATTGTACCACTAGATTTCTTGCATTTTCTCTTTTAAATGAGCTAAGTTTGTGATTTGGTCATAACAATCTCCCTAAATTCAAATTTTTCCCCAATTTTTAAAATTTCCCTCCATCTCTCCTTAAGCATTCACTCTATTTATAACTTAAGGGCAAAACTCACCCCCTCTCCCTCATTCCTATATTACCCAAAAATTCCCTAATTCACCCTCTCTTCTTTTCTAAAGCCGAAATCTTCCTCTCCCTTTCATTCCCCTCTCCTCTCACATGAAGGCCAAAAACCTTTCCCTCATCATCATCTCCTCATACCAAGGCCTAAAATCCCTCTTTCCCTCTCTCCATCAAGTAATACACAAATATTATTTTATTCAAGCAAGGAAGTTAAGCAATTCTACTTAGGATAATGTATAAATTACTTTTCCTTTCTCCTTTCAATAAGTGTAACATGAAATAATTTTGTGAAATTGTGATGTAAACCCTCTTTCTTTCTCTTTCTCCATGATGGACCCAAATCTCCCCCTTTCCTTCTCTTTTGCTCCATGATCGACCCAAATCTCTACCTTTATCTCCCTTTTCTTCTATGACTAAGCCCCATACCTCCCCTTTCCTCCCTCTTTTCCATAACCAAACCACATACCATACTCTCCATTTGTTTTCTACCATAGTCTAACCTTCCTACCCATTAATACACTCATTTTCTCTCTCTTTCACTCCTACCCAAAACCCTAGCCCTTACACAACACACCCTAATTTTCTCTCCTACATGAAACCTAACGTCTTTTCTCTTTCTCTCTCTACCCACCCAAAACCTAGCCCTCACCCTCACCACTTCCCCCTCTCTCTATATCTTATTCAAAACCCTAGCCCTCACCCTTACCACTTATCTCTCTATCTATTACCCAAAAATCTAACCCTCTCCCTCACCCTTACAACTTCTCCCTCTCTTTCCTACCTGAAACCCTAGCCCTCATCACTTTTCACTCTCTCGCTTCAACTCGAAACTCTACTCCTCACTCTCACCATTTATCCCTCTCTAACCTACCTGAAATCCTAGCCCAACCCACCCACCTTCTCCCTCTCCTACCTGAAATCCTAGCGCAACCCACTCACCTTCTTTCTCTCTCTCTCTCTCTCTGATATAAAACCCTAACCAACGCTACTGACTCTCTCCCTCTCCCTCTCTCTTTCCTACCAGAACCCTAGCAAACATAGTCTCACCCCTTTCATTATCTCCCTCTCTCAAACTTGAAATGTCCACTCAACCAAACATATAAATACCCTTTTTTTTATGGATTAAACCTTAGCCAAAGCTATTCCTTTATGTTTGTCTCATGTAAGAAAATTTCATGTGTTTATAGTTATGTTACATCAAAAAAAATCATGTGTTTATTGTTATTTTCCATGAAACAAAATTTTTTTTGATGTTTTTATGGTTATGTTTCATGCAACAAAAAAAGAATTTATTGTGATAGCTTCATATTTTATGCAATAATTCATGTGTTAGTTTTGTCTCTTGAAAAAAAAAAACTCACATGATAGCCTCATATGTTTATGCTAGAATTCTTGTGTTAGTTTTAAGTCTAATGTAAAAAAAAAAGACACTCATATTGTAGTTTTATATTACATTCAAGAATCCATGTGATAACTTTATGTTCCACACAAGAATCCCTGTGGTAGTTTTTGTTCCAAGCAATAATTCATGGTGTGGTAATTTTATGATTCATGTAAAAGCACAAGCTGTGATATTTATGTTTCATGCAAAAAATACAGGCTGTGATGTTCATGTTCCATGCTAAAAAATTAATGTAATAGTTTTAAGTTTCAAACAAAAAAATAAATAATGTGATGCCCTTCATGTTTTATGCATGTAAAAAATTATGTTGTAGTATTTAGATTCCATGCAAAAATCCATATTATGATGTTATGTTCCATACAAAAATATAAGTTGTGGTTTTTATATTGCGTGCAAATAAAAATTCAAGCTCTGATGTTTAAATTTCATGCAAAAATGTAANTCATTGTTGTAAGGTTTATATTACATACAAAAATGCAAGTTGTGGTTTTTATATTGCGTGCAAATAAAAATTCAAGCTCTGATGTTTAAATTTCATGCAAAAATGTAAGTTGTGCTATTTATATTTCAAGCAAAAATTCATGTTATGGTATTTAAGTTTCATGTAAAAATTTATGTTGTGCTTACATGTCTGATGTTGATTATTCTTATAAATTAGATATTTAGGGAATGATTTGTAAATGTTACATAATTAAAATATACAATTGAACAATAAAAATTAATTTTAAAAAAAATATATAAATTTAAATGTGGTGTAAATTAATTTTTTGTAGAAATTTTATATAAATTAAAAATGAGCTCTAAATGGAGGGGAAAATGTTATGTAAGTTTATGTATGCTTAGAGGGGAAAATGTTATGTAAGTTTATGTATGCTCTAACTTCAAAATATCTACACAAGTTCTTAAAATTTGAATTAATTAAACGAAAGCTTTTAAATATGGAGCAAAAATTTTAATAAATAATTATAATTTTTAAACTTAAATAAAAATCTTTAAANTATATATAAATTTAAATGTGCTCTAAATTAATTTTTTGTAGAAATTTTATATAAATTAAAAATGAGCTCTAAATAAAGGGGAAAATGTTATGTAAGTTTATGTATGCTCCAACTTCAAAATGTCTACACAAGCTCTTAAATTTTGAATTAACTAAACTAAAGCTTTTAAATATGGAGCAAAAATTTTAATAAATAATTATAATTTTTAAACTTAAATAAAAACTTTAAAAAAATCTAAATAGTTTTTTTTTTTTTCAAAACAAAACTCATATAAAACTTTTCCAAAACAAAACTCAAGCAAAAATTAAAAAAAAACAAAAATAAAACTTTTTAAAAACAAAGCCTAAATAAAACATTTTCGAAACTAAAACTAAATAAAACATTTCAAAACAAAACCCAAACAAAATTTTTACAAAACCTAAATAATTTTTTTTCAAAAAAAAAATAATTAATTAAATTTGTTTAATGAAAAACTTGAATAAAAATTTTTCAAAATAAAACTTAAAACAAAATGTTTTTTACAAAAATTAACTAATTTTAAAAAAAAAAACAATCCTTTTAAATATAAAAATTAAATAAAATTGTTTCCAAACAATATCTAAATAAAACTTTTTCAACAAAACCTAATTTTTTTTTTCAAAATAAAGCTCAGATAAAATTTTATTAAAATAAAATTTAAACAAAACATAAAATAAAGTATTTTAATAAAAGCTTTCAAATACAAAACTTAAGTAATATTTTTGTGAAATAAAACTTAAATAAGGCTTTTTTCAATACAAAACTTAGAATAAAATATTTTTAAAGTAAGATTTAAATATATTTTTTTTCAAAATAAAATAAAATTCAAAATAAAATATTTTGAAACAAAACTTAAATATCAAGCAAAATTTAAAGCAAAACTCTTACAAAATAAAGTCTAGTAAAAATTTTTTAAAGCAAATTAAAGCAAAACTTTTTCAAAGCAAAACTCAAGAATTTTTTTTTCAAAATGAAATTTAAATAAAACTTTTTCAAAAAAATACTCAAGCAAAAATTTTCAAAATAAAATTTAAAAACAATTTATTTTTCAAAAAAATACTTATGTAAATTTTTTTCAAAATGAAAAGTAAAACTTTTCAAAATTAAAATGCAAGTAACTTTTTCTAACTTAAATAAAAATTAAATATTTTTTTTAAATGGAACCTAAGTAAAGCTTGTTCAATCTACAAGCAAAATTTAAAGCTTGTTAAATGGAACATTTTGAAAAAAAATCTAAATTTTTTTTTTAAAAACTAAAACAAACTCAAAATATTTTCAAAATTAAATAAAAATATTTAAAATTTTAAGTAAATTTGTTTCAAATTAAAATGAATACCTTTTTATGAAAAAAAAATATCTCATGTGCTCACAAAATATATAGAATTCCAATCAAATCTATATACATTTGCAAATCATTCTCATGAATAGCTAGCTTGAATAAGATTTGTGCATTTAACATGTCTAACCTATAAATGAACATATTTTCATTCGATTCATTCGACCTATAAATGAACATATTTTCAATCGAGAGTATGTGATTTATAAGTTTGGCTTCTAAACATACAAGGATTGGGCAATTTCACTTACACTTTTTTTCATTTAATTATTTTACATGCTTAATAATATCATTGTGTGATAAAATTATTTACACATATATACTTATCAAAAAAAAGTTTTTTCATATGTGTGGAAGTAATATTAAAAAATAAACATGTTTATGAAACTTTAGTATGAAAAATATAAGCATTGAATGACATATATATAACTCTTTTGACATGGGAGCTTCAACATAGAATAGTAAACCAATAAGTAAAATCAGACTTAGGAGAAAAACTAATGGAGAACACCACCTAGGATAAAAGCCTAAATGCAAAAATTTGAACATTAAATGCCTTGTTTTTTATTTTGACCAATAAATTAAAAGTTTAATCAAATCATGAATTAAATATAAAAATCTAAAATAAATGTAAAATTCACCAACTTAAATAATGGAAACTATCACAAGGTAAATTGACTATGAGATTTTGGTTAGCCAACTAAGAAACAAAACCAAGGATCACATCACTTAGAATGGGCTAGTCTAGAAAGCTATGTTAGATTAATAGGTACTCATGGTTAGTGCTAAAGAGAAGGACCCACATAATAGTGAAAAAGGTCCACATTCTTCATCACTATGATAATAAGTTGGCTAGGCATAGTGGACCTCAACCAACTCAATGATCGGTGGCACTTGATGGCATGGTCGGCCGCCCAAAACTAGACGAAGGCCTTCTTTCATAGGGAGGAGAAGAAAGTGGTTGTTGAGTAAGTAATGACCGATGTAGCCGCATGGTTGCAGAAAGCACATCAAAGGGCCATGTAGACGGAGAAGAGGTTGAGCTTCTCTACTGAGAGTCAAGAGAATGAGGTGAAGGAGCACTAGGGGACTATCATAGCTCTGTAGAAGGAGAACGAGAAGATGAAGATAACAATGACCAAGACGGTGATTATCAAAGAGCACGTTGAGGGACTCTCCCAGCAGCGCCATGCAAGCATGCCCTTAGTCGCTCGTAGTATTGTTAAGGAGGGCTTGATCTATCCCAAGTGGATTGATATGAAGCATTTTTCCACCCTTATCTTTGACCAGAGGATGATAATGAAAAATCAGTAGAAGATGTCGGAAAAGGATGCGACTGTGACGGTGGATTGAGAACTTCTTAGATTTTCTTTTATTTATCTCTGTAATTAGGAATAATTTTTGTTTTGCTCGGCTGCTGTCATTTGAATTGTATAGTCATGGAGAATAATTGTATATAAAATTTCTTATAATGAAAGCTTTTTGTCATTTTTACACCAGTGTTACTTTAATTTTGTTGTATTCTACTTTACAACTCGATTGCTTGCGATGTTGTGCGTGGTAAAGTGATCAATTTTGAGACGTTTTTTTATGTCAGTTTTTATTTATATTAACTGCTTGACTAAAGTTTTATTCCCTCCATATCTATTTCGCTCTGTTAAGTAGTCTCCTTGATTGGGTCTCACCTTAAGCCACAGACATTTTTTGTCACTACTTCCATGAGGGATAACCATACTCACCTCAACGATGATTTGCATGCAACTCAATGTGTATCTTATCGCTAATGAGTGAGGAATTATCTCTAGGACTAGACTTGTGTCGAGCTAGGAGATGGGATTTTCAATACTTGATNCCATCACTATGATAATAAGTTGGCTAGGCATAGTGGACCTCAACCAACTTAATGATCGGTGGCACTTGATGGCATGGTCGGCCGCCCAAAACTAGGCGAAGGCCTTCTGTCATAGGGAGGAGAAGAAAGCGGTTGTTGAGTAAGTAATGACCGATGTAGCCGCGTGGTTGCAGAAAGCACATCAAAGGGCCATGTAGACGGAGAAGAGATTGAGCTTCTCTACTAAGAGTCAAGAGAATGAGGTGAAGGAGCACTAGGGGACTATCATAGCTCTGTAGAAGGAGAACGAGAAGATGAAGATAACAATGACCAAGACGGTGACTGTCAAAGAACACGTTGAGGGACTCTCCCAGCAGTGCCATGCAAGCATGCCCTTAGTCGCTCGTAGTATTGTTAAGGAGGGCTTCATCTATCCCAAGTGGATTGATATGAAGCATTTTTCCACCCTTATCTTTGACCAGAGGATGATAATGAAAAATCAGTAGAAGATGTCGGAAAAGGATGCGACCGTGACGGTGGATTGAGAACTTCTTAGATTTTCTTTTGTTTATCTCTGTAATTAGGAATAAATTTTGTTTTGCTCGGTTGCTGTCATTTGAATTGTATAGTCATGGAGAATAATTGTATATAAAATTTCTTATAATGAAAGCTTTTTGTCATTTTTACACCCGTGTTACTTTAATTTTGTTGTATTCTACTTTACAACTCAATTGCTTGCGATGTTGTGCGTGGTAAAGTGATCAATTTTGAGATGTTTTTTTATGTCAGTTTTTATTTATATTAACTGCTTGACTGAAGTCTTATTCCCTCCATATCTCTTTCGCTCTGTTAAGTAGTCTCCTTGATTGGGTCTCACCTTAAGCCAAACACATTTTTTGTCACTACTTCCATGAGGGATAACCATACTCAACTCAACGATGATTTGCATGCAACTCAATGTGTATCTTATTGCTAATGAGTGAGGAATTATCTCTAGGACTAGACTTGTGTCGAGCTAGGAGATGGGATTTTCAATACTTGATGTTGAGTCAGACGTTAGTCTTTACTATCGGTCAAGCTTCGATGTTATATCGATAAGGGGTCTTGCGCCGTTTTTAATTTTTGGAAAATTATGTATCGATTAGACATCTTATGTAGCTATCAATTTTTATTATTGATGACCGACTCATGTCTTACACTTTCCACTTCTCAGTTGCTTGGTCATATTTCCTCTGACAGGATTATCCCTTGTGTTAGGCTTATTAAACGGATCTCATAGCTGCTTTCACGAGGGTAATCTTTAAGTCTTGCTACTGGGATGATTTGCTTAGCACCTTTCGTCGAAGCCTATCGCTATTGAGAAGGGAACCAGATCTAAAGCCTTATTTNCCTAAGTTTAAATTATAACATCTTATGTGACAATGTGGTTAGTGTCTTTTTTGGTATAGATTTGATTCAGGTTCGAATCTCACACTTTACATCTATTTTTCTCAATTTTAGTTTAACGAATCAATTTCGAGCCGAACACGAATATTTAAATCGAGCTGAATACGAACACACTGTTCATGAGCCGATTTCGAACACGAGCTATTTCAAACGAGCCGAACACGAGCCAAGCCTGAACTCGCTCAAGCTCGGCTCGTTTACAACCCTACACTCAACAAGTTGGGGCGATTGTATTCTTCGCGTAGGGGTCTATGTTTGGATTGACATCAATCGTCCGAAGTTGGTTGAGAGCTGTCAAGGTGCCATTGGTTAACTTCCTGTAGGGAAGTTCCCCGACCTTGAGGTGACTGCTATACATTTCGGGGGTGGTTCTCACTTCCGAGCCAAAATCTATCAGCAGATGGCATAAACATGATTTTTTTACTCTTGGATCTGTTGCTGCCTAAACTCCATGACACACTATATGTTAGGAGTGTATCTATAGTGGGTTTCTTTAGCTAGTTGTTGTTTTCCTTCGTTTTAGTAGCATGCTCCACGGTCATGCATCTTTCAAATTTTTAAATCCAAATTTGCCTTCACTGAGGCAAAATGAGATATTTCTAAGCTCTTGTGAACCTTCTTATATAATTGAATATTTTTTATACATGTTGAGGGGGAAGGGCCAAAAGTTATATTACATGATACAACATCTCCATTTATAGGAAAGGGAATGCAATGAAAAAAAAAACATTTTTAACTCAGCTTTAAGGAGCGTTGGACAAATTATTTTAGGAATTACACCCTTGTAAGCCCAGAGCCTACTTGTCCTTTTTGCTTAGTCAGTTGGGGCTGAAGAGACGAAATAATTAGTGCTGTTGGTCGATCTGCTGAATGGAGGTCATCGGTCGGTCGATCCTTTGGGTTAGTGCGGGCGACTGAACCACTGAAGAAACTCCTTGATACTGATCTGGTTGACTAATAATCTGTCAAGAGAATTTCTATCGGTAGTGTAAACTTAAGTCATTTGGCAGATGTAAAATTGGGCATGCATCATTGAGTTGGTTTGGAAGGTCTATGATTAATGGTTGATGTTAGCCAATCAATTCTTTTGGCCACCACTGAAGTAACAAAATTTTCATGTAATTTATTATCACATTGCCTCGAGATTTGTGCTTGCATATATTTTTTTATGTA
>JXCR01006914.1:131214-167125 GCA_002079205.1 Phalaenopsis hybrid cultivar
TTTCTTCAAATGTTATGTTATAATTTGTCTTATTCGATAATAGTTAAATATAATAAATAAAAAAATAGTGGGACATACAAATTCATTTTAGGGAAGTTAGTGCTGTCAAATATGCATGGGCTGATGTTTAACATATGTATAGAGGATCATTTTTGTTATTTGAGGAATACAGAAATTTTAATTGAAGTTTTTAGAAATATGGACTGGTTGCAATTGGGCTTTAAAGTTGGTTTACATATGGAGTTTGACTATGTTGACCTCCCATATCCATAGTCATGATACTTGCTGCTCTTGCTTGAGTTGATTGTCTGTTTTCCTCTTTTCTCTAGTTCTGCTGCTGCTTTAAAAAGTATTATGGAATCCTTATGTTAAATCAGCTGACCACATTAAGTTGTTAATAGCTATTTTTGATGTATGCGATTCTTTTTGAAGCAGTTCTATTGAGTATCACATGGCATGATCTATGAAACTGTGACTTGTAATTGGATGATTTGAGGGGCAGCCAACTTTGGAGAATTTAGCACTTACAAATTATATAACGTGAGGCATGTAATACATCTAATAAAATCTCATATTTTCAATCTCTCTGAGTGACGTTATTTGCTTGTCTTGGCAGGGGGCCTGTATTTTCTCAACTTAGTTAATTCGTTATTTGTTCTTTTTTGGTTTGCATATTAACTTGTTGAATTCTTTAATTGTTCTCTTTTTTCCTATATATTTTGTTTTTGTTCCTTATATAGACGTATGCTCGCATGTATGCAGAGTTGATTCTTAAGTGTTTTTATTAGTGATATGTGTTTTTGTGTTGATCTTGAACTAATTATGTATTTTACTTCATTTTGTTTACCAATTTACTATTATTGAACCCTTTTTTCTTAGCTTTGACCATTCGATCTAAGCCTTCACTTGTTTGCTGAATTTATTAGTAGCTTATGTCTTTTGATTTCGTCAATAATGCTGAGAGTGGTCATTGAAGCTCTACCTTTTCAAGAAAAAAGAAATAAACCTCATGTTTTCCTAAACCTTTTTTTTCCAATTAAATTAAATTTTCTGAAACATGACAGTAAGATTAGCTGAATAGCTCAATAAATTATTGTTCGTTTCTGTCAGAAGACAATGTTTCTTAGGACAACCCAAGGAAATAGGAGTTCACAATGCAACTTTATGGTTGGAAATCTTCCAAATTTTCAAAAAATATTTTTGCCCAGGCAGAGGGCTGCCTGTAAAACTCAAAGATTTAAAAATTCTGGTGGTGCTCTTCGTGCAACATGCCATGATGAGAAAATCCTTGTGGCAAATAGAGGCGAGATCGCAGTTCGCGTCATTAGGACTGCTCATGAGATGGGAATACCATGTGTAGCTGTGCACTCTACAATAGATAAGGACGCTCTTCATGTGAGGCTAGCAGATGAGGCAGTGTGCATTGGGGAAGCTCCAAGCAGTCAATCGTAAGTAAGATGTATACTCCTTCATATTCCCTGTCATTCCTTCAAAAAAAAAATCTATAAATTTCATATTTGAATCATTTTGCAAATAATACTCGGTTTCCTTTACCTTTCATCGCACTTTACTTACAGTTTAGTCTAGTACATGTTGCAATTCCTCTGTGGTTTCATATCTTTTAAGGATTTACATACGTACTACTCAATTCTTATGTATTTACATATGTAGCACCTTAACTTCAATTTTTACATACATGCCACCTTGCCTATGCATGAAAAGGTTTTTCACTTTTTAATAGTTAAAATGGTGGTATTTTGACATGATGAAAGATTTAGGTGGTATAAATTTAAAAAGTAAAGATTAGGTGTTAGATTTGTATATGCATAAGAATTGGGTGGTATTTAGGTAAATGCCTCTATTTTCTTTCATTGTTGTACATTTATGGCAGGTACTTNTTTTCTCAACTCAATAAAAACTTTTATAACTTTCTATGTGAATTTCTATTTTTGAAATATATTGAATTGTAACATCCTACAGCTTTTTATCCTTAATTTTTTTTATATATTTAATCAGTTGAAAGATTTTTGATCTAAAATTTAATGAAATCCACCTTGTTAAATAAAATAAAAAATTTACATACATACCAACCAATTTATATATATATATATATAATTTTTTGTATTTATACCACTTAAATTTTTTATTTTGTCCAAAAAATCATCATGTTAATTTTTATAAAATAAATACAACTTTTTATGCCAATGTAATTATTATGAGATGGTTAGATGCACAAATAATGTATGATAAATTTTTTTGGAAGAACAGAAGAGAAAATTAATCTATCAGTACTCTTAATGTAAAGATGCATTCGGAGTCCACTGATATGCAGACACGTGGCTTCAAGGACCCACAATCAAATCTCCAGAAAATAAAAGAGAAAACGCGTGCGCTTTTCTGTGATGGAATATTTCTCCTGTGTTTTTCACATTATTCAGTTGTTATTGTGGTGATAGAACACAATAACATATCAATACCACCACAATAACATCTGGATAACGCATAATAACACGAGGAAAATATTCCCCTGTGCTAAATTTTTTTTTTTATTTATTTTTCTACCACCTCTACGTTACGGAAAATATTTGTGTACATAAGAAGTACGTAGCCCTGCGCACATCAGGGGTTATTCAGGGGGTACAAGAGGGTTATATCTGGGTTATACCCTCTGTAACATCCGTGTAACTCCCATGTAATATCCGTGTAACCTATTTGTTCCCATAAAACTACAAAAACACGGAACTCATTTATAGATTACAAGTAGATTATAAAGAGCTTACATGAGGGTTATAAAAGGATATAACCCCGCTATAAACCCTATACCCCTAAATACCTCTTAGGTAAGCAAATATTTTCCCTACTTTACGTGGCTCTTCTAAATTGTCCTCGATTTTATCGTCCACATTTCTACTCTCCCAACTTTAACAACCCAACCGGCACCATTCTCTCCCATTTTTTTGTTTCCTTCATTCACGAAACCCCATCAAGGATCAGGCTTTCTCCTCAATCCTCAGGTTTTACCCCGTGCCAGATCTCGCTAATTCGAGCTCACTTACTTTGGAATGGCTCCTCGGATGTTTTCCTTGTGTTCTTAGATCAAAATACGTTTGTTTTTGTTGTTTCTTCTGTTTTTCTAGATTATTTATTTGAAGATGGACTCAATCGTCATGTTCAAGTCCATTAGCTCGATGCAGGTGAGTTGCTATGAATCTGTTGGACCTTTTTGATATGCGCATTTCTGCATAATTGGAAATTATCCTATTCTTTTAGTAGTATTTGCTATTGTTCTCTGGTTTATCATGGGAAACGCTTTAAAGTCGATGTTAATGCTGTCTGAACTTAATATTAGACATCCGGCGACGTGTTATGGGCGTTTTCACTGCTCCTAAACGATTCCTATTACTGGTTTTGTTCTTCTGAGCTTTTTTTGGTGCTGGAATGGCGAAATTTAGCCTCTTTTTGCGTGATTTCATATTTATGCTCGAATGCTGACGAGCAAATTTACTGGAAAAGCAGCTTACTTACATGCTTGTGCTGGAGAAGTGATCAGCAAGTTTTGCTTAAAAAGTTAGTGGTTGAACTTTTAGAGGAAGAGATAGAGAGAGATATTTCTTTGAATTACTACCTACCTGTACTACGTGCAATGCATCTGAAGAAGTAAGGGGCTATTTGGGATCACTTTTGTTTTTTCTTTTCAAATTTTTGTTTTGTTTATGTCTTGATTTGAAACAAAATATTTTGGTATGTTTGATTAAGATTTGATTGTTTTTGAAAATACTCAAAGCACCCAAAAGTTGTTTTGAGTGTCTTCAAATATGTTTATTGTTTTTAGAAACAATAAATAAAAACATGTTAGAAACACATTAAACAAACTTGTTTTTAAAATAAAGGAAAAAAAAATGACCCCAAACAAGCTTTAATTGTTTTAAATTCAAGAGAGATTTAGAGATGGATGGATGGAAAATTTTTAAAAAAATTATATTTTTTTTAATGGTCTCCCTTCCAAAAGTCTCAGGGAAGGTAGCTTCTCTCGACCTCATCAACAATCTAGCTTGCATGGCTGAAATAGGGGGCTGATGGATTACAATTGGTGTGGCCTTTTGATTGTGATCAACCAAGGTTTTGAATTATTGTGATAGGGTTTTTTCATAGTATTTGTAGCCTTAAAAGTTTTGGTGGTGGAGGGGAGAGGGTTTAGCCGAGTCGAGGTGATCAGCCATAAGTTGTAGTAAACCAAAGAGCAGCTTGGGTTTATAAAATGTGGTTGAAGTATAGTGGTGTTGGATTGAATTGGATGAGTTAGGAGAATGTGTGGAGGTTAACTTTGGAGTTTGTGGAGAAGTTCCTTGAAGTTTAAGGGCATATAAATGGAGGATTCTTAGGAATAGGTATTAAAAACTTTGATGTTGTCGATTGCCTTAGTTTAAGTTTAAGAAATATGGGGAGGCTGGTGCGGCATCTAGCTGTTAGAATGACTTGGAACGGTTGGGTGGATGTGTGGAGGATTGTCGTGGAGTTAATGGCGGGAGTCCAAGAGCTTTATAGGCTTGTGGAAGACAAAATCTAAAAACTAGGTTCAATTTAGCTATTCTTGGCTGATAGCTACTAGTTTGGGTTTAAAAATTATTTTGTAGATTGTAAAGGCTAGGAGAAAGGCTTAATTATCTGTGGATGAGGATTAGGGATAAAGAACAACACAATAACAAATGATAGCAAGCCCTCCCTCCAAGTAGATGCCAGGATGGCTACCAAGCTCTAACCATAGAGACTTAATTCTTAGTTCTTTTTCAATAAGCCAAAATTGATGTACATTCATCTCTAGTTATTATTTAAATATTAAATCAATCCTAAATAATTCTAAGTTTGAAAAGCTAAGAAAAAAGAGAGAGAGGGGGCCAGTCTAACAAATAAAAGGAAGAGGTGTTAACCACTCCAACCACCTCCTTTGTTTCAACTAAGCCTCAATTTTGAAAGAGGACGTGCTTTGGCTGGCCTACGGTGCTCTAAAAGTGTTATGAAATTATTCTAAATGAAAGGAAATAACATTCAAAGGTCTACATAGAAATTTTAAGATTTAAGAGTTGAAATTTCAAAATTTAAAGCTTACATGTAAGGTTGGCAAACATTATAAGCAGATTTGTTGGAGATCTGTAATTTATACTTGTTGGAAACATTGAGCAAAATATTTATATGATAAAATTTAATTTAATTTCATTATTCATTTATTATTTTATTTTTTTGATTTAATTCCATTTTCAATTGTTTAAACATGCTTGCGAAGATGTGATCTACGTGATCGGGGTCCATTCTTGGTTGATTTGATTTTTTTCTTTGTTTATTTTACCTTTGATTTTGTTTGATGAGTCTTGGATTATGCTAGTTGTTGATTCTATCATTTGAGTGTTCATTACCCGAGAACAATTACAATTAAATTTCTTTAGTTGTTTATATGTCGAGCTCAACTATATGGACTTCTACTACTTGCATCAATATGATATTTATTGCTCTTCCTTGTCCCGAGTATTTGCTAGTTTTTTTGCTAGAGAAGTCTTTTGTAATTGTTATACTTATCCATCAGGTAGCTTTAATTTGTTTATTACTATTTTTGCTGTGTTTGACTTCCATTTTGAGGGATTATATTTAGTATCGTATGGCTTAACCTGACTTGTAATAGTGAAATTTCAAGGGCATGGGACTTTAAAAGAATTTAAGGCTTATAAATTAGATAATTTTGGCATGCTATTGAACCTTTTGCCATTAAAATTTCAAGTACCTTCTAATATTTTGTGTAATTAGTTGGATATTGGATTTCTTCAAGTGCACTGCAAGTGCAATAATCAAATTCTAAGGGAAGTTATCTTCTTAGATTGGCATGAGGCATGCATTTTTTTCTACTTGTTGAATACTCATTCTCTTTTTTTTCCATGTAATTCTGTATTGGTTTTGTAAGCTTTATTGATTTTAGTCAATTATGTTACTACATAGTTTTCAATTGTGGTGTGAGTTTCAATTGATTTGCAGATTTTTGGTGGTTTTCAATTTTTTACTTATCTTCTTTGGTTTAATTGATCATTAAATTATTATTAGTCATGAGTCATGACATTCTCATATTTTTGAGTTTAGATCAAAAGAAAGTGAGTAGTTTTTAATTGGTCGTATTTGAATTATGAATTACCCATTTGTATTATGTATTTTAATACACTGTATCATTTAGTTACATTAGGAACCCTAAAAGATGTTTTCATTAATTTGTCATAAAGGCATAATATTGCATCTTTATGTCAACTAAAAGTAGGATGTGTAACCGAGTCAATAAAAAAACATAAGAGTAAAACAATATTAAGACTCTGTTTGGCGCAGCTGTGGATTATTTATAATCTGGTGATAAACAGATTATTTTAATAATCTGATAATCTGCAGATTATCAGAATAATCTGGCTTGCTGTTTGGGGCAGCTTATTCAGACTAACTTATTGGTGGTTAAATGACATTCCTGCCCCTGTCTGATAAAACTTTTTGGGGCAGCTTATTCTGAATAGCTTATTGGTAGAAAAGAAACATATAGTGCAGAAACATACGATAATGACAGAGATGTTCTAAAAGATACCATACAGTTCTCATATCCTAACGAGTACCAGGAGAACAAAAAAAAGTACAAGTACAAGTACAAGTACAACAACAAAGAGAAATATTAAAATATTTAACTTAAGACTCTGGCTATGTCGGTCCTCAATTATACTGTCAGCCTGAGAAAACATCGGATTCACATGACTGTTGACATGACTACTGACAGTGTAATATGTGGGACTATCAGCCCACCGGAAGAAACCGCAACGAGCTGAAACACCTCTGACACAATCATAGAACTGTCTCCCAAAGCTATGCTCCTTACGTGACGTTAGCAACGGAGACGACAGCCCACAATAACACAAAATTCCTCTGTCTGTACCTGATATCCTGGAAGTCATGTTTGTATAACTACAAAAATAACAAAAGAATCAATGTCGGTTTAAGGTATTTTAAAAGTAACTAAAATTAAATACATATGAATATAAACCTATAACCTTATTAAAGGAAAATTTGGTAGATCAACAACCACAAATAGCATCTGTGATAGACTTCCTTAAAGCAATCATGTTAGCCAAACTTTCACCTTCCTGATCTACAAATTCATTAGATTCTATATCATTCTCAGGTAATGAATGCCCCCCCATAAGTCCTGTAGGTTGCTCGAAGACATTCAGTTCATCATTGTCAGCCATAATGAAGTCTGTATCTGATCGTGACGAATGCCTTCGGATGAAGTTATGTTGTGCCATTGTTGCAACCACAATATGCACCTGCTTTTGGAAAGGATACGACGTAATTCTAGAAGAATGTACAGTGTTATAACCAACACCTCCCTACACGTAGTTTTAGAAGAACCCTGGAGGCTGTGATTTACACATAACTCGTGCAGAAGATCCATAAAAATAGGTGTCGTCATTCTGAAAATATTTCTGAATCTTATTGGATGGCCATAAAGCATTTCACCAACCCATCTATCTCCAACAAAAGTGGATGTCATGCAGGGAATGCGAGTAGTCCTATGCCGGTAATATTCCAATAACAATATCGCAACGACTGTAGCAAATGCCATTCTTCTATGACGTTCACGTTGCGGATCAATCCTAAATGATTTAAAATATAAACATTAATAGTCCACTATCCAAAAATTTAAAATGTTAACATAATGAGTCAAAAAACTCCCAAACACGAGAATGTAACATGCTTAAAAGTTCCAAATATATTAAAAATAAAACGACATAAGTCAAAGTTCAAATAGTGCAAATACATATACAATCCATAAAGAAATATCATTCATCGACCAAAACCCGCAAATATTCAAGACGCATTTCTGGCTCTAGTGCCATGAATATTTTCATTCTAGTTGAATCCTCAAGGTTTTTCACACACTGTGCGTGAAATCGCCTATCTGCCATAACTTCAGGAATAATACGCAAAAGTCTCAGACAGTCTAATATGCTCGCATCAGAGATAGGTGGAGCTGCAAAAACTTCAATCAAACGATCGAAGGAGGTGTTCAACAAACGTTCTTTCCCTTTATTTTTCTTAGCAACTCTGACCCTCTTTATTGTGCTAGAGTCACCTGTATCACTCTGTTTAATGCTAGACACTTTTTCATCAGGTGTTAATGACTAAGGAGTGAACTCATCTGATATCCCTTCAGAAGTACTTTGACATGTGTTGAAAGTAAATTTTCCTGTTGCGACAATCCATTTAAACATTATGTCCAGTTTTTCTTCAAATTCCGGCTCAATCCCGCACTGCTTATACTTTTTCGCTGCTGGTACCGCTTGTGAAACCTTGTCGGTCGCCAAATTGGAAGTTGTCAGTTCCCGAACACCAGTTTTAATTCGAACACCCGTTTTAATTTAATTTATATATATAATTTGGGAAAAAACAGTATTTTAAATTTTGAAAATAAAAGACCGGACCGATCTCATATCCTCAGTAGTTTGAATAAACGAGCCTAATACCACAAGCAATGCATCTATCCNTTCGAACACCCGTTTTAATTTAATTTATATATATAATTTGGGAAAAAGCAGTATTTTAAATTTTGAAAATATAAGACCGGACCGATCTCATATCCTCAGTAGTTTGAATAAACGAGCCTAATACCACAAGCAATGCATCTATCCCGAAGGGTAGACACACTACTTACTGGTAAGACTCGATTAAATAAACTAAAGAATTTATAACATCTGTTTAAGTCTGCGAAAAAATTATTTTTTTTAAGTTGACCGACAAGTTCCCCTATTTAATACAAAAAATTAAATAGGGCTTATATTAATCTGGGTTCTTGAAAGTTTCCTATAAGGGCAAGCCCCTATAGTTAATTACATCTTAGATAACCTAAGTCACTAAAGAAAATTCTCAATAAAAATCAGGGAATATTGTCTTCAAGAATTTCAAAGTATAAGACTTTTCAAAAGATCAGACAAAGAGGTGTGAAATGGAAATGACTCAAATTTAGAACATCTATTTTTGAATCCAAAGGAAGAAGAACTAGGGGAAGTCATGGATCCCGAGGAGAACCTCGGTGACTTCCCAANTACAAGTTCCCCTATTTAATACAAAAAATTAAATATACTTTAGATCCACATTAATGGAGCGAATAGTTAGAGAATTATAATTAAAGAAGCAATTTGGAATTAAAATCGAACAAATCACGGAGTATATATAAAATACCTCTAATTTTTCAGCCCACCATTCAGCGGGAGCATCAATTGTTCTTTTAATCGGATCCCAATCCAAAGCTGTAGATCCACATTTCAACTCCTTCCATATTTTCCATTCCTTCTTTAATTGATCCCATTTATTTTTAAATTTCAGCTTATCATAATTCCTGCCAGTCAATTCTTTGAATCTCTTTTCAATATTTCGCCACCCTTCCTTATTAAAAAACGTTGTTCGCCTGTTCCCAAGTTCTATTTCTTTTATACAAAGATCGCAGAAAATATTTGTTACTTTCTTATCCCACATTACGGAGGTCCCCCCTTCAATTGATTTAGACATGATAAAGTTATGAAGAGCAAATGAGAATTAAAAAGAGATGATATTTGAAGTAATAATACGTCCAACACATGAACATCTCAAGCCCACAACAACATCAACCCAACAAGAACACCAGTCTCCAAACATAAACATTTGCCACCAACACAAACAAGAGCATAACAACTTGATCAATAACAAAAAAAGAAATATATGAAGAAACAAATGATTTATGTGGTTCGGTCATTGACCTACATCCACAATAAGACTTCAAAAATTTATGCAATTCCAAAAGGTTACAAGGCCAACTCTAAATACATTGATGTAATTTCCTTGCCTCTTGAACCGAGATTACCAAAGAAATACCAAAGCCAACTCTAAATACACCATAACCGAAAGCAATGCTGGCATTTCTGATTAGAAGAATTTATGCAGCTGAAAACTTTGGTTAAGCTTAATCATTCGTGAACTAGCACACTACCATCATCAAGAGCCACATCCAAATCTAGCTACAACATCAGTTAACTTTCTGCTCAACCAAGATTTCAACTCACAAATAAATATGATCAAATACCAAGAATTACAAAAAATACCAAAGCCCAATTTCCTAATTCTAAATTTTAGAACAGCTCAAACCGAAATGTATTGCAATGACCCGAAAGCCAAACATTGATGCCACTACAATGAAACAAGAAGAATGAAGCCATTCCCCCAACTGTAAAGAATAAAGCCATTTCCCCAACTGTAAAGAATAAAGCCATGCTTTGATGGAACTAGCAGCCACATTAATGGAAATCACCAATCGAATGAAGCCAAACAGTCAAAATAGCTAATTGCAATGAAACAGGGAGAACCAAGCTTTCGAATATGAAGGCAACAATGCATTATGCTATCTTTAAATGCAAAATTTCATAAATGCTAAACCTTGTCCCCATTCATCATCCAAAACCTAAACTAGATTTTCTATAACTTGCAAGACACAGATAAGTAATCCAAGAACAACCAGCTAAAATACCAATAACGTATAGATCTGTAAATTAGCCCAATTTTCTAATTCCAATTTTCAGAACAACTCAAACCGAAATGTATTGCAAGACACAAAAACTGTAAATATAGAACCAAACGAAGTGTGGCATATAGAACCGAAATGTATTGTAATGTAAATGCACTGTAAATATAGAACCAAAGAAGTGCGTCATATAAAACTAGCAATCCAAAAAAAGGAGTGCGGCATATAGATCTAAATGCACTGTAAATATGTGATCCATTTTCAGAGCAAGATCTAAAAATCCCTAAATGTAAAAGCTAAAAATCCCAAAAAAGAAAACGTAAGGGCATAAAAACCAGAGAAGATCTATGGAGAACATTTCTAGAGCATATAGAAGAATCTAAAAAGCTTCGAAGTTGCCTTCTAGCCCTAAAAAGAAACCAAAGGAACACAAAAAAAAAAAACATTCGAGCCGCATATAAACGAACCAGAGAAGATCAAAGGAGTGTCATTTCTATAGTTTACGCAAGATCTCACCAGAAGTTTACGCACGAGAAGATCGGTAAAGGAGATCGGGGAAGAGCGCGAGAGAGAATCCATAGGGGCACAGGAGGAAAATAAGCCCTAGCCAACGCCGAACGGAACCCCTCCCCCGCGTTCGATGGATAGAAGTAAATTCGATACGCGATTAACGATGATTTAAAAACGCAGGATTAAACGCCGAAACAAATGCTGCCCGCAGCAAAATAAGCTGTGCCCCAAACGGGGCCTACGTAAATTCGATACGCAATTAACGACAATTTAAAAACGCAGGATTAAACGCCGAAACAAACGCTGCGACAGCAAAATAAGCTTCCCCAAACGGGGCCTAAGTGTGCTTTTTCTCCGGGAAACAACAAAATAATAGCCGTGAGATTCAAAATTATATCTATATATAATAATATAGTATAAACATTGAAAACTTTCTAATTAGATTGACATTTGAAGGGTTTCTACAAATGTTATGTTATAATTTGTCTTATTCCATAATAGTTAAATATAATAAATAAAAAAATAGTGGGACATACAAATTCATTTTAGGGAAGTTAGTGCTGTCAAATATGCATGGGCTGATGTTTAACATATGTATAGAGGATCATTTTTGTTATTTGAGGAATACAGAAATTTTAATTGAAGTTTTTAGAAATATGGACTGGTTGCAATTGGGCTTTAAAGTTGGTTTACATATGGAGTTTGACTATGTTGACCTCCCATATCTATAGTCGTGATACTTGCTGCTCTTGCTCGAGTCGATTGTCTGTTTTCTTCTTTTCTCTAGTTCTGCTGCTGCTTTAAAAAGTCTTATGGAATCCTTATGTTAAATCAGCTGACCACATTAATTCGTCAGTAGCTATTTTTGATGTATGTGATTCTTTTTGAAGCAGTTCTATTGAGTATCATATGGCATGATCTATGAAACTGTGACTTGTAATTGGATGATTTGAGGGGCAGCCAACTTTGGAGAATTTAGCACTTACAAATTATATAACGTGAGGCATGTAATACATCTAATAAAATCTCATATTTTCAATCTCTCTGAGTGACGTTATTTGCTTGTCTTGGCAGGGGGCCTGTATTTTCTCAACTTAGTTAATTCGTTATTTGTTCTTTTTTGGTTTGCATATTAACTTGTTGAATTCTTTAATTTTTCTCTTTTTTCCTATATATTTTGTTTTTGTTCCTTATATGGACGAATGCTCGCATGTATGCAGAGTTGATTCTTAAGTGTTTTTATTAGTGATATGTGTTTTTGTGTTGATCTTGAACTAATTATGTATTTTACTTCATTTTGTTTACCAATTTACTATTATTGAACCCTTTTTTCTTAGCTTTGACCATTCGATCTAAGCGTTCACCTGTTTGCTGAATTTATTAGTAGCTTATGTCTTTTGATTTCGTCAATAATGCTGAGAGTGGTCATTGAAGCTCTACCTTTTCAAGAAAAAAGAAATAAACCTCATGTTTTCCTAAACCTTTTTTTTCCAATTAAATTAAATTTTCTGAAACATGACAGTAAGATTAGCTGAATAGCTCAATAAATTATTGTTCGTTTCTGTCAGAAGACAATGTTTCTTAGGACAACCCAAGGAAATAGGAGTTCACAATGCAACTTTATGGTTGGAAATCTTCCAAATTTTCAAAAAATATTTTTGCCCAGGCAGAGGGCTGCCTGTAAAACTCAAAGATTTAAAAATTCTGGTGGTGCTCTTCGTGCAACATGCCATGATGAGAAAATCCTTGTGGCAAATAGAGGCGAGATCGCAGTTCGCGTCATTAGGACTGCTCATGAGATGGGAATACCATGTGTAGCTGTGCACTCTACAATAGATAAGGACGCTCTTCATGTGAGGCTAGCAGATGAGGCAGTGTGCATTGGGGAAGCTCCAAGCAGTCAATCGTAAGTAAGATGTATACTCCTTCATATTCCCTGTCATTCCTTAAAAAAAAAAAATCTATAAATTACATATTTGAATCATTTTGCAAATAATACTCGATTTCCTTTACCTTTAATCGCACTTTACTTACATTTTAGTCTAGTACATGTTGCAATTCCTCTGTGGTTTCATATCTTTTAAGGATTTACATAGCACCTTAACTTCAATTTTTACATACATGCCACCTTGCCTATGCATGAAAAGGTTTTTCACTTTTTAATAGTTAAAATGGTGGTATTTTGATGTGATGAAAGATTTAGGTGGTATAAATTTAAAAAGTAAAGATTAGGTCTTAGATTTGTATATACATAAGAATTGGGTGGTATTTAGGTAAATGCCTCTATTTTCTTTCATTGTTGTACATTTATGGCAGGTACTTGTTCATCCCAAATGTTCTCTCTGCTGCTGTTAGCCATAGATGCACTATGCTACATCCTGGCTATGGTTTTTTGGCTGAGAATGCTGGCTTTGTTGATATATGTAGAGAACATGGAATCAACTTTATTGGCCCTAATGTAAGTAAAATCTTAGAGAATGGTTTAAAGATTGAAGTTTCTAAAGCAATCCTGTTTTATTTTCCTATGGAATTTCTACAGTTGTTCTTATAATTCTTAATCACAGCAATAAATGTTTAATGAGTTTAGCTTTATCATTTGGTTTCAATTTTCAAACGGGAATATGAATATTTTTGGCTTATAGATGTGCAAATTTCATGTCATGAAGTCGATTATAAATTATTGAACTTCACCGCCCCTCCTTTATTTTGCATTTATTGGACAGCTTGCTTTATGCTTCCGTCTCTTCTTCATGTGTGGGATGATTTATTAACAATTTGTTCATGCTATTCCAGCCTGACAGTATTCGAGTTATGGGTGACAAATCTACTGCCCGAGAAACAATGAAGAAAGCAGGTGTCCCAACTGTTCCTGGAAGTGAAGGACTGCTGCAGGTATTATATAATTTCTAATAATGTTATGGACCCATCAGCATAACTTCCAGAATATCCAAAGTGTTTTTAATTATAACCTCTTTCTAACTTTGAAAATTTTTCAAACCTATCAGTCCACTGAAGAAGCTATCAAGCTTGCCCATGAAATCGGTTTTCCTGTCATGATCAAGGTATTAATCTTGCTTTACAACTGAAATTATGCAGGTATCAGTATGCTTCATCCTAGATACTCAGTTATAATAATTAAATTAAAGTTTCAGAAACAAAAATTATGAAGAAAACAGGTTGAAATTGAGTCTTTTTAAAAACAGTCACGTTTTGTTTTTATTTTTATTCTTTCTTTTGTTTTAAAAAATATATTTGTTTAGTGTATTTTTTGTTTGTTTTTATTTCTGTTTTTAAAACAAATCAATTTATTTTTGAAAATGCTCAAAATAGCTTTTGTGTGTTTTGAATGATTTTAAAAACAGCCTTTTCAACTAAACATATTTTATTTCAAATCAAAATATAAACAAAACAAAATAAAAATGAAAAATGAAAAATAAAAAAAAAAAAAAAAGTGGTCCCAAACTGCAATTGAAGGTTCCAACATACTATAATAGGTCTAGAAACAAAAGCCTATTCTGTTAATATGCTTCTGTTCCCCAAAGCATTAATAAACTAACCTTTCCTTTTTGTTAGAGTTTATTCATGGTTAAATGTGGATTGCGAAAAGATATCATGTTAATGTGTCTTATTTTGTTGGAAGGCAGGTGTTATGTGCTTTTCATGGAGCCTGCAATCCTTTTTTTATTTTCTTTCATATCTTAGCCTGTAGGATGTTTATTGAGCTTGTTAGATATACTTATGAATTATGATAATTGGTTAGTGTTTATAACATTAAATCTATATTTCTACCTTATGAAGGCAACTGCTGGTGGTGGAGGGAGGGGAATGCGACTAGCACTTGAGCCTGGTGAATTTGTGAAATTACTACAGGTATTTTTTATGCCAAAAATTTTCTTTTCTAAAGTTGATACCTGTTTTATGCGGCTAAATTTCATCATCAAAATTCTTTATCTCTGCTTCTAAGCAACGCATTTTAGAGATGATACATTATACAGATACTGTTATTTCATGTATTGATATTTGTGGTATTTTGAGTTTCTTTTTTCAGCTTTATTTGTTTTTATCATTTGCTTGTTATGTTGGATGTCTTTCCTTATGTGTTTATTTTTTTTTGGTAAGTTATAATAATCTTAATTATGTTTGTCTTAGCTTTCCCCCATATAATAAGGGCAAATGTTGTAATTTTAACATTAAGAAAGAAAAGAATATAGTTTTTCCACATTTCTTCACTATATCAACGCAAGGAAATAGAACCTAGCTCTCTTTCCTCTGCCAGAGCCTCTCCTTGCAGCTGCCATTCCCTGCATGCCCTTTGTCAGATCCTTTCCTTGCTACTGTCTCCATGCAGGCCCTCCATCAGATCCTCTCCTTGCAGCCAGCTACCTGCAGGCTTCTCCCTGTAGGCTTCCAGGCATTCCTCCTTGTTGGCTTCCAAACGTTTCCCAGACTTCTCCTTGTAGGCGTCCTCTCTCTGCTGTCTTTCATTGGAGCAGCCACAGATAACAACCACTTCCCAACTGCAGGTAATAGCCAGCCAGCCAGCCATCAGCCGCATGAAGCTCCGTTCTGAGTACATAGAGGAGCTGTAACAACCAATTGGCAAGATAGGAGGAAGGACCAGGATAAGAAGGCCCATGCTGCTACCTCTTTTGAAGGGTTGACTGATCTTAGTTCATTCTCCAAGGAACAACTGGAGGTGTTAAAGAAGCTTTTTATTAACATGACCGAGCAGACTACCGGCTTGATGATACACTAAGGTATCATATTCTCTTGTCTTGCCAACAATGGAAGATACCATCATTGGATAATAGATTTAAGTGCTTATGATCACATGTTTGGAAACAATCATCTATAATTAATTACCAAGAGATTACTAACCCCAAATTTATTAGACTTGCCGTTGGATCTCACTTCAAGATTACAGGGAAGGAGATGTGAATGTCTTCAAAGATATTCAATTTTCTTCTGTGTTATATGTTCCCCAACTAGATTGCAACTTACTTTCAATTATCAAGCTGACTCATGACTTAAACTCTTTTGAATTTTAGGTGGTGGATTCAAGGAATGTGATTGACAGTGCTGAATTACATCAAGGTCTATACACACTCAAAGAGATTTTTTCTCTCAACACCAAAATGTCTTCTCCACTATCCTCTTCTCATGTTCCCAAGTCTTTTGTGCTGAGTCTGTTGAAAGTCAAATTTCTTATGACATTTTCTTCTGGGCGATCACAATTTTCATTATATAGTAAACTTGTACCCCCATATCTTTATTAATAAAAACCAGTCTTATCAGTGTGAAACCTACCTATTAGCTTAACATAAGTGTTTTTTTCACTAACATCTTCTCATGTTCTCGAGTCAGTTTTGTTTGAGTCTGTTGAAAGTCAAGTTTTATTATGACATTGTGGTTTGGGTGACGCAGGGCTGGGCATGGGAGGGCCGGATGAACCCGCCATGTCCGGTCCAGGCTTGCTGGACTGACAGGCCCCCATAGGGAAGGGGATTTGCCGCCCATATATGCGTATCTTCCCTTTCCTTTTTCTCTATTTCCCTCATATTTTTTTTCCTTTTCCATTAATCTCCCTTCTAATTCTTGCTTATTCTAGGCTTTTCTTTCTAAGGGCCCGTTTGGGGCAGCTTAAAACAGCGGGCGACATTTTGAAACGCCGCCCTGCTGTTTGTTTTGCACGTTTTAACGACGTTTTGAAAATCGCAGTTTCTATTTTGCAAATAATGTCGCCTGCAGAATGATCCCCACAGGCGGCATTTCCTTCGTCGAGTTTAGTCTCGAATTTTACTCCGCTGCCCTCCAATCGCGTTCAAACTCTCTACGCTAGCTCCTCCCGGATTTGACATTCCTTTTCCTTCGGTCGTGATCGAGCTTGCAGAGCCGCTCCATGCTTCTTCGACACTCCTCCAGTTAAAGCGTGTTCCTTCGGCACTGCTTCCTTAGCAGGCAAACTACTTCCCTGCTTCTCATCCTCCTTCTCCTCCACCACCTCCTCCACCAACGTCCACCCATCGACTGCCAAAGTGATCGACTTCGATGGCTCACTTATCGAATTCCCTTGGCCGGTTAAAGTATCCCAGGTTCTTGGCCAAAACCAAATCTCCTCCATTCTCCATAACGCCGACATCATCTTCTACGGCCAATTCTTTCAAGCATTGCACCCGACCAACTCATTGGACCAGGTTAGCTCTACTTCGTTCTTCCGACGGCGAAGCTCGAATATCGCTTCACGATGACGGATATGGTGGTGTTGGTCAGCACTAGCTCTATTTTCACTGCTGCGGGATCGATGAAGGTGGCGAGGATCGATGGAAAAATTAGGAGGAAGAGAAGTTTTGTTGAGGTTACGCCGATTATAGAAAAAATGGATTTTGATTGTTATAAGAGGATCGGTGACGTTAGTGTTGGGAGTTGGAGATATGATTTGGGAGAGAAGAAGAGCTTTGGGTTTTAGGATATTGTAATCCTTGAAGCAGATTTGACTGGGATTGAAGAAGTTTGCTTTGTTATGTGGTTAATTAATATGTACAGTTCTTTCTTTATGTTGCCTTGCAAAATTCATTGTTGGAATTATATTTTTTCATACTTATTGAGGTTTTCAGAATAATGTTCAGTCAGTAAATAAGGAAGGAATTTGAGTAGAAAAAAATATTATGTACGTCATCTAGATTACACCGTTAATCACACATGTCATCGTGCAAGCGGTGTCGTGTGACACCTCAAGCCATCATTCAAACATCCGGTGGTCCGGACGTAATATTTTTCAATTTAGTGGGATTGTTATCATCACATTATTAGCATGTATTTAAATGTACTCATAATTAATAATTAATAATTAATAAGATGATAATGATTAAGCACCTCAGTTTCAAAAAAATATGCAATTGAATTACTTTAAATTTGTGATGCTCTGATTTTTCTATAAGAATTTTATCATTTTATATTAATTTTGTGTTGTGTGGTCGTACTTTTTTAAGTATTTTGTGGTCACACAAACCAAACAGCCAAACAACTTATCCAGATTAGAGGCAGAAGAGTCATTTATCCAGAAACAACAACAAATCAGCTGTTTTTTAAAAGCACAAACCAAACAGACAACCAACCGCTAATTAACAACTTATTAGAATAAACTGTTTATCTGGATAAGCTGAATAAGCTGCAGCTGCCCCAAACAGACCCTAAGTTATTCCTTATTCTGATTATTACCTATTCCTAATTGCTAAACACTATTATATCTTGGTCTTGTTTGTCTAGGTGAAGGTGGTTGATTTTGTTTTCTGAATTCAGAGCCCGCCACAAGTGTTTTCTTTTATGAGGGTTGTATTTAAGGACGAGAATGTGCTCTGGCTATAACTCATATGAGGTAGTGACCATCTCTGCTATTCCTTAGTTCCTGCTATCACCAACTCCATCCCATGCTTCCAAATTTGCCGCAACCATCCTCATGTACCTCTATGAGGCCACAACATTCATCGTATGTGTCTAGGACACCGCTACTGCCTACACCCCTATTGAGAAGGTGCTGCTGTCTCCTTTCCTGCGATCCCCTCATTGTCACCGATGCCTCACCTGCTTATCAACTGTTGCCATGCTCGTTCTTGCGATCTCAGAGAGCCGCTGATCCCATCACCTGCTTCCAGGTTATCGCAAAGGCCCTCCCTTGCGATTCTAGAGGATCTTAGCCCTCAGTCGTGATACCAGACTGCCGCAGAGTCTCTCGCCGGGTTTTCACCTGACCACTGACTCCTTCAGGCCCCTCTAGCCGGTTGCCAACCACTTCCAGACATTCACCCGCACTTGCTGGCTCGCCAATACCACAACCCTTGTTGTTCCACAGCTTCTATCAGCCATCTGCACCAGTTGCTCCCTCCGCTTGCGGTCCCCGGCCACCCTCCTCTCTCTCACCACTGTCGTTCACGGATACCCTCCTCCAACCACTGCCGGATCGTGCTAGTCCTATCTTCTTTTTTGTTTTCTTTATTGGTTCGAGTCTCGATTGTAACTATTGTTATTTTCTTAATAAAATTGGTCTTCCATCGTCGTGGGTTGAGCTAACTCCATTATCATTTAGTGTGAGAGCTAGCCTAACCCTAGTCCTATCTTAGGGTTCCTTAGAGTCTGTCATTTTCCTTTCTTTTTCTCCCCTTTCTTTCTTTTCCTTCCCTCTTTTTTCTTTTCTTTTTATTCCTATCTTTTCGTTCTTTCTTTTCTCGTTTACTTGTTCTTCCGGAGGTCCTAAACCTTCAACCATGCCTTTGAGAAGGTACATATCATATGTTAACTGGTGTGAAATACAATAGGAGATCCATCGTCTGCAACAAAATTAACAGAGATTTCTGATTGTATCCAAGGTGAAATTACTCTCAACTGCAATTGCGAAAGTCGAAGGGACGACATGGATGAAGATCTGAACCCATTTCACAGGGAAGACACCCGCTATGAAGAATGCCGACCGTATCGCTTTGGAATACTATGTCAGAGGAGGCCACATCTGGAGGCCAACGAGATTTTGGCATCAAGATGGATCTTCTAAAATTTGAATGAGGTATGGATCCAGATGAAATTATCGATTGATTACATTTAGTTGAACGAATCTTAGAGTACAAGGATGTGCCTAAGGCTAAATAGGTCAAGCTAGCTGCCATTAAACAGAATAAGATTGGCTCTTTATGGTGCGAGAATTTGCAGAGGTAGAGAATAGAATGCAGGGAAAAGATAAGTGGGAGAAGTTGAAGAAGGCAATGCAAGAGTACCTTCTACCTCAACATCGCTAGGACATGTTTTTGAATCTCCACCACTTACAACAACGAGATTTTTCTTGGAGGAGTTGACAACCTAGTTTGACCATTTACAGCTGAAGTGTGAACTGGCAAAGCCAGAGGAGCACACAGTAGCCAGATACCTCGGGGGTCTGGAGCTCGTCATTAGCAATGCGGTGCAGCTACAACTGTACTAGATGCTGTAGGATGTCCAAATGTTAGTCTTGAAAGTGGAGAGGCGGCAGAAGTAGAGCATACAACATTCGTTCTTCGGACCACCACCTTTAGCCAATTAGTCGCCTGTAGCTACCAGGAAAACAGTGGAAACACAAAAACAAACTTTTATTGATAGGGAAATAGGGTTATAATACGACACCTTTGGAAATGACACAAATACTAACGATGCAAGCAAACACCTCTAAGTTGTATTTCAAGGGTGGTGGAGGTCGGCTATGTGGAGCGGAATGATTGGTAGGGGTGATGACAACAAAGGAATGCTGATAGTAGCGAGGGAGAGATGCAGAATTGCAGGGACAACAAGTATGGAGGGTTGTAGGTGATCGGCCACCAGCGGATTGGTGGCCGGAAGGTGCTGGATATCAAGGGAAGCGGGAGCAGTCACTTGGGAGTGTTGGGAAGGATGGAGGGTCTGGACAACTGGATAACGAAGGAGGCTGTAAGGCAACGCAGTACAAGTGCGGGGATGGGGATAGAATGGTGGGACACAAGGGGAAACTGCTGTAGGAGGATCAGTGGAGTGCAGATGGTGGTTGGGGATGCTGGACAACAAGGCCAATGGCTAATGGGGAGTGGAGGAGAAGGGTTAGGGAAGACGACAAGAGGAGATGCATCACCGCCTCATAATAGGATACAGTCGGAGCACCACCATCTTCTCGATACAATCCACAAAGGGAAAAAAGACTTCACACAAGATTTTCTGAAAGCAACACAATAAAAACTGAAGAAAGCTCTAAGCTTAACACCCCCTATTTATAATGAGGATTTTGACTTATTTTACGTAATGTTTAAAATAAGAAAGAAGAATAAAAATAATCAAAATTTCAAATCGGGCAAAGATTTCATAAATGAGGGGAATTTAGATTTGGAAAGGAATGATTTCAAATTTTAGATTTCAATAAAGATAATTAGATTTCAAATTTGAAAGGGACTTATAATATGAAAGTGCTAGGAAGGAAAGAAAAACAAAGGAAAGAAAATGAAAGGGAGGGAAAGGTGAGGAAGAAAATGCAAGGGGGGTTGGCAGCCCTCCCCCCTTGAGGACCGGTCGGTCTAGGTAAGTTGGGTCAAACCCTAGGCCGGTTCTCCCCAAATCCCCACGTCAGTCTTCTGGGGTTAGGG
Organism: Phalaenopsis hybrid cultivar; assembly: GCA_002079205.1. Lineage (NCBI taxonomy): Eukaryota > Viridiplantae > Streptophyta > Magnoliopsida > Asparagales > Orchidaceae > Phalaenopsis > Phalaenopsis hybrid cultivar. The sequence continues at coordinate 152,422 of JXCR01006914.1, forward strand.
GAGCTTCGACCTCATTTGTTGAAGCTTCTGGATTCTTAGAGTATAGTGTCAGATTTGCGACATTGAACGTGGCTGAAATGTTGTAGTCCCCTAGTAAGTTAATTTGCATGCATTGTCATTCCAAAACACATTTTGGTAAAATAGGAAGACGAGTATTCTCACAACTCAAGTATCAAGCCATTCCAGCGGTAACCTACTTCTTCCACTCCACTTAATTGGCTGAGTGCAACTAAGGAAGTGGTATTAAAGGAGGGATCAATTCTGAGGTAAAATTTGTGGCAGACTGCACTCCTCTCACTAGCACCTGCTCAGGATAGACCTCTTTGTTACTGATAGGACCTGGATCTCATTGAAGAATTTTAGTCCCCATCAATCTCCTTGGGCCCATTACAAAATTGGGGTTCATCTCTCCTGTTTGGACATTTGACGAGGGGTACCATGCGGTAACTGATCTCTCCTGTTTGGACCTCCCCTCGTAGGGATAACTCAGGAAGAGGTCTATCCATCTGAAAAAGTTGTATTTCTCTTATATGTGGTGACCTTGTATCTGATATCGGCTTCTCAAACTCATAATCCTTTTGGTCCGCCAAGGTTAGTTCTACTATTGTTCCTTTCAACGCATGTGAAACAATATCTCGAGGTATCACAATTTCATACTTTGCTTGATCGCTTATTACATCAAGGTCACCACCTCCAGAACGTCTACTCTTTAGTTGGAATCTCTATCTCGGGGTCAACTGAAACTGATGGCGTCTCTTCCTCCTTAGCTGCAAGTGGAGAATTCTCTAGGAAGTTCTCATCTTCTCCCTTATCAACTGTTATTGCCCAATTTTTCAATAACACCCTGCTCAGTGAAACAGATCTCTCCCTTGGTGGTGCATTCTGATTCCACATGCCCAAATCAATGGAACTTGCACACCTTTTGATTGTGACAGACTTACGAATCAGTTGCATTGGATATTACCCAGGTGGGTCGCTTGATGCTGCGGTATCTTTACTTCAGAAGCTAGAGTTGCAACTTTTGCTAGTAATAAGTTAGTAGGTACTGGCATTGTATTTCTCGCTTCATCTCATAATTTCTCATTCTTCCCTTTGACCTTTCATATCACGGTCGAGGGTTGCCTCTCATTGGATTTCATCTTCAATGTCCGTAATCCATTGCCAAAGTCGGCGGATCTTTCGCCATATCTCCTTCCGTGAAGGCTCAGTTATGTATCTCAATGGTGGCTTGACTAGGGATTAAAGGAATAGGAAAGAACAATTTTAGTGGGGTTAGAGTTCGGGTTGTGGAAAGTATATGAGTTGGTAGGAAAGAAAGATTTGATTTATGGCGGATGCTAGAGAACTCTAGGATATGACTAGGGTTGGGCTAGCTCTGATACAAAACCGAAACTAGTAGGAAAACAGTGGAAACACAAAAACAAACTTTTATTAATAGGCAAATATGATTACACAAAAACAAACTTTTATTAATAAGCAAATATGATTACAACACAACAGAATATAAATAATTAAACAAACACTAACTATACAAGCAAACATCTCTAAGGTGTATTTGAAGGGCTGTGGAGGTTGGCTAGGTGGAGCATTATGATCGGTAAGGGTGGTGGCAGGAAAGTATTGCTCGCAGCGAGGGGGAGGTGCGGAATTGCAGGATGATACACCAAAAATATATGCATTTTTATACTCATATTTTATATTCATTTTTTGTGATATTACGCTTTAATGGAAGATATTTTTATGTTTTCTTGCAGGTTGGTTTTTAGGACTTAAAGTAAAAAGGAAGAAAAAAATGATGAAATTTGGAGCAAAAATGAAGAAGTTGAAATTTGTTTAGCGTCAACGGCACCGTTTGACAGAGAGGACGAATTAAATTGCGGGACATTGGCGCCGACGGTTCAACCCCGATTTCTAGAAGATTCGACGAATCTGGACGCATTTTGAAGAGTTTTTGGAGACACCTATTGGAGAACCGACTCTAGGCTTTATTTGGGGCCAATATTGATCAGAAAAGAGACTCTTCCTGCCATTTCATCCCCTCCATTCAACCTTCTACACATCACACATTCTTCCATTTTTCATTCCACAACCATTTATAGTCCATTGTTCTTATAATTTAGTGTTTTGTGGTGAGATTAAGTATGAACTCTTCTCTAAGAGTGTTGGAGAAGGTTAAAAAGTGAGAGATTTCTTTCTTCATTTTCTAGAAGAGACTACAAGAAATCTGCTTTGAGAAAGAGTTTCAGATAAGTGTTGTTTGTTTATTAGTGTTGTATGAACTTTCTTTGGGATTTGCTTTGAGAAAGAGTTTCAGATAAGTTTTATTTGTTTATTAGTGTTGTATGAACTTTCTTTTATATATGAAATTTGTGCTTTGTTGTATCTTAATGAAGTCTGAGTAGATTCCTTTATCTTTCTCCCTACTCTGAGATATGGTGAAATGAAGAGATAATTGCAGTTTTCTTTATCTTTCTTTCTACTCTGAGATATGGTGAAATGAAGAGATAATATGGATGTGCCAATAAAACTTTCTTTTATATATAAAATTTGTGTTTTGTTGTATCTTTCTCATGAAGTCTGAGTAGTTCCCCTTTATTTTATATATGAAATTTGTGTTTTGTTGTGTCTTTCTCATGAAGTCTGAGTAGTTCACTCTAATCTTTCTTCCTATTCTGAGATATGGTGAAATGAAGAGATAATATGGATTTGCCGATATTAAAATATAAAATAAATTGTGATGATTTTTCAACTCCGAATTTAATTTATTTTTGATCTGACTAATTGAATTATTAAAATATGTTGTGAAATATATGATCCGGAAAATAGAGTATAAGTTCTACAACAGAGTGAGGATCACATTTGATTCAATGAAGGAGAACTTCGTTCATGGAATTAAGTGCAAATAAATAGAGAAATATACTTTGTTGGGTGTAGAATTGGAGATTCTTAGGGCGAGACTAAAATTCCCAATTTGGTCTTAGTGTTTACTTAGGGTCACAGACTAAAATCCCCAATTCAGTCTTAGTGTTTAAAAACTAAAGCGAGAGTTAGCCTTCAGAGGAGCTCTGGAGTGGGAGCCGGTATCCTCCTAGCCTAGCCATGGATTTAGGGACTAAACCTAGACTAATTTGGTCTTAGTGTTTAAAAACTAAAGCGAGAGTTAGCCTTCAGGTGAAGGGAAGTGGGAGCCAGTATCCTCCTAGCCTAGCTACGAATTTAGGGACTAATTTTGAGATTAACTTAAAACTGCTCATATTTGACACATTACATAATTGAACCATTTATATCATCTCATTTTACCAAAACCTCATTGTAGTGTGAAATATGTTTTTTGACATAAACAGAGTTTAATAGTTTAGTAGTTACTGTTTAAACTTTGTATTTCAATTTTGTTATTAATTAAATAATTTAGCTCTGATAATATCTCAACATTCAAAATTAGTGACAGTAATTTCATATTGACTTTCTGTGAATTTCCTATTAAATTTATCATTTCAAATTTAAACATTCCCCGTGGGATCGATATTTGGGGCTTAAATAGAAAGTCATTTATTACTTGATAACGATATGTATACTTACGTAGAATCCCAACATTAATTGCTTAAATTTCTTATTCATAAAATATTATATCAAGTTTTTGACACTGTTGCATAGCAAAGTCAACTATATAATTTTTACACAACTATATTCTCAGGGATCAAAGCACAACAAATATGGAGGGTCGTAAGTGACTGACGACAAGCAGATTAGTGGTTGGAATGTGCAAGGCAACAAGGGAAGCATGAGTGGGGGTAAGGAGCAGTCATTTGGGAGTGCTAGGAAGGATGGAGGAGGGCCTGGACGGCTAGACAACCAAGGACACTGTAAGCGAACACAATAGAGGTGCGGGGATGGAGCTGGAATGGTGGGACAACAAGGGGAAACTGCTGTAGGAGGATCGGTGGAGTGCAAATGGTGGTCGAAGAGGCGGGACAGCGAGGCGAGCGGTTATGGGGAGTGGAGAGGAAGGTTTAGGGAAGACTACAAGGGGAGATACATCACCACCGCGGCGTAAGATACAATCAGAGCACCACCATCTTCTCGGATACAATGGATTTTGTGAAAGAAAACATAACAAAAACAAAATAAAACTCTGAGCATAACAACCCCTATTTATAATGAGGATTAGGACTTGTTTTAGGCAATGCTTAAAATAAGAAAAAAAAATAAAGGCAATCAAAGTTTCAAATTAGGCAAAGATTAAATTAGTGAAGGGAATACAGATTTGGAGAGGAATGATTTCAGATTTCAAATTTCAACAAAGATAATCATATTTCAGATTTGGAAGAGATATATAATAGAAAGGTTCTTGGAAGGAAATGGAAGGAAAAGAAGTGAAAGGAAACAGGAGGAAGAAAAGGAAAGGGGGGGTCGACAACCCTCCCTCCTTGAGAACCGACTGGTCCAACCAAGTTGGACCGAACCCTAGGTCGGTCCTCCCCAAAGCCCAACATCAGTTTATCGATTGGCCATTTCCAATTGAACGAATCTTGGAGTATAAGGATGTGCCTGATGCCAAACATGTCAAGCTATATGCTATTAAAATGAAGAAGATTGCCTCTTTATGGTAGGACAATTTGCAGAGACAGAGGAGAACAAAATGCAGTGAAAAGGTAAGTGGGAGAAGATGAACAAGACAATGTAGAGAAGTACCTCCCACCTCACTATAGCTAGGATATGTTTTTGAAACTCCACAACTGGCAACAACGAGATCTTTCAGCAAAGGAGTTCACAATTCAGTTCGATCATTTACCGCTAAAGTGCGAACTGACAGAGCCAGAGGAGCACACGGTAGCCAGTTACCTTGAGGTCTGAAGCCTGTCAGATACCGTGGGGGCCTGAAGCCTGCCATTAGCAACATGGTGTAGCCGCAACCATACTGGACGTTGGGGGATGTCCAAATGTTAAAGTTGAAGGTGGAGAGATAGTACAAGCAGAGTAGGCAACAATCGTCCTTCAGACCACCATATTTAGCCAATTAGTCACCTGCAACTACCATGACTGACAAGGGTACCTTGGGAGGAACTAGCAAAGCTGGATCGGGAAATGATAAGACAGATCAGAGTGGGTAGCTCCTTCAATTTAGTGTCGACCAAGAAACGCTTCAAGTGACACGACTACGATCACATAACCTTTAGCTGTCCTACGAGCCGAAGCCACCCTCACAGATCAGGATGCCGTTGAAGAGGTCGGTGAGCAGTCAGAGGATAGCCTAGAGGAGCTCCATGGAGGCAAGGGAGAAACACTTGTGATTCAACGTTTTTTGCAGCTCAAGCCAGAGCTGGATCAATCTTTGTTAAGACATAGTATTTTTCGCACCAAATGCACCGTCAAGGGCAATTTTTGTAGCTTAAATCATTAATAGTGGGTTGTAAGAACGTGGTGTCAACGCTGATGGTGAAGAAGTTGTGATTGGGCACACAGAAGCATCCCCTTTCATATTCTCTTATCTGGCTAAAGAAAGGAAATGAGATACGTGCAGATTAGCAATGTCTATTTGACTTTTCCATTAAGGACCAGTTACAGTAGCAAGTATGGTGTGATGTGGTTCTATTGGACGCTTACCACATTCTGTTGGGTAGGTCTTGACAGTTCGACTGCAAGACCCAACACAACAGCTTCAAGAATACACTCTTTTAAGAATGATGAGAAACATATCGTTTTGCTACTAGTTAAGGATACGAAGGGCGGAGGCGATACAGAGGAAATATTAGTTCCTCAAACTACTTTCCTGTAGCTAGTGAGAGATGCTCTAGGGGCTCTAATATTGGTTTTCCTGGAGGGGAACTAATGAGGAAATTGAGGTACAAACATCATTGAGACCACTACTATAGGACTTCAGGGATGTCATGATTGACAGTTTGCCGCCCGAGGGGTTGCCACCCCTGAGGGACATCCAACACGCCATAGACCTTATACCAGGATCAATATTGCCAAACCAACTTACCTATAGATTGAGGTTTGCGGAGTACGAGGAGCTACAACGATAGGTGCAGGATCTCATCACGAGGGGACAAGTTAGAGGGAGCACCAACCCGTGTGTTGTTCCTGCCCCGACGGTGCCAAAGAAGGATGGGTCGTGGCGGATGTTTATCTACAACAGGGGCATCAATGGGATCACCATCAAATACCGATTTTCCATGCCACAATTGAATGATCTCTTAAACCAATTACATGGAGCCACTATCTTCTCCAAGATCGATTGCATAGTGGGTATCACCGGATACGAATGAGACCAGGAGACAAGTGGAAGACTACTTTCAAGGCACAAGATGGGTTTTATGAGTGGACCGTTATGCCTTTCGACCAGTCAAACACATCCAACACTTTTATTAGATTGATGAACTGGGTATTTCGGGCTTACATTGGGAAGTTTGTTGTGGTCTACTTTGACGACATTCTGGCATACAATCGTTCTGAGGAGGATCACTTGCATCACCTGAAGACAGTTTTCGAGGTACTGCGAGTCGAGCAAGATATGCCCATTCGAAGAAATGTCACTTCATGACAAACTGGGTATGCTTTGTGGGTTACATTGTATCTAGTGCAGACATTTAGATGGATCCGAAAAAGATAGATGCTATTATCAGTTGGATCGCATCGCAGTTGTTCACCTAGCTTAGATAGTTTATGGGACTAGCATTGTTCTACCAGAGGTTCATCAGAAACTTCAGTACTATCACTGCCTCTCTTATCAAACTTTTGAAAGGAAAGAAGTTAACTTGGATAGCAACTGAGCAGACCAGCTTCGACACACTGAAAGAATAGGTGATTCAGACACCCGTGCTAGCATTACTCATCTGATGTGGGGATAGGGGCAATGTTGAGCTAGGGAGGATGCCCCATTGCTTTCTTCAGTGAGAGGCTGAATGATTCTAGCAGGAAGGACTCAACTTACGACAAGGACTTCTATGGCATTTTGAGAGCTCTAGAGCACTGAAGTCATGACTTGCTAACAAGCGATTTCACATTATTTACGGATCACAAAGCTCAACAACCAGAGAAAACTGAAGAGCCAACAAGCCACCTAGGTGGAGCTCCTAGTTTCGTTCCAGTTAGTGCTTAAGCACAAGGCAGGGTGTCAGAACTGCATAGCAGATGCATTGAGCCATCATCATCTGTTGATCACATCTATTTAGACTCAACTTGTGGGCTTTGAGGTCGTAAGGGATTTGTACAAAGCAGATGAAGACTTAAGGACATCTGGGAGCAATGTCAGGTGAAGCTGACAGGGCAATATTACCGAGTATATGGTATTTGTTCGACTAGTTAATTGTGCATTCCCAGGTGCTCGTTGAGAGAGTCTATTGTCGAGGAGCCACAGTGGGATTGATAGGATATTTTGGTAGGGACAAGACTCTCACTTTTGCAAGAGAGCATTTTTTTGCCCCTATCGACAAGAGAAGTTGAGCGACATATCAGGCAGTGTAGGATTTGCCATCTGACAAAGACAAGAAGGCATAATGTGGGATTTACACGCCACTACCAGTACCAGAGACATCATGAGTAGATGTTAGCATGGACTTTGCAGTGGGGCTCTCGAGGACACAAAGGAACAAGAACTCCGTGATGGTTGTGGTGGACAGATTCTCGAAGATGATCATTTCGTGCCTTGACACCGGACATTGGAGGCTTCTCATATCACTGATTTATATCGTGAGCTTACACAAAATTCCCCGGAATATCAGCTTCGACAGAGACGTAGATTTTCTGAGACATTTTTAGAGGGCCTTGTGGGGGAAAGCTAGGCACCAAGCTTCAATTTAGTTTTGCAGTTTATCCACAAACAGACGGTCAAACTGAGGTAGTAAATAGGAGCCTATGCAGCCTTTTGAGATGCTTTGTGGGAAAGAGTATCAAGCAATGGGATGTCATTCTAGCACAGGCTGAGTTCACCTACAATAGGTTTGTAAGTCAGACTATAGGACACACTCCGTTGGAGATTGTTTACAGGCGTAATTCGCTTATACCATTTGAATTGATACCACTCTTACCAATGTCAGAAGTCAACAAAGATGCTAAGGTGCTAGTTCACGAGATTCAAAACCTCCACGAAGAGGTTGACAAGGAAATTGCTAAGTAGAACCACATATATCAGACACAGGTAAATAATTCTAGGAAAAGGGTGACGTTTCATGAAGGAGACCTTGTGTGGATTTGGCTAAGGGAAGATTTCTGGTGGGAGCATTCGGGAAGCATAAGCTCAGAGTAGATGGACATTTCAGAATACTTCGGAAGCTACAACATGTACCAAATTGATCTGTGAGGGGACTACAACATTTTAGTGACGTTCAATGTCGCAAAATTGACACCATATTTTGAGAACTTAAAAGCTTCGACAAATGAAGTCGAAGCTTCTTTAACCACAAGAGACTGACGCAAGGTTGGGCATGGGGGTCCGACTGAACCAACCCTGTTTGGTTCAGGCTTGCTGGACCGGCTGACCCCTGTAGGAAAGGGGATCCGCCACCCATATTTTCCTATCTTCCATTTACTTTTTCTCTATTCCCTCGTGTTCCCTTTCCTTTTCCATTAATATCATTTCTAGTTGCTTATTATAGACTTTCACTTTTAAGTTTTTCCTTATTCTGATTATTACCTATTCCTCCTTGCTAAACACTATTATATATAGGTCTTATTTGCCTAGGTACAGGAGGCTGATTTTTTTTTATGAATTTAGAGCCCTCCACCGTCGTTTTTTTTTCTTCCGAGGGCTATATCCGAAGATAAGAAGGTGCTCCGGTTGTAACTCGTCTAAGGTGGTGACTATTTTCGTTGTTCCTCTGTTCTTGCTTTCACTGACTCCACCCCGTGCTTCTAGATTTGCTGCAAACATCCTCCTGTACCTCCTGGAGGTTGCAACATCAATCGTATGCGTCTAGGACATCGTTGCTACTTACACCGGCATTAAAAGGTGTCACTGCCTCCTTTCCCGCGATCCTTGCGTGTCACCGACGCTGTACCTACTTCGTGATTGCCGTCTCCCCCATTCTTATGATACCAGAGAGCCACTGATCCCGTCACCTGCTTCCAGGTTATCATAGAGGCCCTGCTGCGATTCCAAAGAGTCGCAACCCTCAACCCGAGATACCAGACTGCTGTAGAGTCTCTCATCGGGCTTCCACCTGATCGCCAACTTCTTCAGGCCACACCAGTAGGTTGCCAGCCACATCCAGCTCATCCGGACAGTCAACCGCACTTGTTGGCCCATCGACACCACAACCTCTGCTGCCCCGCACTTTCCAGCAGCCATCCGCACCTGTTGCTCCCTCCGCCTGCAGTCACTGATCATCCCCCTCCCTCTCACCGCTGAGGTTCATGGATACCCTCCTCCTACTGCCACAGGGTCGTGCTAGCCCTGTCTTGATTTTGTTTTTTTTATTTTTTTGAGTCTCGATTGTAATCATATTATTATTTTCTTTATAAAATTTGTCTTTTGTCATCGTGAGTTGAGTTAACTCCGGTATCACTGACCCATCCTCATTTTCATTATGTTGAAAAATTATACCCTTATCTTCTTATTAATAAAAAGTCAGTCTTATCAGTGTGAAACCTGCCAATTGGCTCAACATACTTGTCATGGATATTCGCAGTCTTAGTACAAACCCTCTCTTTCTTTTTATATCGTCCATTATGTCATTCGAGGACCTTCAAAATTGAAAATCGTCAATGGAGCCAGATGATTTATCCCCTTCATTGATGATAACACTAGAACAGTTGGATATTCCACATGAAGGAGAAACCTGAAGCTACACAAATCTTTCAGTCATTCCATTACATGATTGACACTATGTTTAAATGCAAAATTCATATTATCAAATTGATAATGCAAATGAATACTTCAAGTCGATTCTTGGACCCTACATTCCAAAGAATTGTTTCATCCATGTAAGTTCTTGTGTTGAGACTCCACAACAAAATGGGATAATTGAGAGGAAGAATATGTATATCCTTGAGTATCTAAGTCTATAATGCTTTCTCACAATATCTCAAAAAATTTCTTGGGAGTGCAATGCTTACAACCACCCACCTTATTAATTGAATGCTAAGTAGTTCATTGGATTTACACTCCTCTACATAAACATACCCTCATGCTAGAGTCTTCTTATCCAATCTTCATGTAAAAGTATATTGCTGTCTCTCTTTTGTTCACATTCACCAACCAAACTGCACAAAGCTTGACCAAAAATCCAGCAAATGTATCTTTCTTGATTATGCTTAAGGTGTACAAGTGCTATTCTTTTATTATTAAAAAATATAATAACTTCATGGATGTTGTATTCCTTGAAAAACAATTATATTAACTCGAATTTGAAATTCATGGAGAGAGTTTGGGTGAATATCAAATTTAAGATACTACTTTGTATATCGACACTGAACAAAATCACCACAACCTATTCTAATTCTCTCTAACTATCTTGTCTCCTAAGTTCCATCACTTGAAGATATCCTACCTGAGATTGACAATAAAGAAATGCACAAGGAACTTCATGTGTACACTAGGAAAAAGAAATCCATTGAGTAGGATAAAGACAATATGCTACCACAAGATTCCATAGGACTATTCATAACCAAGCCTGAATCCACACATCTCTGAAGCTCCAAAGGGAGGTAAAATCCAGTGGAGAAGACAGGGATAGTTGCACGAATTATCCTATCCAGGAGTATGGAACTTATGGAAAGTTATCACCTTAAAAATTTTTTGTTTCTAAATGACTCATGTAAATTTGTAAAGCTTCCTTTATATAAAAGACCTGTTAGGTGCAAATTGGTGTTTAATGTTAAGTACGAAGCAGATAGGAGCATTGAGAGGTTCAAGTCTAGGTTACTGGTCAAATGTTTACTTGGTCTTATGGGATAGACTATCAAGAGACATTTACACCAACGACCAAGCTAACCACTGTAAGAATTCTTCTTTCCTTGGCAGTGAGCTAAGAGTGAGAATCGCTTCAACTTAATATTAAGAATACCTTTTTAATTGCTCGTCCCATCCAGGAGCAATGGGACTCCTTACGACCAAATAAGCTCGTCTCCAATCCTCTTGGATGGCTCAAAGCAAATGTTGATGGTGGTCTCTTGGCTAACAATCTGGCGGGTGTTGGAGTTGTAATTTATGACGAGGATGACAAGGTTTCTGCGGTGGCCGACCATTTCCTTCTGCATAGGATAGCTCGAGGGTGGAATATGAGGCGGTGTATTTTTTTGGTCATTGTTATTGAGCCATGGATGTTGTAAATGAAGGGAATCATCATTAAGGGGATACTGAAAAGGTCATTAATTCCTTTCAGGAGAGCATGAAGACTTAGGTTTGGCAACAGATCCTTAGACTGAGCTCGTAGTTGACTTTTCTCTATGATTTTGTACAGCTATTTTTTTGTTTTTATATAGAAAATGTAACAAAGCGGCCCATTTTTTATGCGCTTGCTTTGGATAGATCTTTTTTTTGGAAGGATCACACTTGTGACCCCAACTTTTTGAGCGTGGTTGAGGAAGATACCGACCATGCTGCTTCTCTTTTTGTTTAGCTTTTATAGCTCTTTTTTGTACATTTCGATTTTATTTTAATGCAAAATGCACACCCTTAAAAAAAAGAATTCCTTTTTAAATGAAGACCTTGAGAAAGAAGTATATATTGAGATACCATCATGTTTGAAAAATGGCTCAAATAAACATATAGTTTGTAAACTAATAAAGTCACTTTATGCTCTCAAACAATCTCCATGGGCTTGGTTTGACAAGTTTGCCAAGACTATGAAATTTAATGGGTATATTTAATGCCAAATTGATATAAGAAAATTATACTCACTGTCTATGCAGACAATATGATTTCGTTATGTGATGATTAAAAAGAGATTGGAAAGATTACGCTTTATGCGTGTGGAAGTGCTCAGGTTCAAGATGGGAATTGTGATATCTTAAAGAAAGTACATCATAGACCCGCTAAAGAGACATGAATGCTGGGTTGTAAAACTACTCAGACTCTTATGGGTTTAAAAAAAATATTATAGTCAAAGGGAGAAAAGACATCTGTGGAAAAATGTAGATATCAGAGATTGATGTGTAAACTGATCCATCTGTCACACAATAGATTTGGTATCACTTACTATGTCAGTATTGTGAGTCAACATATGAATTGTCCAAATGAAGAATATTTGATGATTGTTTACATAATATTGAGGTTTCTTAAGAAGACTACTGACAAAAGGTTATTGTTTAAAAAATCAGACAATAAGGAGATGAAATTTTACACTGATGTTAATTTGGCAGGAGAACTCACGAACAAAAGATTCATATATAGGTATTGTTCCTATGTATGGGAAAATCTAATCATATGGTGGAACAAGAAGCATGCAGTTGTCTCCAGTAGTGCAAAATTTGAGTACTGAGCACTTGCTTTGGGAATTTGCGAAGGAATGTGGATCCAAAAGAAACTAAATGAGTTGGGATACTCCACGATCAATCCTATAAAGATGTTCTATTACAGTCAAACCACCATTAATGTTGCAAAGAATCTTGTGCAAACTTGATAGACATTTTATCTCTGATAAGGTCAATAGCGACACTATTCACTTAGTCTACATTTAACTAATCTTGTAAGTCGTTGATATCTTCAATAAAATTCTGCCTCTAAGCAGCTCCAATGATTTGAATACCAAGCCGGGTCTTTACAACATCTATGGCTCAACCTAAGGGGGAATGTGGAATTCTGCATTTTTCTATTTCAGCTTTATTCGGTTTCATTCTTTTCTTATTACGATGATTGTCTTTCCTTCTGTGATTGTCTTTTTTTGGGTAAGCAATAAATGTATTAATTATGTTTGCCCTAGCTGTCCCCCATATAATAAGGGGAAATATTGTAATTTGAACATTGAAAAATAAGAGATAATAGCTTCTCCACATTTCTTCAATATTGCGGGCAAGGACATTCTTTTGGCGCATTTACATACAAACCACCCAATTTCTATGTATTTACATATCAAACACCTAGAATTTGCTTTTTTTACATTTATACCACCCAAATCATTTTTACTGCATAAAAATACCACTATTTTAACTTTTAAAAAGTAAAATACATCTTTTCACGCATATCTAATCTGGCATATATGTAAAAATTGAAAATTGGGTGTTAGATATGTAATTAAATAGGAATTGAGTGGTATGCATGTAAAATTTCTTCTTTTTTTCTATGATATTAAATATTTCTGTTCATGTTTGCAGCAAGCGAAGAGTGAGGCAGCAGCTGCATTTGGAAATGATGGTGTGTATCTGGAAAAGTACATTCAGAATCCAAGGCACATTGAGTTTCAGGTTCTTATTACCAAATTATGCTACCGAGGAACTTGCAATTTTAGATAGTTGTACAATGTCATCTCTCCTTTTTTTTATCTTCTTAGATGGAATAAAGTCTTCAACTTGTCAAAGCACTTTTTTATTAGGTTAGATGAGGGTTCTGTAAGTGGATTTATAAACATCCAAATTTGAGGATGGATGGTGGGCAAACCTTCATGCATTATTGAAAACATCTGTAAAATATATTTTAATGTAGTATAAAATTTATTTTGAAAAGACAGAACCGCATTTTATAGGAAAAAACTTAAAATAAAAAGCATTACAATATTCATCTAAACAACTTAATAAAAAATATTGATGTTTAATAACATTCTGAAACAAGTAGATACTTCAATTTAATAATATGATATCTTCCTTGATAAATATTTAGTTGGGTTTTAATGTTCGCAACATTTTAGGAGCCATTATAAGTATCCAAAGAGATCCTAAATTTACCACAGAATATGGAGAGATATTGAGTTCTTGATCTGAAAACATTTAGATCTTTTTTTTATACTTTAAAAAATGATTTGGTCTGTGTCATTGATGATTGAATCAGTATTAGGTTAAACTCAGTGCTTCAAAAGGTTTCTCATGCACCAAATGACACCATCTAGCAAAAATTCATAAATATCCATGTGTAAACGAAACTATTCTTATGTCTTAACAGGTTCTTGCTGACAAGTATGGAAATGTTGTTCATTTTGGAGAGCGTGATTGCAGTATTCAGGTACTTCCAAGTGATTTTGTACAGCATTTATTGGTTTCACACGAATCTAGCTTGTCACCGATTGTCCTTATAACTTCCGAAGAGATTTCTTTTTTCATTTCTCGTCCTTTCTTATGCTATCAGAATGTAAATTTTTCACTCATCAATCTCAATGGAAGCTAATGTTCTTAATGTCATTCAAAATTGTTCATGCATGTGTCGTATATTCTAGCACAATAACATATACCCATTGTATGAAACTACATTTTAATAGGTAGTTTGGGAACGAGAAAAGTGTTAAAGTTGTTCCCTGACTCTTTGCAGGGAATTATTTTAGTCCGGGAGTCTATAGAAGTGCCAATTTAGTCTCAGAATTTTTTTAATATTAATTAAAAAGTTCCCGTGAAGGACTATTCAGTCTCGAGTCTAGGGACTAATTTAGCACTTTTGTAGACTATGGGACCAAAATGCACCCATTTAAATAGTCAGATGAATATTTTGATACTTTTTTGGGAACCATTCATGAGATTTTATGACCCTGGTTCTTTGGAGGGTACCAAAATCCCATGCTCCTAGTAGTATGTTAAAACCCTGCCAGTGCTTAGGAAATTACACATAATTTGAAGT
>JXCR01006939.1:0-19977 GCA_002079205.1 Phalaenopsis hybrid cultivar
TAATTTTTGGAGCACTTTATGGTGCTTTATAGTTTAAGCTTAACTTTTCAACCAATAAGAGGTCTTGACAAACGCATCATTGTACATTCACTTTTAGTGAGCCCTTAGTGAAATTTCAAGAATATTAAGGGGGTAATTTGCAAATAAGAGGTAATGAACCCAAACTTAGGTGTCCTCTCATTAATTAGAAAAAAGATATTCTTATTAATAGTATAAAATATGAAATAATTATAAACCTAGAATAATCATTGCCTCATGGAATGAGTCTGTAACTTGGAGGAGTTCCAATAGGACATACTTCGACTCCTTTGCAGACTGAACATGTGGGACCACTTTGATTGAACTTTTAATTTGATAATCATATAAAGGCACCAACACGACATCGTATTGATCTTAAAATGACTTTTATATAACATCTTGAAGTAGTGTCATGATTGAGTCAACGCAAACTTAAGTCACAACAAATTCAAGCTTGTCTCGACTAATTTCCCATGGGAAGGTTGAGTTTATCTTACTAGCAAAGCTCAAATTTGAGCTTCACGACGAATCGAGCTCAATTACTTCGCCATAAAATTCTTAAATATAGCTTTATTGTTTTAGAGAGGAAAAATTATAAGTGAAATAATTAGGAGTGAAGTATTGAATTATAAAAAAACATTAACATATAATAAAAGCATGGAAACATATCAAACCATTAGGCATTTGAATGAGCCAAGTCAATTTTAATTATTATCGAACAATATAGTTGATTATTATACTAAGGCTTAAAAAGGATTCGAAAGATGAGATTAAAAATTATAGTTACTAAAGCCCATCTTCTTAACACGGAGAGGAACATTACCTTCAATTGTATTCCCCATGAATCTAATATAATTGAACCCACACATCAATATTTAGGGTATAAACTATAACTAACAATATTAATAAGTAACTTCAAGACAGCCTTTTAATTTAAATAATTATTAGCCATATTAAGAACATTTGAAATATGAGATTTCAAATAGATCATATTGTAATTGGATAATAATAATATAACTTTGGATTTTTCAAGAATTCCACTTGATCATAGACAATCCACCCATAGATACTAGAAAATTGTGATTACCTCATTAAAGGGAAAAATGTCAAACAGGTGATCAACTAGCATTTTTGTTTTCAAAATTTAGAGGAGGATAATTTACTACACGAAACTAAAATTTACATTTAAGGATCATGCCCTTCTCATATAAGCCTCTCACGTTCCATGGTACAAAGATTTGGAACGGTATGATAAGCTAATTATGTGGTTATGATGTGGGAGAGTGATAAAATTTGGTAACTATAGTACCTAAATCAAGAGGTGGACTAACTCTAAGGTCGGTAGAAGGAAGGGAAAAGGAAGGTGTAAGAGAAAATTATAGGTATATTGCTAGAGAGAAAATTATAAATAAGATAATAAGCGTGTGCGGTCTAGAAAATATTAATTATAAGAGATATTATAGTGAAATTTGTGTGGAAAAGGATACTAGTTGGCCAACAAATACTTTGGAGAAGATTTAAAATATTGTGCAACTTATTGTAAGTTTATCAAAGCCCCATAGTGCTTCACAACTTTTACTTCTATTATAAGGAAGCAACATGTAACTGATGGCTAATCACAAATAATAATATCTTAGACCTTTAATTAATTCAAGTTGAATGGGATATTACCAAGAAATTTGGAGAAATTAGTCAACCATATACAAATCCTAACAAAGGAATGATGAGACTTTGAGGCAATAAGATTTCTTGCTATCAAGGTAAACTGTACTTTGTTAGCCACCTTGGAGAACCACTCTTTATTCAAATAAAAATGAGAGGAACCAAAATTTGGGTTTTTAAAAGTCCACTTTACATAAATTATGATTTCATTGACATGTCCTTAATATGCATGGTTTATTTTTGATAGACTAAAGTCCTCATTCTAAATCAACTCATAACATTCTATGCATATAAAATTAAATTGGGGAGTACAATCAAAGAGGGTAATAGGATTTTAGATTCTATAATTTATTGATCATAACTAAATAAGACTATATAAGAGGTGTTTATCACTTACATTTTTGGCATGAGCAAGGTTCTACTCCTTAGCGCTCATTGAGAGCTCTTCCAGTAAAAACAAAGCCTCCTTCTTGATGTCATTGTCAAATGAAATTGAGATATTATTATAAGGACTTGTAAGTTTAGAATTTCTTTATGATTAGGTTTGTAAACAATCTTGTTGGAAGAGGGTGCATTCAATTTGAATGCAATGATTTAGGGTGGTAGGTTTCATATCCATCAAAGAGTGAAGATTAGAGACATGATAATGGAAAAATTACTTACAATTTTAAACATTGGGAGACTGAAAAAAAATAAAAGAGAAAAACGTTGAAAAATAGCTAATTCACTTCATCTATTGATGACTAATATTGTATGTACATATCTAGCATCTAAATTTTACTTTATTTTACATTTATACCTCCCAAATCATTCACTTCACATAAAAAATATCATCATTTTAAGTTCTAAAAAGTGAAATGAGGCCTCTCATGCATGGTAAGGTGTAATGTATGTAGAAATTGAAATTTAATTGTTAGATTTGTAAATACATAAGAATTGAGTGTATGCATGCAAATCTTCCTTTCTCTATTATATTAGAAAAAGTTATTACGTGCGGAGTCTGTATGCATGGGAACTCCATGTACAACAGTATTGTACACTATTATACGTGTGTTGCACAACAATTTACAACAATGCTATACATAGAGTTTTCATGCATACGATCTCCGTACGTAATATTATCTCAAATTTTAATCATCATTTAGTTTCTTTAATTCTATTTAAAAGAAATTTTCTATTTCTTATTTATTAGTTAATATGCATATAATTTTGAAGAAATATTTTTCCAAAAAATTGAGATTTTGGGTGGGTGCTACTAACCAAACTCACATCATTTTATAGTCATTTAAAATATATCTAAATTGAGCAAGAGAGATGCTATAGGATTGTTTTAAGGGGCATTTACATACATAGCACCCAATTCTTATGTATTTACGTATCTAACATCTAAACTTTGGTTTTTATATCTATACCGCCCGAATATTACATGTCACATAAAAAGTTCAACTATTTTCACATTTAAAAAGTCAAATGCACCTTTTTATGCATAGGAAAAGTGACATATATGTAAAAATTGAAATTTATATGTCAGATATATAAATACAAAAAAAGAATTACGACGAATAAGTATAAATCTTCTTTATTTTAGTTAGACAAGGAGAGTGTGTCTCTATAGAGTTAATTTTAATTAGACAATGAGAGTATTCATTTGGTTGTTCTATAATTTTTTTTGGGGATTATAATGAGACTTTATATGTTGGGACTAGCATAATGATGTGTGCTTATATCTGATATTATAAAAATAAAATAAAATTATGAATAATTAGAAATTTTCTTGCATGTAACATGTTAACGGGGTGACGCATTATTAGTAATTTTGCATATTCTTGTTCTATTGAGTTAAAAAAAACTTTTACCTCGAGAAATGGGGGAGATTTTGTGTAATTAGTACTAATGATGTTGTGATATCTACACCACTATCATATATGTTGGCCAACATGTTATCACATATCGATGATTTGTAAAGAACAAATTAGCTCAAGAGCTAATATGTTTTGAGTCGTTGTAACTATTATTATCACTCTGGACTAATAAACTTACTATAAGACATGATGCATTTTCTAGCACTTTAAAGTCTCGTACAAATTTATCGTGCTCTTCTTTTTCAGTTTGGATACTTTAAGATGCATTTATTTAGGCTTTCTCAAGTACTTGAGAAATAGATTGTAAAGATTGTGATGTTTCCCTAAAATTGATATCATTGCTCAGTCAAAATCTTGTTTGCTGAATTCATGCAAAATGCTCAAAACAATAAGAAGAAGACTATATAATCTTTGGAGTGAGATATGTCTAACAAAGCTAGTCTTCTTAATGTACTTTAATCTGTATTGACTTTTTAAATGTGTCATCAATAAATTTTACTATTTCGTATGAATCTCGAGGCAATTTCTTTAGCAATAAATGTTCTGATTGAAATCAAAGATCATTTCGAGCTCTGATTTCAGTAAATTTGTGGTCAAACTAATCGTCTTGAGGAGCAAACCCAATAAATACCAAAAGTGGTCTAATCATCGAACTCCGATCAAGAGGCCATTAAAAAATATTAGGAGGGTTTAGGGTCAAATGAACTTCAAATTTGGCATACCTATAGTCAAATCGAACATCTCAATAAAAGGAATCCAACAAGCTCATACTCACTCAATTCCAATGTCATTAAGGCCCTCAAATCCTCAAAAAAATCTATCTATGATAAAGGATTATCAACGTGGTTAGTTCGATCAGATGGTTATGAGCATTAATTGCCCTAAATTCCCCTCATATACAATCTCTCTTTACTTGAGTAAAAATGTAGTTAAATTTCAGTATTGTTCTGAACTGAAGACATAACGGTTACTTTTGGCTCCCGTCATTGATAATAACCATCGATCACCGCTTGTCGATTACCATTGACCACTATCAACCACCCTCTGCTCACCGTCATCAGTCGACCTCTATTATTTAACAACCCATCTCTGAATACGATGCAACGGATTATCCTGAATACAGTGTTATGAAGTATCATACATGTGAAGTAACGAATAACGTCGTATTGAAGATTCGGCAATAATTGTCAGAGATGAATACTTTCAATTTTCATACTCAAAATATGATTATTTTCTTTAGATCTTGAAGTGTTTCATGCATTGTGCAAGGAAAAGTGTTGCACTTGGTGTAGCGTTGTAACTCTTCCTCCCTAATTTTGAGACAATGGTGTATCTTTGTAATTACACAATTATAGTGGAATACTTTTTTTAGACTAGGCCTCATGATTTTTTCCCTTTTGGGTTTTTCACATAAAAACTTTTGTATTTTGTCATGTTATTATTTTCATTTGTGTGTATGTTGGATATAATACTGAGAAGTTAAATTATCACTCTACCATCATGCAGCTTCCAACACACAACAATTAGGCGTTGTCTATGAAAAATGATAACTCAGTGATAAAAGTTTGCACTTCTTTGATGGCCAACAAATCTAATACACAAGCTTCATGTTCTAAAACCCTTCATTCCAAGGCACAATCTCGAACTATGGAAATCAAGTCCCAGGTTCATTTCTCAATGATATCTTATGGAGGAAGGAAACTCCCTTAAACCACTTGAAGATCATGTGCGAAGAATAGAAGAGTATCGGAATGAGTCCTCCAAAAGGGATGCTTGATAATGACAATGATGCTTATTTGGGAGGCACAATCACCTCAAAA
Organism: Phalaenopsis hybrid cultivar; assembly: GCA_002079205.1. NCBI lineage: Eukaryota > Viridiplantae > Streptophyta > Magnoliopsida > Asparagales > Orchidaceae > Phalaenopsis > Phalaenopsis hybrid cultivar. Next base: position 5,363 of record JXCR01006939.1, read on the forward strand.
TCCACCGATTAGGCGTACACATGTGGTACCCCTTTCATACTCTAGACTTCCTCTTCAGAAAAATAAACTCACGAACAATACTAGTTCTACACATCCACCCCATGCAGTCAAGCCTAGTAGTAACCTTCTAGTGCAAATAGAGAATATAACTTGACCTCACACGATTTGTGACGAGTTACGACGCCTAGTCAGAGAGAGTTCCCCATGAGGGAAATAATTCATTTCTAAGTTTGGCATCATTATTAAGAATCTTTTACTTTAGCGAAGGTAGTCCTTCAACATATTATTCCAATAAGGTTTAAGCATCTAACTATTGATGCTTATGAAAGGATTTTTAACCCATATGAACATGTTGATCATTTTAGAACCATCATGCACATAAAACAAGCTTTTGAAGTGCTCTGTTGTTAGTTTTTTCTTACAACTCTTAAATGCCAAGCATACACCATGTTTTATTCACTCCTAAGAGGGAGCATTCATACCTTTAATGAGCTCACCAATGTGTTTGTGAAGCAATTCATTGCAAATTGAAGGATCATTAAAGTCTTCTCTCACTTTTTTGGATTTGTTAAAGTGAAGAAGAATCACTAAATGATTATTTCTTGAGATTCTCTGTTAAAGCTCGTCAAATCCCAAGAGTGGATTCAAAGCTAATAGAGGTGATTTTCGGTGGGACTGTGCGTAACGATCGCTCTATAGTAAACCAGTGCACTCGTTGAGATTTGATTTTATGAGTTGGTAAGTCTTCCATGTCTATTTTATGCTATCAAAATTTTTTATGCTTCATTTATTCACCGATTTTTGGCAATTTTGTTTTAGGTCTGATTCATAGAATATCTTCACCAGATTGTCGAGCACGCTTGATTATATTTTAAGTATATTTTGAACTATTTTGTATTGGCATCATAAGTAAGAAAATAAAAGATTCAATTTGGTATATCCTTATACAAATGGGTTTTTTGGAACCATCTGGTGTTCGTTTTGCAAACTGTTTTCACCAATATGTTCCAGACATGTTTTACTGTTTATTAACTATTTTCATATAAGCTTCGGAGTCATGCATTTCAACATATAAGAAGTTTATAAAGTATATATTTAATAATATAATAATTCAATTAATTATATTTACAATTTTTTTATCAATTACAAAAAAAAAATTTTAATAATATTTTATTATAAAAATCTTAAAGCACTTAAATAAATTTAGGATGTCATTTCATGCATTCTTCCAATCATTTTTCCAAACAAAGAACGCTATGGAGAGAGAAGGTGAGGGAAAAGTGAGATTTTAGAGATAGAAAGGGAGATTTGGGGGGCCAAAGAGTCTATGACGCGTGTTAAGCCTCATAGAAATGTTTTAAATATTATAATGGAAATTTCACAAAAAATTGTTTTGTAATCTTTTTATTGGCAATATGTGTAGATTTATTTCTCCCACATATTTCATTATTGTTGTTTGAGTATTGATATGTATCATTATTTACAGCATGTTGTGATATTGATATGTCAAAATTGTTAACATTTATATGTTTTCATGTCAAAATATGTGCCAAAAATGATAACAATGGGGGAGTTACAGGTGATTCTGATTGGGCGGATGTATGTTATGTGCAATCAAGTGGCGTTATAAGGAGTTTTGCACCTATGTAATTATCAATCTGTTCTTTTTTTGCACTTGAATAGATGTTAACAAGTGAAGCTATAAGTGGACGTGAAAGTATCAGGAGTCGAAGGGAAAATTTTAATGTAATAAGAAGTTCTTAAGTGGTATAAATATAAAAAAATAAGTACGCTAAAATAAATGCACAACTACATTTATTTAAAGTGCAATTTCATTCAAAAACACGTGTTAAATGTAAGGGAAATTAAACATGTTAAAAGACATATCAATGTTAATAGATTTCAAATCAAATGTTTTTCATTATGTTTTAATTTAATTATCTTTGATAATTCCATATAATATGGGCAAATAAGTAATGATCAAACTTATTAGCTATCTAATTATAATTTTTGTTGGGATGCAGTTTTTTTTTTTTTTTTAATGCACTAATTTATTTATAACAAATAGGATAATTTACATACATACCACCTAAACTCTTATACATTTGCATACTAATACATAAATTTTAATTTTTATCTGAAAAATATTTTGCTGAAAAGATGAATTTCAATTTTTGAATATTAAAATAGTGATTTTTTTTTAATTTAATAAGAGGTTTTTAAGTGGTATAAATTTTAAAAAAAATAATATTTCAATGTTATATATTGAGATGCTATAAAGTAATTTTCATCGTCGGATGCAAATCTCAAGGCAAATCTCGGACTAAATTTTGAGCAAGAAATGTTCAAACTTCAACTAAAAGTCATCGCGAACTCTGATTTTAGCAAACTTATAGCCAAATTTGCCAGCTCAACGAGATTGACCAAATGACGCTAGGATTGGTCTAATATGAGTTAAATCAAGCTCATATCAAGTCGTTAAATCATTTTTTTGGAAGCTTTCGCATATAATTGGAAGGTAGGAAGGATTCCAAATATGATAAGTCTTTAGACAAATCGGGTGTGTTGGTGAGAAGAATCCACGAGCCTTATATTGCTCAATTTTAATATCATTAAGACACTCAAATATTTACCAAATATTGTTTGATTGCAGAAACTTCTTCTGGTCGTCCGGTGGAGATGGTCATTTTTTTTTCTTTTTTTGTAGGGAGATCTCTTTAAAACTCTATAAATAAAACACTATACTTCTCTTTAGAGGAGACTCATACTTTGAGTTAAAAGAAGACTGAAACTTGTAGAAAGGGCTGAAGCCTAGCCTCGTTTCTGCATCGAAGATCTGATGGATATCTCATGCTCTTACAGTCACTGACCACCGTCGACCACCACCCGCCATTTATCCACTACTCACTGCAGCAAATGGCTGTGAGTCAATAACTGCATTGCAAAGCGACGGAGACCACGCAAAGTAACAACGGACGACGAGTGGTCACTAAGCATCCTACGAGTACTGCATCATCCAAAATGTCGTGCTAATCTCAAAGACGGTATAACAATGCTGCAACTGCTCCTCACTATGGTCACTTCCTACCATGGGACTACGAGCTCTTCTACGCACGGCCATTATAGCTCGAGAAACTCAATAACCATTTCACATATATAAGATAAAAGTTTGTATTGGAATGTATTTATGTAAATGCTTAAAAAAAAAAATCAATTTTTATGTACGAGCACGCAATAACTCGGATCTACGTTCCGAGGGGGGGAGCTCCAATCATTCCCGATCACCTGGGCATGCAGATCCCAGAACTAGGATATGGGTACATCTGTGGGTGCGACAAAATTACGTGCAAATAATTCTCATTATTTTCTTCTTGGGCCGTACTTTGATAGCGACCGGNAGTATGAGTTTGATTCTCGCACAATATTACAATAATTCATGGCTTTACTATCTTAGATTTTATAGCATACATTTCAAATATATGAATATATAAGAATGGGAATGTATTTATGTAAATGCTTGAAAAAAAAAAAAATCAATTTTTATGTACCAGCACGCAATAACTGGGATCTACGTTCCGAGGGGGGGGAAGCTCCAATCATTCCCGATCACCTGGTCATGCAGATCCCAGAACTAGGATATGGGTACAGCCGTGGGTGCGACAAAATTACGTGCAAATAATTCTCATTATTTTCTTCTTGGGCCGTACTTTGATAGCGACCGGTAAGACGGAAGCGCGGAGAGATGGGCCCATCCCACGGCGCCATACTCCTAATGCGGCCCACCACCCCCTCAAATACATCGCTCTTCCCCATGATAGATCAGTAGGTGCGCCCCGCATAATAACCCAAACTTTATCCCATCCAATCATAAAATCAGATCTCCCCCTCCATTTATTAACAGTGTGATATCTTAAATATCTCATATGTCAAAAAATTTTTAAAAAAATTACATATCTATCCGGACGGAGGGATATGTTCGGAGTCCAATAAAATCACGTCACATGAAAGTAACAAAAAAATAAAAAAAAATTCATTTTAGCACATGAGAATATTCTTCCCATATTATTCCACATCATTCAGGTGTTATTGTGGAGGTATTCATGTAATATTGTGTTATGAAAATATTCTCGGTGTTATAATAACACAATAACACATCAATACTACCACAATAATACATGAATAACTTGGAACAACACGGGAGAGATATTATCCGGTGTTATCGGGCCGGAGCACAAGAATACAAGTTTTTTTTTTTTTTTCTATCAGCTCCACGTGAAGGTGATTGATTGGACTCCGAACGTATCTCTACGTTCGGAGTACGGATGTAATATTTTTTCACATAGCTATCACATAATTTTTTTTTATAATAAGAATTTGTGTAGTATATTTCTAAATAAAAAATTTAAATAAATTAAATATTACTGAAAAAAATATATTTTAATTTGAGTTTATTGATGCATAATTATAAATAATTATAAAATTTTATTTAATTGGAAAGCTCCTTCCTTTCTTTTCACGGGTAGCTCTGACACGATAAAAACGGTAAGAAAAAAGTGATTTTCTTAATTAAATTTAGAGAAAAAAAATGCGTTTACACCAATTATTTTGCTTTATTATATTACTTTAAAGTTGATAATTAATTTAAAATTTAAATATTCAAACTGATTACTTTGATATAGTTATTATTGAAAAATGTATATATGACTAATACCAAATATATATAATAATAATAATTATACATGAGTGAGTAATAATAAGATAATTTAAGATAATGATCAAATTAGAGAGTGAAGAAGAGATAGCATGCATATGAAGTATTTTGATAAATTAAAAAATTAACAGGGTTATAAAATAAAATTAAATTTTTTTTAAAAAAAGAAATATAGATAATGATTAATCATAGAATCTTCAGGTCAATTTATTATAAAGGAAATAAGGGTTTTTACATATCTTACGTCCCAGCAAAAACCTCCTTCATCTGAAAAAATATTACATTTGGAGTCCAGATAGAATTACATCAGGACTCCAATTAAAATATCATTTTCTCTTCTAAAAAGGTGTGAAGTCCAACTCTACCCACATTGATTGATGTGTTTGCGAGGCAAAAATAAAAAGGAAATTTTTTGAATAAGAGTTTATCTTGCGTTTGAAAATCTTTTCTTGCGTTTCGGGATCGTTTCTTCTTCTAGGTTTTTGGGTTGGGGTTCATTCTTTTCGGTTGCCGACGACATTTGGTGCTACAACCAGCAGACACTAGATTTTGCAAGACATGAAAGCGCGAGCTTTCTTGCGCTTCAGAATCATCTCTATTTCTTCTTCTAGGGTTTCATCTTTCCCGTCGCCGGCGACATTTTGCGCATTTCGTTTACACCTCTCTACTCTTCAAATGACTCAAATTTTAAGGTTCAGTTTTGTCGCAAAGAAATGTGTTATCTTTTTCTCATCTTATTCCCACATCGTTTTTTATCGTAGCATCGAAAAATATATTTCTTCAAACTTACTAGTTAAATTGTCATGTTCTGCATCTTTATTTCGGGGTTCTTTTTATTTGTTTAGAAATTTTCCAAGTACAACATGGATGTACTCAAGATTTTCTCTAGTATAAGCATGTTGTACATTTGATTCATTAGATAAACATTTCATATTGGGTGATTTTTTGTGTTGTCTTTTAGAATTAGCAATGTTCTGAAACATAAATAAAATATATATTTTTTTTGACTTTATGGTTTGTTTTTTGTCAGGTACAACCATGTTGTACTTATATTTTGTTAGTGAAAAATAGTGTTCTGAAACAGGATTTAATGTTTGTTTAGTCTTCTGTTTGATTTTTTATTAAGTACATTCATGTTGTACTCATATTTTTTTTAGTATAAAATAATATTCTAAAACTGGATTTGATGTTTGTTTAGCTTCCTGTTCGATTTTTTATTCAATAAAATCATATTGTGCTCATATTTTGTTAGTGTAAAATAATGTTTTGAAGCAGGATTTGTGTTTGTTTAACCTTATATTTGAATTTTTTGTTCCGTACAATTATATTGTACTCATGTTTTTTAGCGTAAAATAATATTCTGAAATAGGATTTGATGTTTGTTTAGCCTCGTTAATTTTTTGTTCAATACAACCATATTATGCTCATGTTTTTTTAATGTGGAACAATGTTTTGAAGCATGATTGGATGGTTGTTTGACATCCTTTTTTATCCTTTATTCAGTACAACAATGTTGTAATCATGTTTTTTATTGTTAAAGTAATGTTATGAAAAAGAATATGATGTTCGTTTGGTCTTTTGTTTGATTTTTTATTAAGTACAATCATGTTATACTCATTTTTTGTGTTAATTAACGTTCTAAAGCAGGATCAGATGATTTTTTGTTCGGTACAACCCTATTGTACTCATGTTTTTTTAGTATAGAATAAGTTTCTGAAGCAGGATTAGTTGTTTGCTTGATCTCCTATTTCATTTTTTCTTCAGTACAACAGTATTGTATTCATATTTTTTTATCCTTAAATAATGTTTTGAAATAGAATTTAATGTTTATTTGGCCTCCTATTTGATTTTTTGTTCAGTACAATCATGTTGCATTAACCATTTTTGTTAGTAATATGATATTGTGCATTATTTTTTTAATGGGATGGTTGAAATATTTGATATTATTTTTCTTTCTAACCTCTTATAAGCTTTATGGACAGTGTCTCATAGAGGGATCACATTTAGGCGTACGCATCAACAGTGAAGGAAATTTTTGATGAACTAGCCCAATATATCAATGAAGATGTTGTGTAGATCCATAGGATACTTACATCGTTTTCTAAACTTTTCACCAATTCAATATGATGTTCCAATAATCGTACAACTTATAGAATGTTGGAATTTTGATAGGCATGTTTTCTGTAGTAGAGGACATGAACTATAATTCACTGTAAATGAAGTTTCTTTGATGATTGGGATGCCGAATTGAGGGGAAGAAGTTTTTTGGGAGAAGGAACCCCTTTCCTGTTTAACATATTTAGATTTAAAAAAAAATAAAGAGCATAAAAAAATAAAAAAATCTTGATAAATTTGTTAGTACGTTTATAAAGTTTTTTGCTAACAAACCTTGTTTTCCTCTACCATAATTATAATGCACCCAGTTATCTTCTTTTTTTGTTAGAAAACTTTATAAATTTTCAAGGTCTAACTAGGCAGATGTCATGTGAAGGTTTTTAGTTTATCAACTTGATGTTATAGCTGAAAAGGGAAGATCCAAGGTACCATTTGGATACTTGAGTGGTTATGTCGCTCTTTTGAGGGTAAAGATACTTTCAATATCATGCTTGAGATTACACATGATTGCATTGTCTAAATCTAATTTTTCCCTCAATGTTGATCTTTTTCTAGCACACAGATGTTGTGGCCCCAACCATGCATCATTTAAGACCTTGAATCATGCGATGGTTCAGGCTAGATGGTTGGGGAAAAAAGGTGTGCAGTGAAGTTTTTTCACAGCTGCAACCTAGTCAGGTAAAAACTTACATGGTAATCACTTGTCTATTTTCATTAATCAAGTTATCATTTTCATTATTAGTGTCAACTTTTTTTTTTTTTGAATTTTTGAGTCTTTTAGAGATATTAATGCTGATGAATCAATTTTACTAGCCGATATTTCCAACATTCATAGGTCATCCAATTTAGAATCTTTGTAGACTGTTGCTTTACAACTTAGCTTTGTATATAGCCTGCTACCCACTCCAACACCAATTAGTGTACATAGTCCCCCACATAGCCCTATGCATAGCTTCTAATAAGCCCATGTGCAAAGTCTTCCACCATTCCTTATACATAGTCACCATCGCAGACCTATGCATAAAGAATTTTGGGCGTTAATAAATCAAATTGAGCATAGAGTTGTAGATTTTGAATCTACAATATCTAATAAGCTGAGGGAGATGGAAAACACTCTTACCGATAGAATAAATAGTGATGAGAATCAAATCAAATTAATCACAGAGGAATTAAACATATTCAAAACCCTTCTAACAACACACTTCCTTGCCTCATCCTGAGTTCAAACCAACAATAAGCAAGTTCAAAGGCTCTACTCAAATTGAGGATGATGTTTCACATCAAAATGCCATCATTCATGTTACTCCAATTGAATGACATTCCATTGTCATTGTAGTTAAAAAGAGAGAAATGGGAACTAAAAATGTTTTCAATTCGTCCTTCATAGCGGAGGGTGGGAAAAAGAAAAGTAAAGAAAAACATATGAAGAAATCTATTGGACAAAAGAAAATGACCATCAAATAAGATCCCATCCTAGAAACTGGTTATTTTGGGAGAACGAGTTGGCGCTAATGAATGTGTAATGAAAGTAAAAATCCATTTATAATCATATTTTTTAATGCAAACAAGTCAAATTTGCTAATGATAAATGCACTTAAATTGAACTAACTTACAATCAAGTGTGGATGTGATAGTTGTCCTACCCAAAAACTTTATCTCATATAAGTTGGAATTCATATATCGATGTTATGCATGTTTTGTAGATGAGTAATGATGTGCTGCTTCTCTGATATGTTCTTTTTTAAATTTACTTAAAGATGGCTAAGTTATTCTTGATGAATTGCAAGGATGATATTATTGTGAGAGCTAACAATATCATGTTGTCCAGGAGTCATGTTGATGATGTTCTTAAAGATAATTATTTAGGTGACATACATGTGGATATGTGTGTCCATTTATTGGTTGAGAAAAACATACTTACCTCTAGACTACTTGTGCCATTTTTATACATTTCCACACTGCATTGGATCAGAAACAACTGCATATAATTGCATGCAATGATATAAATAAGTTTGCTATTAGAAACTATCTATATATTTATTTAATTTGAAGGGTTACTATAAATATGATCGCAAGTAGAATGAAAGCAAGATGTTTTTAAGCCATGTAAATAAAGATAGTGTGAAAGCAATTGAATTGATTGTTGTACCAATTGCAAATAATCAACATTAGACCTTATTAGTGGCCAACTAAGTGATTCTTTTATGATTCCTAGCCAAATCCAATCCATTAAACAATTTTAATAAAAAAAGTGAGTACTTATTATTGTTATCTCTCGGTATTTGAAAAAAACACTAAAGAACTATTTTATTGTATGTTTTCTTCTAACGTGACAGATAGAGCTTAAGGTCAAGGATGCAGAAATGCTTTTGATTCCAACATTATAGAGTGACCGTTTGAAGAAGTCAATGAGATTCCACAAAAATTGAATAATATTGATTATGGTATGTTTGTGTATAAATACATTTAGTCCATTGTTTCTCAACAAGTGGTTGATTGGGGAAAACATCAAGATTGATAATTTAAAATGTCACTGTTTATGATTGAATTTGTTTTCAAACTTTTTGTTCTTGTGTCTCGTATGATGTCCTAAAAATTATTATGCTATAAATTGAGTTACATTTTATTGTCATTTCATATTTTGAATTATATGATTGAAATTACTCAAAAAAAGAATTGATAGCCTTATGCAACCGTGTTGTACTGTCAAATTTTTACTCACTAGGTTAATATAATATGATATCACAATGAACAACATGGTCATAATCAATTTAAGGTTGAGTACAACCATGTTGTCCTAATCAAATGTTTACACACAAGACCAATCTAATGTGATCGTATAGCTAACATTATGGTTATACACAACTTAAGGACGAATACAATTATGTTGTACTGATTAATATTTTACACAAATACCAATCTAATGTAATGGCATGGTGAATAACATGGTTATAGTCAATTTAAGGCAGTGTACAACCATGTTGTAATGATAAAAATTTTACACACTTAGTCAATCTAATGTGATAGCACAGTGAACAAAATGTTTACAGTCAACATATTGTAGAGTACAGCCTTGTTTTACTAATCAAAATTCTACACACAAGGGCAATCTAATGTGATGGCACAGTAAACGACATGATTATAGTCAACTTAAGGCCAAGTATAACCATATTATATTGATCAAATATTTACACAATAGGACAATCTAATGACAGCACACGATTAACATTATGTTTATACATAGCTTAAGAAAGAGTAAAACTATGTTGTACTAATCAATATTTTACACAATTGGTCAATCTAATGTGATAACATAATGAACAACATGGTTCTAGTCAGCTTAAGGTCGAGTACAACCATGTTGTACTGATCAAATATTTTACACACTTGGCAAATCTAATATGATTGCATACTTAACACTATGGTTATACACAACTTAAAATAGAGTACAACCATGTTATACTTATAAAAAAATATAATGTGCATTTACAATGTCTAACATGTATAACAAAAAAATTTAAGGTCCATTTTCTATATGAATAAATATTTCATTTCATTAGTTCAAATAATTGTTCATAACAAATGGTACAACTCAACTATAATTCATTTAAGAATGCTCCCTTCAATGATGTCTATCATCAACCTAGTGTACCTAGGTGATGGCTTCTTCCTCTTGCTTGCACTTGAATTGAGTTATTCTATTAAACAATGAGACATAGTGGAGAATGGAATCTTATGAGATGGATCTGTGTGCACTTCAAATGCTGGAGTTCATGTTTTTCCCTCTTAAAAAAAAGTGAATGAGAAGTGACAACACTATAACAATGGTGAATGAAATGTGACATTATGATGATAATTAACAAAACAATACAAGAATTACTATTATAGTGAGAGATCGATGTGGAAGTCTCTACATGCCCTTTGACTAATAAGGGTTTATCATTTCTCTCTGTCAGAATAATAGTGAATGAGAGCTGACATAATCATATTATTTAACAAAAAAGAAATTTAATAAACAACATCATAATTAGTATAAATATTAGACTGCTAGGTCAGAGTGGATGACTCTGCATGTTCTCTAACTGTTAAGGTAACAACTTTTTTTTCCTATCTCAAGAATAGTAAATGAGAGTTAAGATGAGGGAAATTTTTTAAAGTATTATGAAAACTGATATAAGGTTTATTCTCCTTTTCTTCCAATGCTCTTTCAATATTGCATTAGACACATCCTTTGGTCGCAACTTAGGTGGATCTTTTACACTAATACTTAGAAGACATTCCTATCAACCTTCATTCTTTTTGTGGGGTTCATGCATTGGACAAATTTTTCAAGGAATTTAACATATATTGTTTCACTTCTTTACTACATTGTTCTATACAACATATTTGATATGAATATCTACTAATATGGTTTCAAAATATGAAGCTTGAGGAAGAACCATTAATAATCTGTAACTTTTTTTAAAGCACTATCAATGTTTACATTTCTGTTTGCTTTAGAAGACAATCTCATTAGGAGATGCTTATTTAGGATGTAGATGACATGTTCTTAACACAAAACTTGGATACAGTGGGCACAAAGTAATCTCATTGATTTGTATTTTTTACAACTATATTGTATATTAAAACTCAATTTTTCAAAATTAACTGTCCAAATCATATAATATTTCATATTCTCCAAGTTTCTAACCAAATATTATGTAGGTTAATTATTTGAAATCTCTACAGCTAGACCACCAACCCCATGCAAATATTCTTCTTCAAAAAAAAAAAATACAACTTCTTAGACTAAAATGCAACGACTTACTTCAGAATAAGGTTGCTTCTGATAATGTGAGCAATTTCATACTGACAACATTTAAAATCTTCATTACGTTCATTTCGTCTCCATGTATCAATGATTTTATCCAATCCCAAAAACAATCAGTGATGAAGCTTGTTGGCTCAGAGATTCCATTACATACATTATCAGTGGACTCACTGTTTTGTGTTGATAATATTTTCATGCAGAAAGAATCTTTATTAAATGTCGTTGAGCATTTCTTTTTAATTCTATACAACTCATTAAGCCAAGCATGACTATGGAGATCTCCTATCTCTATCATCTCATACCATATTTTTTCAAATTCTTCATCCGAATCACATTGCCTAATGCATGCATTAGACAAACATTGGATTGTTTTATAACTATTATAGCAATGAAATTTTGAAGGTGCCTACTTAGCGATATGTCATTGACATAATCGATGTTGAGCATGAATCAATATTGTTTCTATATTTTTTGCCATTGTTTGATCCCGATAAGTGTATATTGTTATAGGAAACTTATAATCCATTGTGAGAATGAATGTACTAAATAACCAGGTAAATGGTTCAATTGTGTCTTTTGATAGAAATGCTACTCCAAACAAAATATTTTGTTAGCGAAGATTAACTCCAACAAATGGTAAACCAGCTAAAATATATTTATTAAGATAATAACTTGTGTCAAAAGTATGACGTCTTCAAAGCGATCATAATTTAGTCACACCATCACTAAAAAAAAATTCAATCTATTTGACTCAGCAAATTGGGCATCCCAGACAAACATATTATCATCAGTTTATCTTTTCTTGAATAAATGCATGAAAGCATTAATATATTCATTCTTAATTCTAGCTCTTTTATCTTTAGCATATAATTAAATGCATCGCTCTGTATAAATCCAATTTTATCTGCTTCTACTTACTTAGCAAGATACTTGAATGCATCATTCGCTTTGAACCTTGCTTGTGTGATTGAATGCATCACAAATGCTTTGTCTTCTCCGATATGACGACGTGATATTAGAAGATGTTGACCAATTGGTCGTTCTAATGAATGGTTATGACATTCTATAAATTTATTGACAGACCAATTACCTTCAGAATCAATCACAAGTCTATTCATAGCAAAACAGTTAGTTCTAATACCTGCTTTCTTCAACTTCGTTGTGCTATTTAAATTGTGTGCTCTCTTCTGACCAGCTTTTGAGCATAAGAAATTATTTGATTTAATATTCTTTGAATTTGACCAATAGCTAGTATAATCCTTTCGAACACTGAAACTTATATGTGCATAGTTGCAGTACATGTTATATGTCTCATTTTCATTTTGAACAATTCTGAAAAAGAGTCTTTCTGAATTTGGTTGAGAATACATAGAAATTTGATCATTACATTCATCTTCTTGCACCAATACATATAAATTCATTAAGTATGACATGAATGTTGTTAAGCATAATAAGTATGTTATACATAATTAAGTCTTTACATATGTTAAAACATGCAATCCAACATGGTTATATTGATAACAAAAATGATTTAAAATTATGTTGTATTATATATCAAATGTATTATAATGCTCACTATTATAATACATAGTACAACATGAATATACTCATTAAAAAATGTTGTCAAAATAATTTTGAATTATAGACTAAACTTTAAGTATGACATGAATGTTGTTAAGCATAATAAGTATGTTATGCATAATTAAGTCTTTACATATGTTAAAACATGCAATCCAACATGGTCATATTGATAAAAAAAAATGGTTTAAAATCATGTTGTATTATATATCAAATGTATTATAATGCTTGCTATTATAATACATAGTACAACATGAATATGCTTAGTAAAAAATGATGTCAAAACCATTTTAAATTATAGACTAAACATTCTTGGGCTCTTAAATATGTTATAACATGTAGTACAATACGATCGTACTCCTGAAAAAAAAAATATTTAAAATCATGTTGTATTATATACCAAATGTTCATAATGACCTTACCATTATTATAATATGTAGTACAACATGAATGTACTCGTTAAAAAATAATGCTAAAATCATGTTGAACTATAAACCAAACATTCTTTAGCCTTTACATATGTTATAACATGCAGTACAACATGGTTGTATTGGTGGAAAAAAATGATTTAAAACCATGTTGTATTATATACCAAATGTTCATAATGCCCTTACGGATATTATAATATGTAGTGCAACATGATTGTACTCATTAAAAAAATGACACTAAAACCATGTTGAACTATATACCAAATGTTCTTGGGCCCTTACACATGTTATAACATACTACAACATGATTATACTCCCAAAAAATGATTTAAAACCATGTTGTAGTATAAACTAAATTTCATAATGCCGTTACCTATCTTATAATATGTCATACAACATTGTTGTACTGGTTCGAAAATGATGTAAAATCATGTTATATTTGAGACAAAATATTCATAAAGCATTTATTAAAGAACTATGTTATCAAATCATTCAGTAAAACAATGTTGTGTTTGTGTAAAATACTGTAAAAATCATGTTCCACTAAAGAAAAAAATGATTTATAAACTTATTTTGCTTTATACGCGTGTAAAATGCTGTAAAAAACATGTTTCACTAAAGAAAAAATGTTTTATAACAATGTTTTGCTAAACAATAACAATCTGTTAATCAAATGATACTTTTAAAACATAGATTAATGGGTTACGAATGATGCTCAAGTGAAGACCACCTCCAAAATTTCTAGGAGAGTATTGTGCTTGTCTTCCATCTCCACGACTAACTTCATTATTTTTCTTCTTTTATGATTTGAGTAGCAAGACAATATTGAGGTATAAATTATAAAGGAAGCTTTCTCTTCCTTTTTCTTCTTTTGCGCCTCCTTTTTTTCTTCTCGAGCTTGGGTGGCATTTAAGAATAAAAATTGTACCCTAAATTAAAAAATTACCTTTTTTACTTTTTATATATATATATA
>JXCR01006952.1:10749-26976 GCA_002079205.1 Phalaenopsis hybrid cultivar
AAGTCCATCTCAATTTTTTAGTGGGATTAAGGCTTTGTTGTTGTTGTTGGATATATCATTTGTATATTCAGAAGTTTTAAGTCCATCTCAATGTCCACTCTCATTTGTTGCTTATCATTATGGTAATTTAACTGTCTTTGTGCAATGGTTAGGTTGCTTACGTTGTGATCTAGAGACCATCATTTCAATTAATGGAAATAATCTGTCTAGAAGGGTAAGATTGCATATATCAATCCTTTTATAAACTCCGTAATGGTGGGAACCTCATCTATTAGATATAACTCTACAATCTCTTTGATACATCATAAAATTTTCATTTTGTATTATGTTAAATAGGAGGCTATCGACGGGGTTAAGGGATGTTTTTCTCTTTTTGCCTCTTGTGTAGGAGTTATATGAGACTCTCCTTATTTCATTTACATTCTTAGAGAGATTTATTCTATATTTCTCTCTTCATTTATAGCTCTTATCTAGGTGCTGTGAAATCATTGGCATTCCTTGATCTAATAATGTTTTCTATTTTTTAGGTGATAATAAAATTTGATTGTTATATAAGAAAATATACTGTTAGATATCTAAATATATCAGAATTCTATGTTTGTATGTAAAGCCCCTCATATTATGCTATTTATGCGGTGGTGATGATGTTTGTCGGTTGGGCAGCAGTGGCAGCTAGTGAGGTTTGATAGTGGCAGGATTGGTGTTTGTTAGCGGTGTGCACCAGCTGCTGAGATGTCTTCCGTTGATGGTCTCATATAACAAAGGGGGTTGCTGATGATTAGTAACAACCAACGATGATAGTTTGTAGAAAAATTTGACACCTAAAAGTTATTGCAACTATTTTGTTAAAAATAAATTGTTTTCTTTTAAAAAATAAAATATCAAAAATAGAAAGAAATAAACCAAATAAAGGTGTTTATAAAAATAAAATTAAAAATTATATGAATAGAAAATAAAAAATGATCCCAAAAATCTCCCAAGGTTTTTTCATAATGTCTAGTTAATCTGAACGCTGTTTTGTTGATCATATATAATTCTTTGGTTTCAATTTCATCATTACTCAAAGATTTTTCATGGTTGTTAGAGAAGGTTGTACTATTGCAACGTTTTGAATTGTTATTAATCATTAGAATACTTTGTTATCTGATTGAAGTTAACTATGTGGCATACTTTACTGTAACAGCACCATGTAAAACACAAATGGATATATATATTTACGTTTTAAATGTTCAGTTGTAGGTTNTTTTACTGTAACAGGACCATGTAAAACACAAATGGATATATATATTTACGTTTTAAATGTTCAGTTGTAGGTTGCGACGATGTATAATTTTCTTGTGACAAATGTGAATGCTTTCTCAGGTTGAGCTTCTCATACTTTCGCATCATTTTTACAAGTCTTCTGCCTGTTTAGATGGTGTGGATGTTCTCGTCACCCTTGCTGCAAATAGGGTAGAATCTTATGTTTCAGAGGGAGATTTCTCTTGTTTGGCTCGGTTGGTAACGGGAGTGAGTAATTTCCATGCCTTGAATTTCATTCTCAACATCCTGGTAGAGAACGGCCAACTAGAACTTCTCCTTAACAAGTATACTACTCCTGAGACTGCTGCTGGCTCATCTGAGTCTATTAGAGGATTTAGAATGGCTGTTCTCACATCGTTGAAGATTTTTAATCCTGTTGATCTCGATTCATTTGCAATGGTATGATTTTACTTTTCATTTCCTTAAATTGTAAGTTATTTAGCAATTGCATTGGACATTACCTCTGTTATGATGATGCCATTATCTGTTCATTGTTATTATTTTCTCCATTATGCTATAAAAGCTTTGAAGAATCTTACTTCTAAGCTATTTTTATCATTGTTTTATGAAATGAAAAGGATTTTCATTTGGTTTGCACATCCAGAGGAGTGACGAAGAGGAACATGAGGCGCAGGAGATGGGAACTTTTGGCACCATTTAAGAGGAGGATGGAGAGCAAGACATTGAACTAATCATGAGAGAGGGAGAGCTCGCTAGCCACATTAAGAAGTTGAATAGTTTGTTTTGATAACTCTTTTTATTAATCATTCACTCACATAAAATGTAGCCTTTGTATGTATGGAAGACTGCTAAAGCAAAAATGCCACAACACTATTGCCTGATGAGATGAAGTCCCTCAATAACAAAAGGCTAAATAGGATATAAGCATAGAGAAATAATAACAAGAACAACAACAACAACAAGCCTTTCTTCCTACTAAGTGGGCTCAGCTGCGTGAATCTTTTTTTTCCCATTGCATCCTATTGACTGTCATATTTTCATTTAATTTTAATAAATTAAGATCATTTTTTATACAACATGCNTAACAACAACAACAACAACAAGCCTTTCTTCCTGATAAGTGGGCTCAGCTGTGTGAATCTTTTTTTTTCCATTGCATCCTATTGACTGTCATATTTTCATTTAATTTTAATAAATTAAGATCATTTTTTATACAACATGCCCAAGCCTTTTTTGGTTTACCTCTACCTGTCCTAGCATAAGTTGAATATAAAACATCTACTCTCTAATCGGATCATCAGATGGTCGACGTTTAATGTGATCAAACCATCTAAGATGAACCTCTTTAATTATGTTCGTCACTGGAGCTACACCAAACCTGGCNGCCTGCCCTAGCATAAGTTGAATATAAAACATCTACTCTCCTAACCGAATCATCAGATGGTCGACATTTAATGTGATCAAACCATCTAAGATGAACCTCTTTAATTATGTTCGTCACTGGAGCTACACCAAACCTGGCACGGATAAATTCATTTCGCATTTTGTCTCCAAGTGTCAAGCCGATCATCCACCTATGCATTCTCATCTCAGCAACTGTCGGCCGTTTTATTTTTATACATCTTTTAAAAAATCTTTTATTTAATTTAACTTTATAACTTGAAATAACTCTATGATTTGAAAAATGTAATAATTTTTGTGATTTTAAAAATAATTGAAATATGAATATAACCCTTTTTTTTATTTTTCAAAGCAACATTTTAATTTAAAATAGGTGAAACCAAACGGGTCCCACATTTTAAATAGTTTAGACGAGTGAATACGATACTACAAGTAAAACACTTATCCCGAAGGATAAATATCACTTGTAATAAGGATTCAATCACCTAAACTAAAGATGACATCCGTTCGGTCTGCGAAATTGTCTTATTTGCCGACAAGTTCCCCTACCTAATACGAGGATTAGATAAGGTTTATTTTATCTGGGTTCCTGGTTCCCTATAGAGGCAAGTTCCTATAGTTAATTATATCTTAAATAATTGGAAGTCATTTAAGAAAACTCTCGATTAAGATCAGGTGATTTTGTTTTCAAGATTTTAAAGTTTAGATTTTCACGATTGGACATGAGAAAATTAAATAGGAATGGCTCAAAATAGGAACAATTATTTAAGGAATCCAAGGGAAAGAAGAGTAGGGGACGTCACAGATCTGGGAAAAACCCCAGTGAACTCCCAACTATCCTAATATTCGGCTTTATGTCTTTGAAGTGGTGATTATTTGATATTTCAATTCTGCAAATTATTTAAGATTTAGGACTTATGTTTGCACAACGTCATACTGTGCAAATAGCCTAAAAGATAGGAGGATTTACACCGTACCATACGGTAACCTCGGAATCCTAAAACGTTAGGACTTATAATTACACAACAGAGTTGTGCAAAAAGCCTAAAGAAAAGATCCTATGGGTTGTTATTTAAACTAAAGATAAAAATAAGTGATGTAAATGTGTTCATGTGATGTGAAGATGTTTCGTTGCTGCAGATCCACCCGGAAATTGTTCCTCGTCGAGCTGCCCACGATGTTTGCTCCAAACTCCTCGTAGTAACACCTCCTGATTTAATTTTAGTTTCGAATATGCTCCTAACCACTAGGTTATCCTAAACTAAGGTATAGTGTATCAAAGTAACTAAGCATGCTGTATGAAAGAAAAGTAATAATGCACTGTATAGTAAAGAGAAAAGACTAGCATGCTGAAAGAAGAGCATAACATGTTAGGGAAACAGTATAACAGACTATGAAAACAATATAACATGCTTTAAAATAAAATGATGTAATGTAAATTAAACATGTACACCTAAGAGGTTCCTTGCTCTTTTAAGTTTAGCTAGTATGCGCTGTGTAAAAGAGGAAAGTATGACCTGAAAAAGGACTTAACAGAAACAGGTAAATCGTAGGAAAAAGATAAACAAGTAAATGAAACACAATATCACATATAAAGGACAAAAAATAGGAAATTTATATGTGATATTGGAATGTCTCCAATTGCCAGGAGGATTTGAATGTAGGACAAACTCAAATCCTGGAGCATTGGGTTTTAGTTTTGGTCAAGTTAAGGTAAGAATTTCATTATTTGATTTAATTAAATCAGTCATCCCGGAGCATTGGGTTTCAGTTTTGGTCAAGTTAAGGTAAGAATTTTATTATTTGATTTAATTAAATCAGTCATGGTCACAATCTAGTGTCACCTCGTGCCTAGTGTCCCACCTATCTTCTAATCTGAGGTTAGATGTTTGGATTTCTTAGGGTCATTTGAAAATTAGGATGATAAACTATCTGTCAAGCTTGTGCTTCTAAAATCTAGGATGACTGCACTTTGTGTTAAACTTGAAGTGTCCTAAGGTATCTAATCTCAATTAAGTGTCTTTCCACTAATCCTCGCACGTCTATAGATCCAGCTTAGCTTGCTACCAAACTCCTAAAACCTAGGGGAAACTCATAGTTTTGGCAAAAAGAGTTGTGAGTTGTGCTTCAATCCTAGTTAAAGGAATTGGATTTTAAATTGATTCAAATCTTAAGATCTAAGAGTAAGTCCACTAATCTCTCAATCGTTAACAAAATTCTCATTTATTCCGATTTCAACTAGTTTTCCAATTTGCAATTTATTTTTCTTTATGTAAAATAAAAGGTGGATTATTCGCTACCCTGCCTCCTCTTTAGATTGTATCATCCCAAAAATTCAAATTTCAATTTCAATTTTCTCTCATATTCTCTTTCTCCCCTATTTCCCTTGAGATTATAAATCATTTCTGAATTTAATTAAATCGGAAATTCTCATTTTTAACTTGACCGTTAAAAAAAATAAAATAAAATAAAATAAAATAAAATAAAATAAACGAAAATGAGACCGATCCATTTTTTTAAAACCAAATTAAATCAATAAAACTCATGAATGTTTCGGTCTAAAACATTTAAATTTGTTAAAAGGAAAATGATCGAATCAATCCCGAGAAGTATATCCTTTCCAAGTGGCGCTTTTATGGATTTCCAAACCCATCATGACTTCAATTTATATCGAACTCAAAATAAAGTTTCAAGAGCTTTCTACATTTTATAAAATATAGGAGAACAATCCATAGGGTGTATCTTTCTGTACCTCTAAAAATCATACCATTATCAAAGCCCTTCAACTTTAATTTTAATCAAAAGCTCACGAGTAAGACAATAAGGGGGGAAAGAGCCCACGAGTAAGGCAACAACCCAGAACCAAGAATCAAATCCAGTTCAACAAATATGAAGCTCACGGCTAAGGCAGCAACCCAAAACCAAGACTCAAATCCAACTAAATGAATATGAAGCTCACGGCTAAGGCAGCAACCCAAAACCAAGAATTAAATCCAGTTTAACAAATATGAAGCTCACGGCTAAGGCATCAACCCAACACCAAAAATCAAATCCAGTTAAAAGCATATGAAGCTCACGGCTAAGGCATCAATCCAACACCAAAAATCAAATCCAACATATATGTCAACAAGGGGCAGAAAAAGAAGTGAAATGTGAGCCCCCAAACATAATTTCTAGCATTTAAAAATGACCTCCAACATATATTTCAACAAGGGGCGGCAAGAGAGGTGAGATATGAGCCCCCAAACATAATTTCTAGCATTTAAAAATGATATCCAGCATATATTTCAACAAGGGGCAGCAAGAGAGGTGAGATATGAGCCCGCAAACATAATTTCTAGCATTTAAAAATGACATCCAGCATATATTTCAACAAGGGGCAGCAAGAGGAGTAAAACATATGCCCCAAATGCATCTTTCTCACTTCATAAAATAATTTTCAACATGCATTTCTTACTCTCTAACATTTCAAGCAACGAAAATAATAAAGACAACCCTTAAACATGTCTTATTTTCACTTAATCTAACATGAATTCATGCTTAAATTTCAAGCTAAACAAAGTTATGCTTTCCCTATTCCATGTCATCCGAAGTAGTGCAATGTAGAAGATAGGAAGAAGAATACATTTTTTCTTTTGTAAACTGAAAGCAAAGAAGGAGTAAAGTAGGCTTGAGAAAATCACTCCAATAGCAACCCACAAAAATTTCTCACGATTTCTAGCTTTCGGCACGACAAATTCGAGTTTTCGGGATCCTCGAACAATAAAGGAACAAAGTTTCCTCTCCAACAGGGAAAACAGAAAAGAAATCTCCTTAATCGAATGAAGAATAGAGGTAGAAAAGCATCTGAATCTCCCTAAAATCACTCAAGAACTCTCTCAGAATTTTTTAACAACTCCCAAGCCACAGAAGATGAGAAGAAAATGTAAGTTTTGAAAAGATTTTGGCAGCACCTCTCCACTTTCAAAAAAAAATTTCGGCCAAAACTTGATTTTCCCCCAAATGGGGTTTTATAAGCATTTTCTGAATTGAAAATAATTTGTGACCTTACAATATTTATGTTCTCGATGATCTCTTCTTTTCATAAAAAAAATAATCAATTTGTGCTTTACTAGATCCATTCTTCTAAGTAATAATATGTTTATCTCTTTTCTTAAATAAAGTATTAGCAATAATAAAATCATACGCTAAAACAATAACTCCAAAACCATAGCCACCTTGAATATTTCTAAAATCTTCTACCATTTTACCAACATGTTCATTTAATTCTCCTTCAATAAAAACTCTTTCTTCAAGTGGTATCATTTGCATTAATTCTTTTAGGCCATTTTTTTTATTTTTCTTTAGAACCTATATCTAATTTTACCACTTAAAACATTAAAAATCTTAGTATCAACAACAATCTTAAGAGTTGTAATTCTATCTCCAATTCTATTAANAGACCAAAAATAGGAAATTTATATGTGATATTGGAATGTCCCCAATTGCAAGGAGGATTTGAATGTAGGACAAACTCAAATCCCGGAGCATTGGGTTTTAGTTTTGGTCAAGTTAAGGTAAGAATTTCATTATTTGATTTAATTAAATCAGTCATGAGTCACAATCTAGTGCCACCTCGTGCCTAGTGTCCCACCTATCTTCTAATCTGAGGTTAGATGTTTGGATTTCTTAGGGTCATTTGAAAATTAGGATGATAAACTATCTCTCAAGGTTGCTTCTGAAATTTAGGATGTCTGCACTTGGGTTAAACTTGAAGTGTCCTAAGGTATCTAATCTCAATTAAGTGTTTTTCCACTAATCCTCACACGTTTATAGATCCAGCTTAGCTTGCTACCAAACTCCTAAAACCTAGGGGAAAACTCATAGTTTTGGCAAAAAGAGTTGTGAGTTCAATCCTAGTTAAAAGAATTGGATTTTAAATTGATTCAAAGCTTAAGGATCTAAGAGTAAGTTCATTAATCTCTCAATCGTTATCTAAATTCTCATTTATTCCGATTTCAACTAGTCTTCCAATTTGCAATTTATTTTTTCTTATGTAAAAGAAAAATGTGGATTATTCGCTACCCTACCTCCTCTTTAGATTGTATCATCCCAAAAATTCAAATTTCAATTTCAATTTTCTCTCATATTCTCTTTCTCCCCTATTTCCCTTGAGATTATAAATCATTTCTGAATTTAATTAAATCGAAAATTCCCATTTTTAACTTGACCATTAAAAAAAATAAAATAAAATAAAATAAAATGAACGAAAATGAGACCGATCCATTTTTTTTAAACCAAATTAAATCAATAAAACTCATGAATGTTTCGGCCTAAAACATTTAAATTTGTTAAAAGGAAAATGATCGGATCAATCCCGGGAAGGATATTCTTTTCAAGTGGCGCTTTTATGGATTTCCAAACCCATCATGACTTCAATTTATATGAAACTCAAAATAAAGTTTCAAGAGTTTTCAACATTTTATAAAATATAGGAGAACAATCCATAGGGAGTATCTTTCTGTACCTCTAAAAATCATACCATTATCAAAGCCCTTCAACTTTAATTTTAATCAAAAGCTCACGAGTAAGACAATAAGGGGGGAAAGCCCACGAGGAAGGCAGCAACCCAGAACCAAGAATCAAATCCAGTTCAACAAATATGAAGGTCACGGCTAAGGCAGCAACCCAAAACCAAGACTCAAATCCAACTAAATGAATATGAAGCTCACGGCTAAGGCGGCAACCCAAAACCAAGAATCAAATCCAGTTTAACAAATATGAAGCTCACGGCTAAGGCATCAACCCAACACCAAAAATCAAATCCAGTTAAATGCATATGAAGCTCACGGCTAAGGCATCAACCCAACACCAAAAATCAAATCCAGTTAAATGCATATGAAGCTCACGGCTAAGGCATCAATCCAACACCAAAAATCAAATCCAGCATATATGTCAACAAGGGGCAGAAAGAGAAGTGAAATGTGAGCCCCTAAACATAATTTCTAGCATTTAAAAATGACCTCCAGCATATATTTCAACAAGGGGCAGCAAGAGAGGTGAGATATGAGCCCCCAAATATAATTTCTAGCATTTAAAAATAACATCCAGCATATATTTCAACAAAGCGCAGCAAGAGAGGTGAGATATGAGCTCCCAAACATAATTTCTAGCATTTAAAAATGACATCCAGCATATATTTCAACAAGGGGCAGCAAGAGAGGTGAGATATGAGCCCCCAAACATAATTTCTAGCATTTAAAAATAACATCCAGCATATATTTCAACAAGGGGCAGCAAGAGGAGTAAAACATAAGCCCCAAATGCATCTTTCTCACTTCATAAAATAATTTTCAACATGCATTTCTTACTCTCTAACATTTCAAGCAACGAAAATAATAGAGACAGCCCTTAAACATGTCTTATTTTCACTTAATCTAACATGTATTCATGCTTAAATTTCAAGCTAAACAAAGTTATGCTTTCCCTATTCCATGCCATCCGAATTAGTGTAATGTAGAAGATAGGAAGAAGAATACCTTTTCCTTTTGTAAACTTAAAGCAAAGGAGTAAAGTAGGCTTGAGAAAATCACTCCAATAGCAACCCACAAAAATTCCTCACGATTTCCAGCTTTCGGTACGACAAATTCGAGTCTCCGGGATCCTCGAACAGTAAAGGAACAAAGCTTCCTCTCCAACAAGGAAAACAGAAAAGAAATCTCCTTAATCGAATGAAGAATAGAGGTAGAAAAGAATCTGAATCTCTCTAAAATCACTCAAGAACTCTCTCAGAATTTTTTAACAACTCCCAAGCCACAGAAGATGAGAAGAAAATGTAAGTTTTGAAAAGATTTTGGCAGCACCTCCCCACTCTCAAAAAAAATTTCGGCCAAAACTTGATTTTCCCCCAAATGGGGTTTTATAAGCATTAGAGGAGAAGAACAGCCACCTACCAGCCACTCTGGTAAGCAAATCGTGTGAGGGGAGAGGAGGAGAAAGATTTAAGGCAAGAGGAAATGCAGCCTAGGGCAGAGGAAGAGCCGACCAGATGGAGTTCCACCATTGGGAAGCTATTCGGTCGAGCAGAAATCGAAGAGACCGCGTGCGCGAATGGACCGCGTGCGCGAATGGACCGCGATCGCTGGAGAAGAAGATCGCCGCGTGGTGGATCTGTCGTGGAGCTAGGGCACGGGCGAGGAAAAGTCGCGGGATCGAGCCGCTCGAACGAGGATTTTAGACGTGCGGGTGGAGCCGTAAATAAGGTTTAGGGTTTATAATTAAGATTGTTAATAATATAAGTATGAAAATATTAATTATTTCAAAAAGTAAAATTTGATTTGGGCATTTTTAATTTGTGTGAAATAATTGCAAATTGGACATCCCTTTTAGGTAATTTCGACATTCCGAACGCACCGGCGCTGTCTGTTTTGCCGTCAGAGGTCGTTTTGACGAATTCATCGATTTGCGTGTCAATTTTCTCATGTCAAAAATATGGCAATATGGATGTCTTTTCCTACCAAAATGGGTATCCCAGACGCGTTGGCGCAGTCCAATTTGTCGTCGGAGGTCATCCTGAGAAGTTTGCATTTTCGCCCGTCCTTTAGGCTTAATTGAAGTCCGATTTCGCGTAATTTTGTGAACTTTGTGTATTTGATGTGTGTATGTGACGAAAAAGAGTCGTGACGATGTCTTCCTAAGGCTTGAAGTCCTATTTGGAACATTTCCCTTGAATCTTCGCAAAATAGCCCATAACCGCTCGTTCATAAAATGATGGTCTTGTGCCAAAGATGCTAGACATCAAAGAAAAATAGGAATTGGCTAGAATTTTCTAAAAGGGTGAGTCTCAATTCTAGTTTTTCTAAGATTGTCAATAGGAACTCCTACAACTAGAACCTAGGCTCTAAGGAGGAGAAGACAAGACCTCACAAAAATGAGGTCAACAGCAACACAACTTTGTTTTATGTTTCTCTTTTAAAGGTCAATATTCTGCGCTATAGAGCATTGCAGGTCTCACCACCATCTTATAAAATTTTCCTTTCACTTTAAGCAGTATTTTTCTATCGCACAATAGGTCTAATGCATTCCTCCACTTAAACCAACCAAATTGAATTCTACTAATAACATCCCCATCTATATCACCATCACTTTGAAACAATAGATCCGAGATATCTAAAGCGTTTACATCTTTTCATGATTTGATCACCCATAGTTACAACTCAGACGCTAAAGCTACTACAACTAAAATTTCTTTCCATGTATTCAATTTTAGATCTACTCAAACAAAGGCCTTTAGACTCCAATGTAGACCTCCATAATTCGAGTTTTTCTTGTACTCTTTCTCTAATTTTATCTACAAGAAGGATATTATCAGCGAAAAACATACAAGGTACATCCTCCTGTCAATGTTTGGTAAGAGCATCCATAACTAAAACAAAAAGATAATGTAATGCAACTGAAATAGGAAAATATTTGTTCAATCGTTCTTTTGCTCGAATACAAATAACAGCTCTAGTATACATATCTTTAATGACTTGAATATAAGTCATATCAACGTCTTTCTTCTTTAAAACTATCCAAATGACTTCTCTTGGAATCTTATCATAAGCTTTTTCTAAATCAGTAAAAATCATATGTAGATCCTCCTTATTCTCTCTGTACTTCTCCATCAAACCTCTCAATAAATATATAGCTTCTATTAATAGACCTCCCTTGCATAAATCCAAATTGATTATGAGAAATTGTTGTAATATGTCTCAACTTATGTTCAAGTACCCTCTCCCATAATTTTATATTACGACACATCAACTTAATTTCTCTATAATTTGCACACTCTTGTGCATCCCCCGTATTATTAAAAATGGGGACCAATATTCTCTTCCTACACTCCTCAGGCATCTTTTTAATTTTTAAAATAATATTAAAGAGTTTAGTAAGCCAAGAAACTAAAATCTCCTAAATATTTTCATATTTTAATTGGGATATCATCAGATTCTACTGATTTTTCACCATTGATTTTCTTTAAAGCATCTTCCACTTTTTTACTAATGTGATAGTAAAATTAAATTTTTTTATTATTATTAACGATATTAAAATCATTAAGGTCGATTTTATTTTCAGAAATTTTATTAAAAAGTTTATCAAAATAATTCACCCATCTATATTAAATTTCTTCTTCTAAGAAAAATATTTTTTGATTTTCATCTTTAATACATTTTACTTAAGTTAAATTTTTACTTTTATTTTCTCTTTATTTGGCTAGTTTATAGATATATTTTTCATCATCTTTAATATATATTCTTTTGTAAAGATCACTAAAAACATATTTTTAAGCGTCACAAATTATTCTCTTAGACTCTCTACAGACAATCTTATATTTTTTTCAGCTCTCTAAGCTTTTACATTTAAACCAATTTTTATAACACAACATTCTATGTTTTATCTTTTCTTGCACATTTTTATTCCACAACCAACTATTTTTATTTATAGAAATTTTTTCTTTTGAACTTCCAAGTACATCATTTCACGTGTTTAATAGTATATTGTTAATTTATCCCACATAGAATTTGTTTCTATCTAAACAATCCAAATCTTAAAATCTTGAAGTTTACTTATAAAATTAATTTTATTTGCAACTTTTAGGTGTCTCCATTTAATTCTATGATAATGATTCCTAGTATTCTTTATCTGACAACTCTTCATCTTAAAATGTAGAGCTAATAATCGATGTTGAGTGCTTAAATTATCACTTGGAATGATTTTACAATATTTATGTTCTCGATGATCTCTTTTTTTCATAAAAAAAATAATCAATTTGTGCTATATTAGATTCATTCTTCTAAGTAATAATATGTTCATCTCTTTTCTTAAATAAAGTATTAGCAATAATAAAATCATACGCTAAAACAATAACTCTAAAACCATAGCCACCTTGAATATTTCTAAAATCTTCTACCATTTTACCAACATGTCCATTTAAATCTCCTTCAATAAAAACTCTTTCTTCAAGTGGTATCATTTGTATTAATTCTTTTAGGCCATTTTTTTATTTTTCTTTAGAACCTATATCTAATTTTACTTGAGTATAAGCACTTAAAACATTAAAAATCTTAGTATCAACAACAATCTTAAGAGTTGTAATTCTATCTCCAATTCTATTAATTTTTACAACATTATCTTTCAAACTTTTATCGATAATTACACCTACACCATTTCTAGTGCAATTGTTACCTGAATACCAAAGTTTAAAACCTAAACTATCAATCTCTTTAGACTTTTCTCCAATCCATTTAGTTTCTTGAATGCACAAGATGTTTATCTTCCTATGAACCATAACATCAACTAATTCCATTAATTTACATGAGATAGTATCTATACTAACTTCTTTACCTGCATCCATCCATAATGTGGGGATTCTTGTTTATTTAACAATACACACAGGTGTTGGTGTAGCGGCCCTTGCACATTTTTTATTGTATTCAGATCATGCAACGCGTCGCTTCTAGGTGAAGCCCTAGAATTTGCACAAGTATCTAAAAGAATTCATGNCTTATTTAACAATACACACAGGTGCTGGTGTAGCGGCCCTTGCACATTTTTCATTATATTCAGATCATGCAACGCGTCGCTTCTAGGTGAAGCCCTAGAATTTGCACAAGTATCTAAAAGAATTCATGTCATGATTTTTCGATAAATTTTATGTTGGTTGTCGACTACCTAACGCAATCCTCTACTTTCAACATCCGGGACTTGAGACTCGGCAAAGATAGTGTTCACATAAGCATAGAGAAAGACTCTAAAAAANCTGGTTGTCGACTACCTAACGTAATTCTCCACTTTCAACATCCGGGACTTGAGACTCGGCAAAGATAGTGTTCACATAAGCATAGAGAAAGACTCTAAAAAATAATTTGATGCCCTTTAATGCCCCTGCAGCAATTCCCTAAAGAATTGAAGTTGGCAGCCACAATGATTTGAGTGCGAACCGGCTAACGTTCAATTCACAGCGAGATTGGCATTTAATATGGCTGTAAACTTAAAGTGAAATTAGAATATTTGGTGCAGGATGTATTAATGCCTCATTCAGTTCTATCTACTTGGCTTTCTTGGCAAAATAGAGAAGTCATGGTTGTAATAGAGGCAAGTGAAGTCCACATGGGATAGTCGCAGCTAAGGACTGAATGTNAACTTCGTCTTTCTTCTTTGTTCACTTCTGTTGTCAAATACTGTTTCTTCATGGTATCAGAGATTCTTTGCTTGGCAGCACCCATAACCCTTTAATTCATCCTATACTTTACCACCAATCATGGATGATTCAATGACTTCTTCAGCTACACAGCCCAATTCTTGTCCCATTAGCTTCAAAAAGAGTGAAGCCAAGATACCACCGGCTTAAAAGTTTTTAATGTCCAACATTAAGAACATTATGATGTCCTGTTCACCGTCCAAAACTACCCATCTAATGACTTCAGGTTCTCAAAATCTTCACCACTAATGGAGACCTTGGTTTTTTTACAGGAACCATGGTGTGCCCAAGATCCCAAACTTTGATCACTAATGGTTGTACTATACCTAATCATGATTACATTATCTAGCTTCTACTTGATCAGAATCTAGCCGGAGTGCTCTACTCTATCATCGCTTCTTCAATTCTCCCTTATGTCATAGATATTCACTCATGTTTTGACATCTAGATCACCCTTGAAAAACTTCTTTAACCCACCAATTGATTCAAAGTCATACAACTCAAAATAAACTCCATAGCATCAGACATTATCCTCCATAAAATCTCTTGTGGATAATATAGTTACATCAGGATCATGAGTTGACAATGAGGAGATTATTCCTGTATATTCTTAATGGCCTACCATCTCAATATCAAGCTTTTAAGACAGCTTGTAGGACTACCCTCACTCCCATCAGTCTAAAAGATCTATATTCTTTAATGTTAAGTGAGGAAATTAATATTCAAAATTAGCAAGCCACAAAACATGCTCTTATAGACAATAATCTAGCTCTGCAAGAGGTAGTAGCACCTCCTCCAACAGAGCACGAGGAGATATATATCCACATAGAGGATTGTCAGCCTCTTTCAGGTCTTAATGCCAACTGAACACCTCTCTAATTTGTCAAATGTGAGAAATCTAAAAACATAGTACAGTTGCCAGCTGGCATCACTATAATCTGAACTACAATTTCTTTCTTTCTCTCTTAATTCGCAGCAAGTAACCTTTATAACTAATCAGCAACCCCCATCAGAGGAATGGCTTCTGGAAACAAGCGCTACAACCTACTAACTCGTCATTTCAGTAAATTACAACAACCAATTCCTTATGAAGGAATTGATGAAGTTTTGGTTTGCAATGACGCAGCTCTTCAAATTGCTAATAGTGGCCATGGCATACTTCCTACTTCTACTCGTGAGCTTCATCTCTCAAATCCTTTTTAATGTTCCCAGCTCTCTCATAACCTCTTGTCCATCAACAAACTAACCACTGATAATAATTGTTATTTATTTTACTCCTACGGCAACTCCATGAAGGACTCCGTGACCAATCAAACTCTCTTGTCGTGTAATAGTCATAATGTCTTGTAACCCAGTCACTCTTGCAAATTTAAACGGATGTCCCTCAGTTTTCATCACCAAATGCTCATCACAGCTGTGGCATAATTGTTTTTATCATTTCCATTGTCTCAAATTTTCAAATATTGCAAACTTATACAAAAATTTATGTATTCCAACGTCATCTTAATTCTGTAATTCATTTCAGTCGGCTAAGAGTCATAGACTACCTTTTCAAAATAATATAAATCATTCTTATAATTGTTTAGAATCAATTCATACCAATGTTAGGGAACCTTTTACAACTTCTCAAGGAAGATATATGTGTGTGTGTGTGTGTGTGTGGGTGCTCGCGCGCAAGAGACTCGGCTCATTGGTGCGTCAGGAATGGATCAGAAAAAAAAAATGCTTGAATTGTTATGGATTTACATCCCATTTGTTTTCATTTTGTAACCTTATCAATTCTTTTGGGGCCATCCTCATTAATTATAAATTTATTTGGACACCAGATGCAGTTAAGTTATAATTATATTCCCTTCTTGTTTACAGGCGTATACTCATTTTGACATGAAGCACGAAACTGCATCCCTACTTGAATCGCGTTCTATTCAACACATGCACCGTTGGTTGTCCCACCCTGACAGAGACCGCCAAACCGAAGAACTTCTCGAAGCCATGCGCTTCCTCATTGAGGCTGCTGAAGTTTTCTCCACCATTGATGCAGGACACAAAGCTCGCCATGCTTGTGCCCGAGCCGCCCTCCTCTTCCTTCAGATTCGTATCCCAGACCTCACCTGGATTGAGCTCTCAGAAACAAATGCCCGTCGAGTTCTCGTAGAGCAATCCCGCTTCCAGGTTGCCCTTGTTGTTGCAGAAGCCTATGGTCTAAACCAACCAATGGAATGGGCCCCTGTTCTATGGAACCAAATGCTGAGGCCTGATTTATTGGAAGACTTTGTGACTGAATTTGCACTTGTCCTCCCCATGCATCCATCCATGCTTCTCGAGTTAGCGAGATTTTATCG
>JXCR01006952.1:41023-63306 GCA_002079205.1 Phalaenopsis hybrid cultivar
CTCTTAATCAAACCTTTAGAACATTTATCAAAATGCACTCTTTGATTTCATTATTGACTTGTTTATCCAATGCAAGTGAAATTCAACCCCTATAGCTCTCGCTAAGTTATTCCCCCACATAAACCTTTGCTTTAAATACAATAGTAATTTCATATATGCTTAGTTTTATATTTTAGTTCTTACAATGCTTTTATTTGATTATTCAGACAATAGTTCATTGATCAAACTTTAGCACTTGTAATCTCAATTTATGTTGGAAGATAGTCTAACACTTCATCTTTTATTACTATTTTTAAGGGAATCGGTATTTAGGGAGGAGTAACTTTGTCTCCTAAACAAGGATTCTCCATATGTGTTATTTCGACCCAGCTGGGATTTGAACCCAGACAGAAGGACTGCCATCTAACAGGCCACGATTGCACACTACACTTCATCTTATTACTTATTTAACCATGTATCAAGCATGTTCATTAATAATTTTATCATAAAACATAGTGATAGAATTTAATGTGATAAAAAAATGTAAACTTAAAACATAAAGTTCTTACTTTATTTGTAGAATATTTATGAGCTTCTTATCAACAATTAGTTATGACATAAGTAAAAATAATATTCAAACAAAAAACTAAGCATGGCTTAAATTACCTTAAACCCTTATTAAAGTATTATTTAAAGATAATAATATTACATTGTATAATAAAAGCAATGACCAATATTAAATAATAATATAGAGGATGAAGGTGACTACATGGAATTCTTTAAGTAATAGGAAAAATTTATCACTAGTATGAACTTGTTCTTATTTGTGATATATGATTACTTGAGTTAGGAATTATTAATATTAAAAAAAGTAGAAAATACATAAATTTTGTTCTTTTAATTCTTGTAAGAAAACACGAAAAGTGTTTTTTGTAATAAAGAATCTTAATCATGCACAAAAGTGTGAATAGAAAAATAAAAATAAAAATTCTAATTATTGGGGTGTGAGCAGTTGTTTTCTCACTACAAGCCTAATTACATTTATTAAACAAAAGATTAAAATTTTAAGAAAAAATTTTGTAATTGACATATTTTTATTATAATNGTAATAAAAAATCTTAATCATGCACAAAAGTGTGAATACAAAAATAAAAATAAAACATCTAATTATTGGGGCGTCAGCAGCTATTTTCTCACTACAAGCTTAATTACATTTATTAAACAAAAGATTAAAATTTTAAGAAAAAATTTTGTAATTGACATATTTTTATTATAATTTTATTAATTTTTAAGGGTGATTTTGTATAAAAAGATGAGCAAAAGAAAACCCACAAAATTAGAACTATGCATATAGTTCCACAAATATTAATATGGCCTTTAGTTGGTTGACCACAAAAAAAAAAAGCTTTTATAAGAAAAATAAACTATTATTTTTTAAAATAATTTAATTATACATTAGCTTTACCAATATATTATCTATATTATACTTAAAGATATTTTCTCATATATTTATAAGAGAAGAGTCTTCAACAAAATCTTCATAACGTTCAAAATACTTAACGATATTTTGTCAAATATTTATAAGATAAGNAGTTGGAAGAGAAGAGGGAGAGGAATGACTGGTTCTCGATTTGTGGAGAGGATAGGATAGGATATGGTGGTTTCTGCTAAGAGGGGAGAATGGGAGGGAATGAGGACTTGGTGATTTTGGCCAAGAGGGGGGGAATGAGAGGGAATGAGGGAAGGTGTTTGGATTTTTTTGCCAAGAGGGGGTTTAAGAGGAGGGAAAATTGAATTTTGGAAGGGGGAAATTTTATTTTTATTTTTNGGTTGGAAGAGAAGAGGGAGAGGAATGGCTAGTTCTCGATTTGTGGAGAGGATAGGATAGGATATGGTGGTTTCGGCTAAGAGAGGAGAATGGGAGGGAATGGAGACTTGGTGATTTTGGCCAAGAGGGGGGAATGAGGGAAGGTGTTTGGATTTTTTGCCAAGAGGGGGTTTAAGAGGAGGGAAAATTGAATTTTGGAAGGGGGAAATTTTATTTTTATTTTTTGGGGAAATTTTCGTACAAAACATCCAATTCTTATATACTTATCTGTCTCGCAACCAAACTCTCATTTTTACAAAATAAACACCATACCTGATGATGAAAATGTGGATTTTACTATTGAAGAGTTGTGAAAAGGGTATGTTGGGTGCTTGGTCTATAAAAATGTGAGTTTGGGTGTGAGATAGGTAAATGTATAAAATTGGGTGGTGTGTATGTATATTCCCTTTTTTTTTATCGAAGTTGAACCCATGTTAAGATATTTTAGGTCAAAGTGTGTCATAACTCAAGAGAGATAATTTTTTTGTGAATTTTAAGTTGGAGCTTTAAATAAGCTTCATTGGATTAAATCATATTTATTTTGTTTGAAGTTTGGGTTCAATTTGAGTCCATTTTGAGTTGATTATATGAACTCTTTTTATTAATGAAATTATCATTGGCTAGATGGGCCCCCAAATAGAGTCAAATTTGAGCATGGAGGGGTTCATTTGAAAAATTTTAATGATCCGGGCACACTCAGAAAGTATGCCTTGAAATATAATTATTCGTTGAAAATTTTTTATGTGGGACCATGTTTGAGGCATGAAAACTCGAAGTACAAAATTTTACATAAAAACAGTGTCTGATGACCACAAAACATATTCATATTTTTTCTCACATATTATTATGAATATCATGCAACATAAAAAATATAATTCTCATCACCAAGTTTGTCTACAGAGAAGACAATAATTTCTAGGTGCATGAAGCACTATTCATGCTTTAAAACTTGAACTAAAAAATTTCATGAAAAAATTATATCTTATGATTNTCTCACATATTATTATGAATATCATGCAACATAAAAAATATAATTTTCATCATCAAGTTTGTCTACAGAGAAGACAATAATTTCTGGGTGCATGAAGCACTATTCATGCTTTAAAACTTGAACTAAAAAATTTCATGAAAAAATTATATCTTATGATTGTTAAACTTGTTTGCATGACCATTATATATGATAATAAACGTCATGTAACTTTTAGATTCGTGTTTCAACCCCAATAATGATCAATGGAGAAAATAATAATATTGAGGTTTTTGTTGATTAAGGTTGGTTTCTTAGGTCAAATTTATTTAAAGTTTGTTGTATTTGTTATATTTTGATTTGTTTGATTTCAATTTTATTTAATTAGATTTTAAATTAGAGTTTGAGTGTTTAGCTCAAGTGAGATTTAATTGGATCTGAGTCAAGGAAAAGGGTTGACCAAAGAGTTAGGTCAACAAAAAGATCTGTAGATTATATGGGAGAGCCTAAATTCTAGGCTTACGAGAGAAAGATGGTGACCCCTCTTAATCAAACCTTTAGAACATTTATCAAAATGCACTCTTTGATTTCATTATTGACTTGTTTATCCAATGCAAGTGAAATTCAACCCCTATAGCTCTCGCTAAGTTATTCCCCCACATAAACCTTTGCTTTAAATACAATAGTAATTTCATATATGCTTAGTTTTATATTTTAGTTCTTACAATGCTTTTATTTGATTATTCAGACAATAGTTCATTGATCAAACTTTAGCACTTGTAATCTCAATTTATGTTGGAAGATAGTCTAACACTTCATCTTTTATTACTATTTTTAAGGGAATCGGTATTTAGGGAGGAGTAACTTTGTCTCCTAAACAAGGATTCTCCATATGTGTTATTTCGACCCAGCTGGGATTTGAACCCAGACAGAAGGACTGCCATCTAACAGGCCACGATTGCACACTACACTTCATCTTATTACTTATTTAACCATGTATCAAGCATGTTCATTAATAATTTTATCATAAAACATAGTGATAGAATTTAATGTGATAAAAAAATGTAAACTTAAAACATAAAGTTCTTACTTTATTTGTAGAATATTTATGAGCTTCTTATCAACAATTAGTTATGACATAAGTAAAAATAATATTCAAACAAAAAACTAAGCATGGCTTAAATTACCTTAAACCCTTATTAAAGTATTATTTAAAGATAATAATATTACATTGTATAATAAAAGCAATGACCAATATTAAATAATAATATAGAGGATGAAGGTGACTACATGGAATTCTTTAAGTAATAGGAAAAATTTATCACTAGTATGAACTTGTTCTTATTTGTGATATATGATTACTTGAGTTAGGAATTATTAATATTAAAAAAAGTAGAAAATACATAAATTTTGTTCTTTTAATTCTTGTAAGAAAACACGAAAAGTGTTTTTTGTAATAAAGAATCTTAATCATGCACAAAAGTGTGAATAGAAAAATAAAAATAAAAATTCTAATTATTGGGGTGTGAGCAGTTGTTTTCTCACTACAAGCCTAATTACATTTATTAAACAAAAGATTAAAATTTTAAGAAAAAATTTTGTAATTGACATATTTTTATTATAATTTTATTAATTTTTAAGGGTGATTTTGTATAAAGAGATGAGCAAAAGAAAACCCACAAAATTAGAACTATGCATATAGTTCCACAAATATTAATATGGCCTTTAGTTGGTTGACCACAAAAAAAAAAAGCTTTTATAAGAAAAATAAACTATTATTTTTTAAAATAATTTAATTATACATTAGCTTTACCAATATATTATCTATATTATACTTAAAGATATTTTCTCATATATTTATAAGAGAAGAGTCTTCAACAAAATCTTCATAACGTTCAAAATACTTAACGATATTTTGTCAAATATTTATAAGATAAGACATTATTATTAAGCATTATTATTTCATTAATTTTCTATAGAAAACATGTAAATGGTGAATATATAGCTAAAGCAACCATACCTTATAAACCTTCTCGCTTCTGCACTGCTTTGCACTGCTTTCTTGCCACTTATATATATAAGTTTATAAAC
The DNA here is from genome assembly GCA_002079205.1 of Phalaenopsis hybrid cultivar. Lineage (NCBI taxonomy): Eukaryota > Viridiplantae > Streptophyta > Magnoliopsida > Asparagales > Orchidaceae > Phalaenopsis > Phalaenopsis hybrid cultivar. The sequence goes on from JXCR01006952.1 coordinate 45,928, forward strand.
TCGCTGAAAGTACACATTTTCACATTAAACTAACAAATAGTATATTTTTCTATGACTCTAAATAATATATTATAAAACTTGCTAATAAAACAGTATTATATGACCATTTTAGTTATTTTATATGACTAAGTAAAGTTTCATATGCAGTCTTTTTTTATTATATATACAATAATTTTTACCGATCGCACGACTCTTTGAATAAAGTCTTTATTAAAGATAAGTTTTTATTAAATTTGTTTTCAATCAGATAAAATTGAATATATCTTCTATACCTCTTAAAATTTCTCATTATTTTTGGATGCTTTAGTGGGTCGTAAGACGTTTCGGCACCCGATAATTACAAGCTCAGCGAAGGATGTGAAAACGATCGTTTGAAGCCCTTATAAACACCCGACAACAACATGCTCCACGAGGGGTGTAAAACAGTTGTCAGTTGCACGTAGGATGTTTCGACACCCGATAGTGACAAGCTCCGTAAGGGTGTGAAAACGATCGTATGAAGCCCTTATATATATATGACAATGAAAAGCTTTGCTAGGAGTGTATGACGGTCGTCAGTGGCACATAAGATGTTTTCGGCATTCGACATTGACAAACTTCTCGATGGGTGTGAAAATGATTGTCTAAAGCCCTTATAATCATCTGAAAGCGACAAGTTCCGCGATGGGTATATAACGATCATCAGTGGCATGTAGGACATTTTGACACCCGACAACGACAAGCACCGTGAGGGGTGTGAAAATGATCGTTTGAAACCCCTATAAAAATATCAACACCCGACAGCGACAAGCTCCATGAGGAGTGTATAATGATTTCTCGTATGTTAAAACCAAACAGAGTATGATGCATACGTACATACTATCCTCAACAATCTATAACAAGCTAAAGATTATATGAGGACAACAAAAAACTTGATAAAAGAAAAAAGTACAGCTCAAGAAACAAAGCCTCCGGCTTCAAGAGTTGTGGCTTATGAAAATACTCTTGGTAAAAGTATTGGTGCATATAGTGCATGATTATTCAGTAAGTGCCTGTGAAATTGATGTTTAAGACTTTAAATTTGATATACTTGCGGTTTCAAAATATTTGCATGATATTGAAGGATCGGTACTTATAGTCCAACGATAATGTGTCATGAAAAGGTCTATGAAAAGGATTAGGAAACTACAAGAAGAAGGCTCACCATGGGGATTGAGATTAGGATTGCCAATTTATTAGACAAGAGGTTAACTTGTGGATTTAAAGATTTAGATTTACTTTAACAGAGTTTGATTTAGATTGTTTGATCTATTTTGGTTTGATTGTTGGTTGAAAAAAGTTTGACTTAGATGATTTACTTGAGTTGGAAAACTTTAGTTGGCTAGATTTAAATTTGTTTGAAGGTTTATTTTTATTTAATTTATTTTGATTGATTAGGTTTTATTTTAAGTTATGAAAGATTGCTTATCTGAAACGTGTTTGAAGTATTTTTGAAGATTGCTTGAAGTGACTTGATTTGGTTTGTTTGTTTATTTTGTTAAAGTTTAATAAAGTTATTAGAAATTTATTTTTAATGTTAACTAAAATTTTTCAATTTGTTTAAAATTTATTTTGAGGTTGTTTAAGGCTTATTTGAGGTGTATTATGTTAATTAAAGTTTGTTTTGAATTTTTTTTAAGATTTTAACCACGTGTTTTCTTTCTAGATGAGGTAGATAGGTATGTGCAATTCGGGGCAATTGTTTGGTTTCAATTTTAATGCTTGGAGAATAAAGTGAATGTTGGTAATTGTTGATGACTCAGATCTTTAGAATAATCATCGGTCATTTTTGATATGTCACGATCCAACACAAGTCTTATGCTGCTTGTCTCATTCGTTCTTTCGGAATGTTGCCTCAGTAAAGCAACTGACGTGACTCACTCCTAGGGTGATTTGCGAGGTACCCTTCATGAAATTTGTCGTTGTTGGGTAGAAATCCACCTCCATGGCTTTATCCACATTAGGTTTTGAGATGGATTTTTTGATTCTTGGCGTTAAGGGTCAGATTATGTGTCAGGACAATGATAGAACATCTATGATGTCGTTATCAGTTATCTTTATTATATTATGGTATTGGTGTCTGACACACGTCTTTTCCAGGCCTCGGTTGTTTGGTCTAATTGTCGCCTCTGCCAAGCTGCTCTTCCGTCAGCTTTTAGACGGATCTTATAACTGTCTTACGGGGGTAACCGTCGAGTCTCAATTTTAGTGTGATTTGTGTCGCACTCTTCACGAAGTTTGTCACTGTTGGGCAGAGAAACACCTCTAGAGCTTTATCTGATTCATGCATGGAGACCAAGGTTTATGATGATAGATCGTTGTGGGTTGTTACACTGACAAGACCTCTTTGGAGCAATTGTTGGCTTTGCTGCTTGGATTCGACTTCTTTGAGTGTCCATCGAACCTTAGAAAATATTAAAAAAAATTTTGTATAATAGCACAAAAGAAAAGTTTTGAAATGATACTCGATTCATTCGTTGAGCTAGATTTTAGCCACCCAGAGTCGACTAAGCATTGTTTAGGTATCATCGGTCGGTTTTTTTTAAGATAGTGTTTTGATGCTGGGAGCCGGTTGTCCGTTTCGGTTGTGGGGGTTTTTGCCTTTGATCCAAAGCCTCTCGAGAGAAGATAAAAACTGGTTTTTGGCTCCTAGATCTGTTACTACTTGAACTCCTCGGGGTGCGCCCAATTAGGAGTGTCTTTGTGCTGTTATTCTCCTTGTTGGTGTTGCTTCCCTTCTTAATGGTAGAATGCTCCACAGTCATTACATATTTTAGGATGTTGAATCCAAATTTATACTATGAGGCATACCAAATGGTTGTAGCGGTTGGGACTATGAGGGAGAGGTAGTGAGAGAGACAAAGAGAGAGAGAGAGAAGAAGAGAATATACAACGACTTGCCTCTTTGGGGCAAACTGTAGTATTCTGACCCATTTTATATATTGGAAGTGACAGTTACAAGAAAGAAGAAGGGAGAGAGTTTTCCCTTCAAAAGATGGGTCTAGAGGGAAGATCTAGAAAGACCCTAATAAATGATATAATCCCCCTATTTATAGAAGATGGAGAGATAAGGTGTACAATTACATATTATACCTCTATTTTAGAAGAGTTGCACATGGCATTTCTGTTATTTTTTTTTTTAGTGGTCTTTCGCTTGACAGGTCATTTGGTCGGCCAACTGAGCTGGTGTAGGTGGGATTTTTGTTTGGGCGCCGATCAACTTTTCTTTGAGGATCCAATCGATTTTTGAGTGTGGAAGCCAATCGGCTTTTGAGCGGCATGTCGGTTTGCTTGATTATTGTTCTGTGAGGATCTTTGGGGGTGCCATTGAGACTTGAGAGAACTTCACGTTCATACATGTGAGATTATTGGGGGGACTAGACCTTTGTCTTGTCGTCGACATGTATGCATGTCCTTAGTTGGCCAAGGTGACTTTTTGGTAGTTGGAATAACCTTCAGTTGTTTAGCTTGGTGGTTTTCAACCGGTCAAATTCTCAAGTACTTTTAGCTATTCATCAGGGGGGATCCCCATCATGTATCCTTTGGTTTTAACTGTTAGATTGCCTTGAGATTCATCCTCACATTTTTCGTCATATACATGTCATCATTGCTATGCTTACTTGAAATTAAAACCAATGTTACGTGGTGTTTTGGCAAGGACCATTGCCAAATGCTTAAATGCCATGAAATAAGAAATTTGAGTTGACAAATAGTCGATGACCTTTCTGAAAGAAGATGAAAGGATGGGTGCTTGGTTTTCCTCTATTGAGGTTACGAGGAGATGATGATGCTTTGGCCTTTGGTGGCAAGATACTTTTTATGGGTTATAAGATTTTAATTTATGGATAAATAAATGGTATTTTTATGATTTTGGACATGTAAAATAATAATTTTTTAATGAAAATAAGATATATTTTAGGAGTAAATATTAAGTGGAGCGACCATCCTTTCAGACAACAATCTGAATGAACTGCGTATAAAACTTCACCCCCACCAGCCATGCCGCTTTTGATGCCAGCTGCTAATGTGTTTCCAGTCGAACTGATCGCCAAATGCCACCTCCCCAGCTTCAGCGACAAAAGAATTCCTCAATCGACTGTTTTGATTCCTTCACCTACTTGATCGACTACAGAATCGATCATTTATCTCGTTTTCCACTTTTATTTACTGTTAAATCTTTGGCCATCTCTCGTACTTTTTCCGGCCATCATTTCGATGGACGGCGGGGGTGCATCGGATGTTTTTAGTGCTTCAACGGCTCCCCTCGCCTGGCACGATTTTCTGGAGCGGATGCGTCATCCCTCAGCAGCTGACTTCGTCAAATCCATCAAGAGGTCCGCTTTTCTAACCATATTAACCCTAAACCCTTTTTCTTCGACATGAACTTCTGCCTTTTTGGCAAATCATGTCATGCACTTGCTCATCTGGTGATTATCATGTCGTTTGTTTGTGCTGAGTGCTATTGTAGTTCTCTTAATGGTGTGATTTTGATGATTGAAGACAGGGAGCTATGAAAATATGTTGTAATGGTTCTCTCTAATTACATTTCCGTGTTATAAATTGATAATGTTCATCTAAAATGATCAATCCATGCTGCGGTGTGAAAAATTATTACATTTGGATTTGATTCCATCTTATTCAGGGCTGTGTAAAATAGTTACGGTGAGAAAAAGTAGATCTAGAGATTTTCATCAGACTTGGTCGCTAGAAGCGACGATAAGATGATCTTAATTAAATATGAGTATAGCAAAGAAGAATGAAAATTGCTTTTTTAAAAGTTGTTGAATGGTAGAAAAGGTGAAAAAAATAAAAAGATAATGCATAGAATCACACAACATATCATAGATTAATTCAAAGGTGTAGTTTTGTTAGTTTTGAAGAAGATGTTTGAAGATAAAGCTTTATGTTCAATTTAGCTGACTTCTTAAATTTAAAGTATTTAGAGAGATATTGAACTAGTTTGTTTAACACATATTTTTGGTAGAATGTTTAAATTTAAGGGTTTGTTTGGTAGGGTTTTAAGGTAAGCTAGATAATTTAAGCTAAGTAAAACCTTTAAGCAAGATTAAGTCATTTGGTTGGTGAATGAGATCCGATGTTGTAAGTGGAGATGGCTATCAAAACCATTTGATTGCCCTTTGGCTTAAGCTCATTTCTTTAACCCATCATAATGTCATAATTTATGATTTAGCATGAACAATCCTTGATGATTTTCTTAAAATCTTAGCTAATTAAAGTTACCTTAAACTTCTTTATCTATGTTGGAATTATCTTACTTAGAAGTCTGATTATTAGTTCACAATATTTTTATCATTATGGATAAAGGAATAATTATTATCTCATATAGATTTATCATAACTTAATGGCCTACAACCTTGATTATCTTAATAAAGACTAATAAATTACTCAATGGTAACTCTAGTAATATACTAATATTCCTTAATAATTACATGCGATGGAAAGATTTAATTTAGATGATGGAATAAACATTATATAAGCAACTATCATTAAAAAATTACTCTATCAAGCTCTTTGTAGGCTACTTATTAAACAAGCATGTCGTGAAATAAAATATATGTAAGGATTAAGTATTATACTTGCTCATTCATTAATCAAGCGCACAAACTCTTGTTTGATACCTTACTAAATGAACTTAAATGAGCCTCAAGGCATAAACAAATTGGCATCAAGTTGCTTATTGAGCTCTCTTATTCGATCAATGTAGAAAATAAGCTTTGGGTGAAAAGATACTTCATTCAATTATTCAGATGTATATATAAAGAAGTCAATCTCTCCTAATTTACAGACGTACCAAATAAATCTGGTCTAAACTAGGAATGAAAATAATTCAAAAATAAAAAATAAAGAAAAATAAAATAAGAAGGGAATAAAAATAAGAAAGTTGTTTCCGAAGAAATTCCGTAATCAAATATTTTCATGATCATGTGAATCAACTAGTTGACCCACTATTAAGAGGAGCCAAACTTCTCAACTTACCACACTCTCCCTCAAGTTGGGTCTTAGATGTTGTAGAGAGCCAACTTGGTATTGAACTCTGAGAAATTGCTTAAGGAAAGAGTTTAGGTGAAGACATAACTTCTTGGTGAATTAGGATGTGGCTTAGTTGTATAATTTCATCATTAACCTTTTCAGAGATAAGTTAACTTTTTTATGTATGTTGGAATTATCTTCCTTAGTTATTAGTTGGTAAAATTTTTATTGTTATGGAAGCTCATGTGATTAATTATTATCTCATATAGATTTTTCATAACTTAATCACATAAAACTTTGATTATCTTAAAAAGGACTAATGAATAACTCAATGGTAACTCTAATAGAATACTAATATTCCTTAAAAAGTGCATGCGATGGAAAGAGTTAATTTTAGATACTGGGACAAACATTATATAAGCAACTAAAGTATCATTAAAAAATTACTCTCTCAACTCTTTGTATGCTACATATTAAACATTGAAAAAGCTTGCCATGAACATAAAGCATATGTAAGGATTAAAGTTTCTACTCGCTCATTCATTAATCAAGCTCACTAAATCTTGTTTGATACATTACTAAATGAACTTAATTGAGCCTCAAGGCTTAAACAAATGCCATCAAGTTGCTTATTGAGTTTATGAGTTCACTTATTGAATTAATGATATGGTTGATTCCCTTTTCTTGTAGAATGACAAATTTGCACTACATACTTGTCTTGGCACAAAAAGATTTTTGTGTGCTCTATTTGGTGCTAACGTTTTGTGGATTGGCAGCTTCATTGTATCCTTTTCAAATAGAGCCCCAGATCCTGAAAAAGACAGTGCCGCTGTACAGCATTTTCTTGCTAATATGGAAGAGGCTTTCAGGGCTCATATGCTCTGGGCTGGTAGTTCAGAGGAAGAACTTGAAAGTGCTGGTGAGGTGAGTTTATCATCTGTTTTGGTATATGGTTGCCTTTGATAACTAAGTGCATCCCAATGCTGCAATTGAGAAGGATTTATGCTGGGCTTTTCATGTTTGATCTTTGAAACTTCCTAATCAATCTTTGACATGAATTTCTTTTAAAGTTGGTAGTCTATTATTGCATTGATCATGCATGTCACAAGTTGATTGACTGTGATTGGAATTATTTCCTTTAGTCTCTTAATTAGTTATCCCATCATGCATAAAAATGGGTTAGATTCTGATCTTGCATCGCCCTGATGCCTCATCTTTTCTTACATTTACATTTGTTTTCATCTCTATGGTTGATGTTTCTATGGTCGATGTTGATATAGCCTTGGCTTTTTCCTCTGAAAAGTGGTCCAATTGGGCATGTGAGGCTTTTTAAAGATGCTCGGCATAGTATGTAGGCCTTGGGAAGGATTTTAAGGTAATGGTTTTAATTAATAAGGCCAAAGAGTAGGCCAAAGATGGGAACAAGCTTAAACCCAAGGTCACAAATTTCAGATTTAGTTTTCGTGGGTTCACGCCTTGGAAATTCTTTGAATTGGTAAAGGAATGTTTCTAGTTAAGATTTAAAGTGTCATAGTTTTCAAAGCTTTTAATCTGTATAAATGAAAGCTAGAGTAAGACTAGATGTCTGTTCAAATGAAAGCTAGAGTAAGACTAGATATTCTTTATTGAAATCTCTTAATATGTTGAAATGAAAGCTCATAAATAAGTTTCAAATTTCAAAACCAATAGAAAGGAAGGGCTATTGGTTTGGCCCACACAAGCTTCAAAGTTGTTAGGGGAAGTTACAAATGGGTTACAACTTTACCACTCCAACATGGTTGACCATTTATGGAGAGAGAGAAGGTTATTTAGTGTTTCAACTTCTAATGACCATTTCTTATTTAAATTTAAAACCAATTTAACCCATAGATTTCCATCCATTCTTTGAAAATTTAAAATTTTAGTTTGAAAATTTTGAAATTATAAATTTTCAAATTTCAGTTGTTCCAAATATTTTAATTTACACTCTTATAGTTCTTATACAAAAAAATAAGACATAAAATATGAATATTAAATTGACATCCTCAATTGGACTCTTTTTCTGGGCCATTATCTATCCGTTTGCAATTGTCTTTTTTTGCTTTGAGGATCTTGTGGTTGGTCGAGTTCTTCATATTGGTGCTTTTTGTGTTGAATCTTTTCTCCTATACCTCAAATGATTGTTCTCCAAAGAATTTAAGGCATGCAATATAGATTAAGTTTTTGTATGAGCATGAAGATCATTATGTAGTACCACCAATAAAAAGGACTATTTTCTTTTTGAAATGGGTTGACTTGAAAGCATTTCCTAACATATATAATTATTAGATTAATCATATAAGCCAACAGATTACATTGAGTTATTATAAGGCAATTAAAGGTAGTGTATGGACAATAAAAATAAATGGAGATGTAGGCATACTATAGAAAATTATGTAATTTCCTTTTGATAAATTTTTTTCTTTGAAAATAGACAAAAATCCATCAGAAATGCGCCTTTCCAGTGTTTTTTTTTTGACGGAAATCCTTTCGTCGGAAATTACTTGGTGGGAAATACATCTTGAAAGATCTAAAAGCCTTCAAAAAAATAGTTTCTAACTAATGTTTGGTTGAATGTTTGTCAGAAACTTGCTCATTTTTGCCATTGGGTTTATTAATGAGAAGTGCCGCCGAAAAATCGTTGCACGTCAGCTAAAAAAATGGATAAAATTTTCGGTGGAAACTTGTCTAAAATTTGCTAGAAGTTTGTCCAATTTTTTCTGATGGATAATCCGTTGCATTGATTAATGTATCGACCAAACTGATGACAAATTTATTGGTAGTTCACTATAACCCGCACAAAAATGAAAAGGATAAAATGAGGTTCATATAGAATTTCTTTTTTCCATCCAAAACTGTAATATACTAACAATTATAGTTTACATTGTGATGAAAATTTACAATTGATTGCAATTTAATCACATTAACCATAATCAAAACTAAAAAACTTAATTATTAGAAGAAATATCTGAATAAATAACTAATGTAATTGTTTCAAAAGCATATAATTTTTTAGTAAATCAAATAATATATAACACAATAAGCTTATAAGGAAAGTAACTGATCACCATACGACTTATCATCATCCTTCACCTTCTCATCCTCCTCCTCAACCACTAGATCTTTTTTCGTGTCTATAGCGACATAATTTTTTTCATCTTTATTTTCATTGTTGCTGTTCAAGCTTTAAACTAAGCAATCATTCGGGTCTCAATATCTTTAACAAGAGCAACTACTCGCCTTTGAACCAGCTCGATAATCGAATCAACTCTCTATCTAGAGAATGAATAACATGTATCGTATGCCAAATTATGTGAACTCAAGTAACATATTATTATTTTCTATTCAACTCTGACAACTTCTCTCCATATATTGAACATTGATTGCTCAAAATGATCGCTCAAACTATCTGCACTGGTTGAACTTTGGCTGTGCCTCCTTCAGTCTCATGTGGTCATCTTACAAAAATTNTTAGATCTTTTTTCGTGTCTATAGCGACATATTTTTTTTCATCTTTATTTTCATTGTAGCTATTCAAGCTTTAAACTAAGCAATCAATCGGGTCTCAATGTCTTTAACAAGAACAACTACTCGCCTTTGAACCAACTCGTTAATCGAATCAGCTCTCTATCTAGAGAATGAATAACATGTATCGTATGCCAAATTATGTGAACTTAAGTAACATATTATTATTTTCTCTTCAACTCTGACAACTTCTCTCCATATATTGAACATTGATTGCTCAAAATGATAGCTCAAACTATCTGCACTGGTTGAACTTTGGCTGTGCCTCCTTCAGTCTCATGTGGTCATCTTACAAAAATTATGATAAAACATAATTCATTTTTTAATTAAAAAAATATTTTATTTATATAAGCTCTCTATAACCTGGCATCAATCTACTGATGGTCCATCTGGTGCTGATGTGTTTTGCTATGTAGTTTCACAGTTGTTAGTTTCCTTCCAAGTACTTATTTCTATAAATATATTTATAAAGTTGGTAAATAGTGTTTATAAAATTTTCTTTCTTCTATTGCCCAAGACTTATTTGTTTTCTTCTATATCCAATGTGACGAAATAAACCTCAAGTATGTAGGGAGTTGCCCATGCCTCCACATTCAGATGCCCGATTTTATTTTGCTTTCTTCTTTATGTGAATATATTTAGGAGAAACCCAGGCCCTACATAGCTCAATAAAAAATTTCACTCCTATCCAAAAAGGCCTCTACTTAGAGTTGGGAATGTTTGAATATCGAGTAAATGAGTAACATTTTTAATCTCAAATTTTTCTAATATCTTATATTCTCTTTGGTGGCCACCAAATTTCTTTCTGTAACATAAAAAATATGAATAAAAATTATTAGAATTAGAATAAAACACACTTACTCATTTCTACCCTTGCACATTCTACTCATATTTGCCATGGATTTAAGCAAAAACTGTATGTATGCAATTAATTATTTTGGCTTATGCTCAGCCTCCTCTAATGTGACTCAATGCAGGTGTTTCTCCTTGTCTCGATTTCAAATTCAAGAGCAAAAGACGCCCATCTTTTCATAAGCTTACTTTAGTTTAGCCTCTAGGAATGTTGTTTTCTAGTTTACTCTACATAGGATTGTGTTTGTTTTAATGCATATTCTAAATTCATTGCGCCATGTAGCAGGCTACTTGTACAAGCTTCATAGTTGATGTCTACCAAAACTTTGTGTTTGCTTTGACTCAAAATTCCAAGTAAGCATAATGTTCTCATTTGATTTTAAGTTCTGTGATTCTTTCTCGAATCCACTAGTTCATATTCAGATGACCATACCTTTTCTTCAGTTCACAAGCTCTTACTCTGATAAATTGAGCTATTTTTTTTATTTCACTAGCTCAAATTTTGATGGTTTTAATAGTTCTAAATATACTAGTTTTGATCTAGATTAGTTTAGCTTTTTATAGTGCAATATACTTGAGGAATGATGTTTGTTAGGGTCACTAATACGTGCAATGCTCCAAAACTTCATATCACACATATTTGGGGTTAATTTATTGACCTCCCTTTTAATTTCATTTATTTTTAGTCGACTCTAGTAATTTTGATGCTCTAGCCCATTTCTATGTCCCTAAATGTAAGCTTAGGATTTTGAAATGATAGCTCTTGGTTGACTCTTTAGCTGATGACTTTGTCCTAATCGGTTGGTTTTTTAATAAGTCTTTGGATCCATTAGTTTTAGTAATTAAATTTTTTGTTTGTGTCCTTCTAAACAACGTGTCTTTGTTTTTAGTGTTAGATGCTGATAAACTTTTGAAATTATGGCTAATGGCTCCCTCATTACCGCGTTGACACTTTTCTCGATTTCCAGTAAACATCGCTTTAGCATTATGGTTGAAGTCTTTGTCATCATGGCCAAAAACTACAATCACCTTGGAAATTTCTCGACTTCCAATGCCAACATCTCCAAAGTTTTTTTGGTAGTCACTAGCTTGTCGACATCTTAGCAAGCTATCATAAGGAAACTACTCAAAGTCATCACTCTAAAAAAGTTATGGTTAAGATTTGACTTTATTTTTCGACATCTTCCTGACATGTCATCCTTGCAAACTTTTTCATTAGTCATTGTCTTTATGACTGACATTTTTTTGCCCTCTCTAACTTTGTAATGCTTTTCTGTACAAATTGGGGGATGTGGCCACCAATATGTCGCGCTACGTTATGAGTTGGACATGTAGATCATGTCAAATTTTATTTTTCAATGACTCTCTTATCACTTCGGTTTGTTGAACCTTGTGGTTGTTATCACTTTTAGTGACGTGGTGCCCCGACCCTTAGTGCTTTTCTCCTTGTCAACGCTCTTTTGTTTGTGAGTTTATTTCATACGAGGCAGAAGATACTGGAGAAAGTTGGCGTGTCAACTTGCTTTTCTTAGGCGATGCATCAGTCAGTGTTTTCTTGGCTATCGCCATGCTTCTTTGCCATATCATCTAAAATTGCCCTCTCCTTCCCCTTCTACAAAACCATGAAATTCAACTGGCCAAGGGTTCAATTGCTTTGTTTTGGTTAGCAATTTCAAATTGTTCAACTTACTTGCATGAGCTAATCTTCCTGCTCTTTAGCCACCATTGCTACTACTCTCAGCTCTTAAAATCCACCATCACGTTAGACTCCTTTTTGGCTCAATTTGTTTAGTTATCATATTCTCTGTTTTGTTTCCGATGACCCTCATTGTCAACCCTTCAACTTTGTTGTTACTCTCTTTGATGCTCATCTAGTACTTTATTCAAATGAGTCGTCACCCCTAGGTTCTGCTAGCTCCCTTGCTTCTTACGCTTGGTTCAATCACACGGTCACAACACTATGGTAGGAATTTTTATCTCGAAACACCTTTCTACCCTTTCCCTCTCATGTGTTTGCCAATATATTGTCTTTGTTGGGTCCTCCACTTGTCGGCCATTGGCTATTGCCACTTAAAGCATTGGTGATAGGTAGACCACCCTTTAGAGAAACTTTAGGACTCCTTTTTGATTCCCCTCAATAACCCGTGTATGTTATCTTTTATGCTCAATTCAGAATGCTAGAAAGGCCTTGAGACATGTACAACATCGATTATCTTGTAGCCATTAACGGTACATGCACACATGCGTGTGCACAAAAATCTTCAACAATATAAGTGATGCTTGTACTTGTAATCTGCCATCTCAACCAATCTCGTTGTACATTTTGATCCCTAGCACGCCATCTGATCGATCCATTGGACTCCTTTTTGATTCCCCTTAAAAACTCGTCTTTGTTGTCTTTTATGCCAAATTTCGATTGCTTGAAAAGCCTTGAGTCTTGTACAACATCGATTATCTTGTAGCCATTTACCGTACATGCACACACATACGTGTACAAAAAAATCTTCAACAATGTAAGTAATGCTTATATTTGTAATCTACACCATCCCGGCCATTCTCATTGTACATGTTGAACACTAACATGCCATTTAATCGATCCATTGGTGCCAATGTCAAGCCAATCACTCTCTTAAGCCACCACCCTCTAGAAGTCATTCGCATGCTATACTCTTGCGTTGGTCTCTCTAATTGGTATAGTTTGGACTTGTTGACCCTCAAGTAACAGGTTCTCCTATCCAAGCCATCCACATCTATATGGTCTGACTCTGGTTAGCCACCCAACTCCTTTCACAAGTTACCCTATGTGTGAATTCGTTTTGTCATAAGTTCATATATTGTTCTATTCCATGTTATTGGCATCTAGATCATTTATTCACTTATTGTAATAAATTATGTAAAAACATTAAAGCTAGTACAATAGCATATTAAATGTCAATTTATAGGTATTTTGCTCATTCGGTTTTTGTGATTGTGTGAATGAATTGCGTAGCTGGGCTGATGCTTTGCATACATACGCTCTGATGCTGTTTCTTTCTCACATTGCATGCACTCATTTAATCACATTTTTAGTGAACTTGTTTCTTTCTCAGCTTGCATGTGCTCATTTTATCACTTTCTTAGTATACTTAGAGATTTAGTGCATTTTCATATTTAATTCTTGTGTCATGTTTAGTTCTTCTTGAAAACACTTAGTATTTTTAGGAAGTTTAAAAGAGAAGATATATTTTTTTCCCGAATTTAGGCCTTTGGTCATCTTTTTCTATAATAATACATTGGTCTATGATATGATTGAACATAGAGATGTAGCAGCATTTGGCTATACACCTTCAAATCGTATCCCTTAGTTTTTGTCAACAGCAACCTATTCATCACATGCATTCTTCAGGGCCTGAGCTGTATCAGCATATAAATCTTGAGCGTTGCATTGTACCGTTGCATTTTCTGAACCACATACTTGTTCATTTCCTTTGAAATCAGTCAACGCCTATTTGTGCATTTGCACAGGAGTTGGAAGACATCCCTTCTCTAGTGGTTGTAAGTTATGTCATCAACATGGCTTAACCTTTCCCCAGTACATAAGCATTTTCAGGCATTCTCTTAGTATTAGTCCTTCTCTTACCCAACTTTCATTCAATTCTCTCTCTTGTTATTGAGGGAAGCCTAAGCTCAATCTCTTCTCGAGTTGGTTCAATTAATCGTATTTTAAGGAGGTTAGACTCTTATTTTTAGGTGATCATTTTTTATGGAGTGCAAGTCCCATACATCTATTTCACTCTTTAGCATCGTCTAACAATCTTTTATCACATTAGTGATTTATTGGGTCTACGTTGTTATGAGGTCTAGCGTGCTTGGCAACCCGCTGGAACCTATCCTCCTTTGCTCAAGCTAAACACTTCTAAAGTTCCAATTTATTGAACACAATTGTATGAATGAATATTTGTAATTAAGAGTATTCCACTATTGTCTATCTCACGATTTGATTAAATTATGAGACCTCCATGGGAAACCAGGCTCCCATAATTAAGCTAACACGGGGATTTTCCTCCAAAAATTGAACCGGCTTGGCTCGAACCGGTTTAGTTGAGAAGGGGGCTGAACCGGCCCCCTCCCCCCTCTTTTTATTTGGCGGGAATTTTCCCCTTTATGTTTTCAATTCCCACCCATCTCTCTTCTATTTATATGTGTTTTTATGCCTTAGGGTTTAGCTTAGGCTATTTTCTGATTTCAGTTTTGTGAGGACAGCCGCCGGCGTCCTGTTTTCCCATCGAGGGCTGTACCCAATGGTTAGCGTGGTGCTATGGCTGTATCTCTCTCCCCGGTGGTGATTATCTTCTCCGACTTCCACCTGCACCCTCCCTCCTTGCCGCCAACCGCTGTTGTCTAGCAATGCAGCCGACCACCTACATCTCCCACGTCTTCCAGATCTTCTTTTCTGTGTTCCACCTCGCTATCGCACTCCTAAACCTTCCCAGCCGTTGATCTCATCCCAACACCCCTACAACCCGTGAAACATCCCCTCCACCCCTTCGGTTATTACCCTCAGTCACCCAGCAGCCTTGCTGGATCACAACACCTCCCTCCCTTCACTCCCACTGCCGTAACTCCTTCCAGATCTCCTCACCACTGCCGTAACTCCTTCCAAGGTCCCTCCCACTGCTTTAAGTCCTTACCAGGACCCATCCCTGCTGTTGCAACTCCCTTTCTTCTCCATTACTACAGCATATACCCTTTCCTTACCACTTGCCACAAGCCTCCCTACCACAGAGTTACTACAGCAGCCTCTCCCACAACCTTCTTCCCTCCTTTCCTCCAACAGCAGCCAACCCTCTGCCCTGCAGCCCTCCTTCCTGCAGCCTCCACCCAGCATCCCCCTCAGCTACCCAACTCCACGCCATCGACCTGCAGCCCACCACTATCATCCTAGCCCCGAGTGTGTTTTATATTATTATTATTAATTTTCTATAGTCAAGAGTCTTTGTTTGTAATATTTGTGCTTTATCGTGTTTGGGGTTAACTTCGGTATCATGAACATTATTGGTTACATGCATTGGGTAGGGGAAACAAAATTTTCGTCAGGCACATTGCATCCTTAGAGTCCATCATGAGGGCCGTTTTTAATCTTTTGAGGTTCTACAGTCCCCTCTCTTGTTGTCACTCCTAAAGGAAAGATATGCTTTATTCAGTACCTATCATTGATTGTCATGCATAGGCATAAGGGTCCATGACTGTTTGTCTTTTGGGTTGTTGCTTTTGAGTTATGACCTTTCCCTTCACACGAGTCTCGTTGGAATCCCATAGCAGCTTTTGTAAGTTGGCCATATTTGACCTTCATTTAATCTTTTGTATGGACATGTTGATTAGTAAAGAAGGATAATATGTGGTACTTTTTGTGTAGGAGATTCTACAGAATAAGATATGGGGTCTAGTGATGTAGGACCAATAAGTGTTGTCTCAATTCATGCAAATAGTTCTTGACAAATCGTAATATCGCACTATTTTTTTTTTCTAATTAAATCAAATGATCTGAGCTAATCAGCCTTCGAAAGAGAATCGAATCCATAATGTTAATTACACTCGAGGACATCTTTAAGAGCTTTTGATAAAAAAATATGTCTGTGTTTGACTGAATGGGTAGACATCAATGAGTATCATAATTCAAAATTATCATTCTAATAGGATAGTCTATACTTTAAGGTGAACCTGTTCATAAGCCAGAGGGTGAATTGCTGAAACCAAGCGAGGCGATGTTGTTTGCTTAAAAAAATTTTATGCGATGATGAATGATGAGCCCCTAAAGTAAGGTGGAATGAATGCTCTCAACAGAATGATGGCTATAGGTAATGAACTAAAGAAAAGGTAGAAATAACACAGTTAGGATGGTTTGGTCAACCTAGATTATCAAGTTTGCTATAATTTAGCCATAAAAGTTGTTGATCTTGTTTATCCATGAAGCACTTTGTTGGCAACCAGAAATTGCATCGTCAAAAAGAGTCATGATGTCAAGCAAAGGAAAGAAAACTTAGGTGCTTAGCCAATTTATATGTACGACTTACAATCCTTGGATGCACAAGGAATGCCTACGAAAAGAGTTGAAAGGGATTATTTAACTACAGATACTCAAAGCTTAACCAACTAGATATACAAGTCTATCTGGATAAGGATTGTGAGTATCTAATGTTCTTGACATCCACCTAGGCGTATTGAATTAAATTATGCTGTTATGTTAGTATAACTATCCTAAGGGATATGAATGAATGCAATTTTAATTGTCCTTAATATTTGGGCTTTTAATTATATGCATTGATATGACATTATATAGAAGCATCAGCTAGGTTTATTACTGATAAGCTTTACTTTATACAACCACAGGGAGATAAAAAGAAAACGGTTTCAATTAAATGACTCGTTCTAAAGCCATGCAATTTTGATTAAAGAAACTCTTTTCATAAGTTGATTTTAAGGTTGGAAATCAATTAACTTCTGTTTTTCTTCAGTCATGAACATTATCTCTTCTACCTTGTATTTTTTGCACGTTCCAAAATATTTAATCCTACTGGTTGGGGATTTCTATATAAAATCAGTTTTACTCTGCAGCTTCACAATCAAGCTAACCACTGCAATTTTTTTTTCTCTTTGTTTCGCCTTTCATTTCATATGCTTTCTGAACGTGGTACCTTTTTGTATGTTATATTCCTAATTGTAGGGATTGGAGAAATATGTAATGACAAAACTTTTTAATCGGGCATTTGCTTCACTTCCAGAGGATGTGCAACATGATGAGGAGCTTTTCGAAAAGATGGCTCTCCTGCAACAGTTTGTAAGACCAGAGAACCTGGATATAAAAGCAGCATTTCAAAATGAGACTTCCTGGCTGGTTAGTGCAGAAAACTAAATTTTTTGTTACTTATAATATATCTCCTTTATTGCTACGAGAAGAAGATATGCTTAATTTGAAACATTTCAGATTTTGTGATC
>JXCR01006952.1:72201-130172 GCA_002079205.1 Phalaenopsis hybrid cultivar
AATCTTAAGGGTTATAATTTTATCTCCAACTCTATTAATTTTTATAATATTATCTTTCAAACTCTTATCTATAATTACACCTACACCATTTCTAGTGCGACTCTTACCATAATACCAAAGTTTAAAACTTAAATTATCAATCTCCTTAGCATTTTCTCCAACCCATTTAGTTTCTTGAATACATAAGATATTAATTTTCCTATGAATCATTATATCAACTTATTCTATTCATTTACCATTGAGAGTACTTATATTCCTAGATCATATCCTAATATTTATTTCATTAGTTTCATTGATTAACTTCTTTACCCGCATTTGTCCGTAATGTGAGAACCATTGCTTATTTGACACTACACCCGGGCGCCGATGTAGTGGCCCTTGCACACTTTTCACTGTATTCAGGTTATACAGCGCATCATTTCCAGGGGATGCCCTAGCACTTACACAATGATCAAAAGGATTCATGTCATGATTTTTTTCGACAAGTTTTACGCTGGACTGCCGACTATCTAACGCAACTCTCCATTTTTCACATTCGGGCTTGGGATCGGCATGACAGTGTTAAATATATATTTAAAAAAATTAATTTCTTTAGAAAAAAAGTTACATGCTCAATACTGCACGTGCAACTACTTGCTTGCTGAATAAAAACTGTTGTTAATCCCCACCTGGTCACTTTTCTTTCTCGCTTGCTTGGTTCTCAATTCTGATCTGAAACTCGATATAGGATATATTAATGTAAATAGAAAATGTGTCAACCCGAATCTCAATGGAATCTAACAAAATTGGAAGAAGTGACGTGGCAAAATGGACTCACTGGGAAAGCAACTCACACAGGACCAAAGCAATCTGCCAGCAACAAAATGCTAGGNTTGTCTTTTAGATTCCCCATCTAATTCTATGATGTTGAGTTCTAGTATTTCTTATTTTATAACTTTTCATCTTAAAATCTAGAACTAATAAACGATGTTGGGTTTAAATTCTCACTAGGAATGATCTTACAATCTTTACAATCTCGACGATCTCTTCTTCTCATAAAAAAATAATCAATTTGTGTTTTGTTAGATCCACTCTTATAAGTAATAAGATGCTCATCTCTTTTATTGAATAAAGTATTAGTAATAACAAAATCATACGATAAAGCAAAATCTAAAATAACTCTACTTTCTTCATTAGTTACTCTAAAACCGTAGCAACCATAAGTATTTCTAAAGTCTTCTACCACTCTACCGACATGTCCATTTAAATCTCCTCCAATAAAAATGAAGAAAGATGTATCATTTGTATTAAGTCTTCTAAATCATTCCAAAATTTATCTTTAGACCCTGTATCTAAACTTACTTGAGGAGCATAAATATTTATAATATTAAAAATCTTAGTATCAATGATAATCTTAAGGGTTATAATTCTATCTTCAACTCTATTAATTTTTATAATATTATCTTTCAAACTCTTATCTATAATTACACCTACACTATTTCTAGTGCGACTCTTACCATAATACCANGAAACTTTGAATCTCTTAAAGATAGATGCTATCTTTATCTTATTATAACAATGGTAGCATTTCTCGTGTTGCGAGTGTTGGATTAGATGTGAGAAAACATAGAAAATGCTCTGATCTGCATATGCCATCACTTAGAGACTTGCATCATTGAAAGAAGCATCAATAAAAAAGATGTACCAATGGATTAAGATCCTNATTCATTTAATAGTTTAAGTAAACAAACACAATACCATAAGCAATGCGTCTATCCCGAGGAATGGACACAGTACTTAGTAGTGAATCTGAATTAAATGAACTAATGAATTCATGACATCCGTTTTGGTCTGTGAACCTTTTATTTTGACAGACAAGTTCTTCCACCTTATAATAAAAATTAGATAGAATTTATATTACCTAGGTTCTTAAAGCTCTATGTAGGAAAAATCTCTATAGTTAATTACCTCTTAAATGACTAAAGTCACTTAAGAGAACTCTCGATGATGATCAAAGATCTTTGTCTTCATGAATTCAAAGTTTTAGGATTTTCAAGGTTGGACACAGGAAACTCGAAAGAGAATGACTCTAAGTAGAAACAATTATTTTAAGAGTCAAAGGAATGAAATGTAGGGATGTCACAGATCCGAAGGAAATCTCAGTGACTTCCCAACTATCCTATTATTTGTCTTCACTTTTAAGAATATGTTATTTGATGTTTCATCCTGTCAGTTTTATTATCTAGAGCTTATATTTGCGTGTATCGAACGACGACCACAGTCATACAAATGACCTAAAAGATAAGAGTATTTACGACGTATCGGACGACGACCTCAGAATCCCAAGGCGAGTTAGGACTTATATTGCACTGTGTGCAGAACTCTAAAAGATAAGGTGAGGATTTATATTGCACCAGACAAACCACCTCGTTTTTTATGACTTATATTATTTAAACTAATGAAATCTTTAACTGATGTAAACTTGTTTTGCTTTTGTAGGTTGTCATCTTCCGTCTTCTGCGGCTTTATCGTGCTGTCCACGAAGACTTGCTCCATGCTCCATGTCGTATCAGTCAAGAGTATAAGCTTTAAGTGTACATGCAATTGTTGGGTTGTTGTCCTACTGTCCTCTACCCTAGGGGCTTTGCAGGTTCTGTAAGGAAATGCAAACACATGACTCTAAAAGCACAGTAAAGAAAAGCAATAAAACAGTAAAAAAAGGGCAGTAAAGTGTGTAGTAAAGAAAAACAGTAAAAAGATGTAGTAAATAAAAGCAATTAAACAGTAAAATGTGTAATAAAGGAGGTAAAATGCAGTAAGTAAAATAAATCTGTGTACCTAGCGGGTATGCTGCTCCTACAAAAAGGGTTAGTGCCGCAGGTAAAAGTAAACAAGTACGCAGATAAAAATAAATAAGTATCGCAGAAAAATTATTTAGTAGGGCAAATATGTATATATATGTATGTAAGAGTCAAATGGTAAGTAAATGAACAAGTGACGAGTAAAAGAATAAGCTATCTATAAAAGACCAAAGTGGACTATAAGAATTCAGGTTTGGAGTAGACTCAGATTTATCATTCCCGAAGGACTCCATAGGCAACCATCGTTCATCCACGTGTATAAAGCATGACATTCAACTAGAAATTTCCAACACGACAATCTTAGGAGGGCGATTNATTTCGCAGTTGTTAGTTTCCTTCCGAGTACTTATTCTATAAATATATTTATAAAGTTAGTAAATAGTGTTTATAAAATTTTCTTTCTTCTATTGCCCAAGACTTGTCTATTTTCTTCTATATCCAATGTGACGAAATAAACCTCAAGTATGTAGGGAGTTGCCCATGCCTCCACATTCAGATGCCCGATTTTATTTTGCTTTCTTCTTTATGTGAATATATTTAGGAGAAACCCAGGCCCTACATAGCTCAATAAAAAATTTCACTCCTATCCAAAAAGGCCTCTACTCAGATTTGGGAATGTTTGAATATCGAGTAAATGAGTAACATTTCTAATCTCAAAATTTTCTAATATCTTATATTCTTTGGCGGCCACCAAATTTCTTTCTGTAACATAAAACATATAAATAAAAATTATTAGAATTAGAATAAAACACACTTACTCGTTTCTACCCCTGCACATTCTACTCATATTTGCCATGGATTTAAGCAAAAATTGTATGTATGCAATTAATTATTTTGGCTTATGCTCAACCTCCTTTAATGTGACTCAATGCAGGTGTTTCTCCTTGTCTCGATTTCAAATTCAAGAGCGAAAGGCACCCATCTTTTCATAAGCTTACTTTAGTTTAGCCACTAGGAATGTTGTTTTCTAGTTTACTCTACATAGGATTGTGTTAGTTTTAATGCATATTCTAAATTCATTGCGCCATGTAACAGGCTACTTGTACAAGCTTCATAGTTGATGTCTACCAAAACTTTGTGTTTGCTTTGACTCAAAATTCCAAGTAAGCATAATGTTCTCATTTGATTTTAAGTTCTGTAATTCTTTCTCGAATCCACTAGTTCATATTCAGATGAACATACCTTTTCTTGAGTTCACAAGCTCTGACTCTGATAAATTGAGCTATTTTTTTATTTTACTAGCTCAAATTTTGATGGTTTTAATAGTTCTAAATGTACTAGTTTTGATCTAGATTAGTTTAACATTTTATAGTGCAATATACTTGAGGAATGATGTTTGTTAGGGTCACTAATACGTGCAATGCTCCAAAACTTCGTATCACACGTATTTGGGGTTAATTTATTGACCTCCCTTTTAATTTCATTTATTTTTAGTCGACTCTAGTAATTTTGATGCTCTAGCCCATTTCTATGTCCCTAAATGTAAGCTTAGGATTTTGAAATGATAGCTCTTGGTTGACTCTTTAGCTGATGACTTTGTCCTAATCGGTTGGCTTTTTAATAAGTCTCTGGATCCATTAGTTTTAGTAATTAAATTTTTTGTTTGTGTCCTCCTAAACAACATGTCTTTGTTTTTAGTGTTAGATGCCGATAAATTTTTGAAATTATGGCTAATGGCTCCCTCATTACCGCGTTGACACTTTTCTCGATTTCCAGTAAACATCGCTTTAGCATTATGGTTGAAGTCTTTGTCATCATGGCCAAAAACTACAATCACCTTGGAAATTTCTCGACTTCCAATGCCAACATCTCCAAAGTTTTTTTGGTAGTCACTAGCTTGTCGACATCTTAGCAAGCTATCATAAGAAAACTACTCAAAGTCATCACTCTAAAAAAGTTATGGTTAAGATTTGACTTTATTTTTCGACATCTTCCTGACATGTCATCCTTGCAAACTTTTTCATTTGTCATTGTCTTTATGACTGACATTTTTTTGCCCTCCCTAACTTTGTAATGCTTTTCTGTACAAATTGGGAGAAGTGGCCACCAATATGTCGCGCTACGTTATGAGTTGGCATGTAGATCATGTCAAATTTTCTTTTTCAATGATTCTCTTATCACTTCGATTTGTTGAACCTTGTGGTTGTCATCACTTTTAGTGACGCGGTGCCTCGACCCTTAGTACTTTTCTCCTTGTCAACGCTCTTTTGTTTGTGAGTTTATTTCATACAAGGAAGAAGATACTGGAGAAAGTTGGCGTGTCAACTTGCTTTTCTTAGGCGATGCATCAGTCAGTGTTTTCTTGGCTATCGCCATGCTTCTTTGCCATATCATCTAAAATTGCCCTCTCCTTCCCCTTCTACAAAACCATGAAATTCAACTGGCCAAGGGTTCAATTGCTTTGTTTTGGTTAGCAATTTCAAATTGTTCAACTTACTTGCATGAGCTAATCTTCCTGCTCTTTAGCCACCATTGCTACTACTCTCAGCTCTTAAAATCCACCATCACGTTAGACTCCTTTTTGGCTCCATTTTTTTAGTTATCATATTATCTGATTTGTTTTCAATGACCCTCATTTTCAACCCTTCAACTTTGTTGTTACTCTCTTTGATGCTCAGCTAGTACTTTATTCAAATGAGTCGTCACCCCTAGGTGCTGCTAGCTCCCTTGCTTCTTACGCTTGCTTCATGCACTGCATGGGGCTATTTGGAGTAGTTCAATCACATGGTCACGACCCTATGGTAGGGATTTTTATCCCGAAACACCTTTCTACCCTTTCCCTCTCATGTGTTTGCCAATATATTGTCTTGGTTGGGTCCTCCACTTGTTGGTCATTGGCTATTGCCACTTAAAGCATTGGTGATAGGTAGACCCCCTTTAGAGAAACTTTAGGACTCCTTTTTGATTCCCCTCAATAACCCGTGTATGTTGTCTTTTATGCTCAATTCAGAATGCTAGAAAGGCCTTGAGACATGTACAACATCGATTATCTTGTAGCCATTAACCGTACATGCACACATGCGTGTACACAAAAATATTCAACAATATAAGTGATGCTTGTACTTGTAATCTACACCATCTCAACCAATCTCGTGGTACATTTTGATCCCTAGCACCTCATCTGATCGAGCCATTGGACTCCTTTTTGATTCCCCTTAAAAAATCGTCTTTGTTGTCTTTTATGCCCAATTTCGAATGCTTGAAAAGCCTTGAGTCTTGTACAACATCGATTATCTTGTAGCCATTTACCGTACATGCACACACATACGTGTACAAAAAAATCTTCAACAATGTAAGTAATGCTTATATTTGTAATCTACACAATCCCAGCCATTCTCATTGTACATGTTGAACACTAACATGCCATTTAATCGATTCATTGGTGCCAATGTCAAGCCAATCACTCTCTTAAGCCACCATTCTCTAAAAGTCATTCGCATGCTATACTCTTGCGTTGGTCTCTCTAATTGGTATAGTTTGGACTTGTTGACCCTCAAGTAACAGGTTCTACTATCTAAGCCATCCACATCTATATGGTCTGACTCTGGTTAGCCACCCAACTCCTTTCACAAGTTACCCTATTTGTGAATTCGTTTCGTCATAAGTTCATATATTGTTCTATTCCATGTTATTGGCATCTAGATCATTTATTCACTTATTGTAATAAATTATTTGAAAACATTAAAGCTAGTACAATAGCATATTAAATGTCAATTTATAGGTATTTTGCTCATTCGGTTCTTGTGATTGTGTGAATGAATTGAGTAGCTGGGCTGATGCTTTGCATACATACGCTCTGATGCTGTTTCTTTCTCACATTGCATGCACTCATTTAATCACATTTTTAGTGAAGTTGTTTCTTTCTCAGCTTGCATATGGTCATTTTATCACTTTCTTACTATACTTAGAGATTTAGTGCATTTTCATATTTAATTCTTGTGTCATATTTTAGTTCTTCTAGAAACACTTAGTATTTTTAGGAAGTTTAAAAGAGAAGATATTTTTTTTCCCGAATTTTGGCCTTTGGTTACCCTTTTCTATAATAATACATTGGTCTATGATATGATTGAACATAGAGATGTAGCAGCATTTGGCTATACACCTTCAAATCGTATCCCTTAGTTTTTGTCAACAGCAACCTATTCATCACATGCATTCTTCAGGGCCTGAGTTGTATCAGCATATAAATCTTGAGCGTTGCATTGTACCGTTGCATTTTCTGAACCACATACTTGTTCATTTCCTTTGAAATCAGTCAATGCCTATTTGTGCATTTGCACAAAAGACTTGGTGGCATGGATTTTAATATATTTAGGAGTTAGAAGACATCCCTTCTCTAGTGGTTGTAAGTTATGTCATCAACATGGCTTAACCTTTCCCCAGTACATAAGCATTTTCAGGCGTCCTCTTAGTATCAGTCCTTCTTTTACCCAACTTTCATTCAATTCTCTCTCTTGTTATTGAGGGAAGCCTAAGCTCAATCTCTAAGAGGTCTATCTCTTCTCGAGGTGGTTCAATTAATCGTATTTTAAGGAGGTTAGACTCTTATTTTTAGGTAATCATTTTTTATGGATTGCAAGTTCCATACATCTATGTCACTCTTTAGCATTGTCTAACAATCTTTTATCACATTAGTGATTTATTGGGTCTACGTTGTTACAATGTCTAGCGTGCTTGGCAACCCACTGGAACCTATCCTCCTTTGCTCAAGCTAAACATTTCTAAAGTTCAATCTCTCCTTTGCTCAACCCAACTTTCATTCAATTCTCTCTCTTGTTATTGAGGGAAACCTAAGCTCAATCTCTAAGAGGTCTATCTCTTCTCGAGGTGGTTCAATTAAT
The DNA here is from genome assembly GCA_002079205.1 of Phalaenopsis hybrid cultivar. Classification (NCBI taxonomy): domain Eukaryota; kingdom Viridiplantae; phylum Streptophyta; class Magnoliopsida; order Asparagales; family Orchidaceae; genus Phalaenopsis; species Phalaenopsis hybrid cultivar. The sequence continues at coordinate 79,883 of JXCR01006952.1, forward strand.
CGTATTTTAAGGAGGTTAGACTCTTATTTTTAGGTAATCATTTTTTATGGATTGCAAGTTCCATACATCTATGTCACTCTTTAGCATTGTCTAACAATCTTTTATCACATTAGTGATTTATTGGGTCTACGTTGTTACAATGTCTAGCGTGCTTGGCAACCCACTGGAACCTATCCTCCTTTGCTCAAGCTAAACATTTCTAAAGTTCAATCTCTCCTTTGCTCAACCCAACTTTCATTCAATTCTCTCTCTTGTTATTGAGGGAAACCTAAGCTCAATCTCTAAGAGGTCTATCTCTTCTCGAGGTGGTTCAATTAATCATATTTTAAGGAGGTTAGACTCTTATTTTTAGGTGATCATTTTTTATGGATTGTAAGTCCCATACATCTATGTCACTCTTTAGCATGTCTAACAATCTTTTATCACATTAGTGATTTATCGGGTTTACGTTGTTATGAGGTCTAGCGTGCTTGGCAACCCACTGGAACCTATCCTCCTTTGCTCAAGCTAAACATTTCTAAAGTTCCAATTTATTGAACACAATTGTATGAATGAATATCTGTAATTAAGAGTATTCCACTATTGTCTATCTCACGATTTGATTAAATTATGAGACCTCCATGGGAAACCAGGCTCCCATAATTAAGCTAACACAGGGATTTTCCTCCAAAAACTGAACTGGCTTGGCTCGAACCGGCTCAGCTGAGAGAAGGGGGCTGAACCGGCCCCCTCCCCCTCTTTTCATTTGGCGGGAATTTTTCGCTTTCTGTTTTCAATTCCCACCCATCTCTCTTCTATTTATATGTGTTTTTATGCCTTAGGGTTTAGCTTAGGTTATTTTCTGATTTCAGTTTTGTGAGGACAGCCGCCGGCGTCCTATTTTCCCATCGAGGGCTGTACCCAATGGTTAGGGTGGTGCTATGGCTGTATCTCTCTCCTCGGTGGTGATTATCTTCTCCGACTTCCACCTGCACCCTCCCTCCTTGCCGCCAACCGCTGTTGTTTAGCAATCCAGCCGATCACCTACATCTCCCACGTCTTCCAGATCTTCTTTTCTGCGTTCCACCTCGCTATCACACTCCTAAACCTTCCCAGCCGTTGGTCTCATCCCAACACCCCTACAACCTGGGAAACATCCCCTCCACCCCTTCGGTTATTGCCCTCAGTCACCCAGCAGCCTTGCTGGATCACAACACCTCCCTCCCTTCACTCCCACTGCCGTAACACCTTCCAGATCTCCTCACCACTGCCGTAACTCCTTCCGAGGTCCCTCTCCACTGCTGTAAGTCCCTACCAGGTCCCATCCCTGCTGTTGCAACTCCCTTTCTTCTCCATTACTACAGCATATACCCTCTCCTTACCACTTGCCACAAGCCTCCCTACCACAGAGTTACTACAGCAGCCTCTCCCACAACCTTCTTCCCTCCTTTCCTCCAACAGCAGCCAACCCTCTGCCCTGCAGCCCTCCTTTCTGCAGCCTCCACCCAGCATCCCCCTCAGCAACCCAACTCCACGCCATCGACATGCAGCCCACCACTATCATCCTAGCCCGAGTGTGTTTTATACTTTTATTATTAATTTTCTATTGTCAAGAGTCTTTGTTTGTAATATTTGTGTTTTATTATGTTTGGGGTTAACTTCGTTATCATAAACATTATTGGTTACATGCATTGGGTTGGGGAAACAAAATTTTCGTCAGGCACATTGCATCCTTAGAGTTCATCATGAGGGCCGTTTTTAATCTTTTGAGGTTCTACAGTCCCCTCTCTTGTTGTCACTCCTAAAAGAAAGATATGCTTGACTCAGTACCTATCATTGATTGTCATGCATAGGCGTAAGGGTCCATGACTGTTTGTCTTTTAGGTTGTTGCTTTTGAGATATGACCTTTCCCTTCACATGAGTCTCGTTGGAATCCCTTAGCAGCTTTTGTATGTTGGCCATATTTAACCTTCATTTAATCTTTTGTATGGACGAAATGTTGATTAGTAAAGAAGGATAATATGTGGTACTTTTTGTGTAGGAGATTCTACAAAATAAGATATGGGGTCTAGTGATGTAGGAGCAATAAGTGCTGTCTCAATTCATGCAAATAGTTCTTGACAAATCGTAATATCGCATTAGTTTTTTTTTTTCTAATTAAATCAAATGATCTGAGCTAATCAGCCTTCCAAAGAGAATAGAATCCTTAATTTTAATTACACTCGAGGACATCTTTAAGAGCTTTCGATAAAAAAATATGTTTGTGTTTGACTGAATGGGTAGACATCAATGAGTATCATAATTCAAAATTATCATTCTAATAGGATAGTCTATACTTCAAGGTGAGTCTGTTCATAAGCCAGAGGGTGAATTGCTGAAACCAAGCGAGGCGTTGTGTTTGCTTAAAAAAAATTTATGCGATGATGAATGATGAGCCCCTAAAGTAAGGTGGAATGAATGTTCTCAACAAAATGATGGCTATAGGTAATGAACTAAAGAAAAGGTAGAAATAACACAGTTATGATGGTTAGGTCAACCTAGATTATCAAGTTTGCTATCATTTAGCCATAAAAGTTGTTGATCTTGTTTATCCATGAAGCACTTTGTTGGCAACCAGAAATTGCATCGTCAAAAAGAGTCGTGATGTCAAGCAAAGGAAAGAAAACATAGGTTCTTAGCCAATTTATATGTAGGACTTACAATCCTTAGATGCACAAGGAATGCCTACGAAAAGAGTTGAAAGGGATTATTTGACTACAGAGACTCAAAGCTTAACCAACTAGATATACAAGTCTATCTGGATAAGGATTGTGACTATCTAATGTTCTTGACATCCACCTAGGCGTATTCAATTAAATTATGCTGTTATGTTAGTATAACTATCCTAAGGGACATGAATGAATGCAATTTTAATTGTCCTTAATATTTGGGCTTTTAATTATATGCATTGACATGACATTATATATAAGCATCAGCTACGTTTATTACTGATAAGCTCTACTTTATACAACCACAGGGATATAAAAAGAAACCGTTTTTAAATTAAATGACTCGTTCTAAAGCCATGCAATTTTGATTAAAGAAAATCTTTTCATAAGTTGATTTTAAGGTTGGAAATCAATTAACTTCTGTTTTGCTTCAGTCATGAACATTATCTATTCTACCTTGTATTTTTTGCACGTTCCAAAATATTTAATCCTACTGGTTGGGGATTTCTATATAAAATCAGTTTTACTGTTCAGCTTCACAATCAAGCTAACCACTGCAATTTTATTTTCTCATTGTTTCGCCTTTCATTTCATATGCTTTCTGAACTTGGCACCTTTTTGTATGTTATATTCCTAATTGTAGGGATTGGAGAAATATGTAATGACAAAACTTTTTAATCGGGCATTTGCTTCACTTCCAGAGGATGTGCAACATGATGAGGAGCTTTTTGAAAAGATGGCTCTCCTGCAACAGTTTGTAAGACCAGAGAACCTGGATATAAAAGCAGCATTTCAAAATGAGACTTCCTGGCTGGTTAGTGCAGAAAACTAAATTTTTTGTTACTTATAATATATCTCCTTTATTGCTACGAGAAGAAGATATGCTTAATTTGAAACATTTCAGATTTTGTGATCCATATGTTTCTTTCTTTTTTCATTAATATTTTTTTTTTTTGACGTAAGTTGTATATTCTCATATATTCATATAAAACATTATGTATCGGAATCTTTAGATAATTTAAACTATAATTTTAAAAAAGGTATTTTGTTTGAAGGAAGGTGGCAACGTTTAAGTGTTAAATTCAGTAAACTTTTAAGAGAAGCTTACGAAGGGAAAAATAAAGAAGTAATAGAATAATTCTGTAGTTGTAGATCCTGGATCTTCAAAGCATTTGAATTGCTGAATCCTTATTTAAGTTTTTGTAGGGAGCCAAAGTGTGTCCACAGGAAATTTTTATTCAACTCAGCATAAATGATCTTTTACAAAACCCATCAGGCTATCTAAAAGAGATATCGATGGAAGTCCAGACAATTTTTATGGCTTATAACGTAGTATTATTTATTTAAATAATAAATGATAAAGAAAGAACAACTAACTCTATTTAATTCACATAGAAAAAGAAAATTGATCGTTAGCGATCTGATTATATACGAAATTAATTTTCTCTTGTTTGAAACTCTTCTTTAGAAGGTAGGAACATGCCTATTTGTCCAGAATGCCAGAAGAGCAACAATGCATTTCATTGAAGAAACTTTGAATCTCTTAAAGATAGATGCTATCTTTATCTTATTATAACAATGGTATTATTTCTTGTGTTGCGAGTGTTGGATTAGATGTGAGAAAACATAGAAAATGCTCTGTTCTGCATATACATGTAATTCTCAAGGGTGCCATCACTAGAGACTTGCATCATTGAAAGAAGCATCAATAAAAAAGATGTACCAATGGATTAAGTTCCTTGCTTATTATAAATATACTATGGATTTTTTATTTTGATCAATAAGATTATTTGAATGAATTTATGTATCAGAAACCAAGAATAAAACAATACCAAATTGATTATTCATTATAAAAATTACATCAAAAGATAATTTGTTTTAGTTTTATCAGTTTTCTTAATTGACTCAGCAAGTATAATGTGCATGATTAGCTAAATTTTAACTTTAGCAATGGATTTAATTTTTGTTAGAATTTTGGTATATGTTCTCATGTAAAATTTTATTTTAGGCTCAAATTTTGACTCATAAGTAGGTTAAAAGTATATTCAAATGTTGGCGTAGATTTGTTTTCAAGAAAATTAGATGTGGATTTGTATTGTAGCAATAAACCATCTTATTCTTCTAATCATCCTCAAGAATATTTATGTTCTACATCTTTTTCAATAAAGTTTGATATGGAGTTAAAGATAAAATTTCATTTCAAGAACATAAATAGGTTAACAAGTAGTGACTTATTAAAAAATTTTAAGAGTAAATTAAAAATATTTTTAAGAAACCTAAAAAGTTAAATTAAAACCGTGAATAAAGTTGGATAAAGAAAAAGAAGAAAAAATAACTATAAGATAAAAATAATATACAACAACAACAACAACAACAACAAAGCCTACGTGGGGTCGGCTACATGAATACTTTTTCTCCATTGCGTCCTATTTAGTGTCATATTTTCATTTAGTTCTAGTAAATTAAGATCATTTTTTATACAATAAGCCCAAGTCTTCCTTGGTCTACCTCTGCCTTTCTTAACACAAGTCGAATCTAAAACATTTACTCTCCTAATCGGATCATCAGATGATCGACTTTTAATGTGACCAAAACATCTTAGACGACTTTCTTTAATTCATCCGTCACAAGAGCTACACCAACCTTATCACAGATATTTTCATTTCACATTTTGTCTCTAAGTGTAAAGCCACTCATCCACCTAATCATTCTCATNAACAACAACTACAACAACAAAGCCTACGTGGGGTCGGCTACATGAATCCTTTTTCTCCATTGCGTCCTATTTAGTGTCATATTTTTTTCCTTCTAGTAAATTAAGATCATTTTTTATACAATAAGCCCAAGTCTTCCTAGGTCTACCTTTGTCTTTCTAATAAATTAAAATCATCACCATTGCGTCCTATTTAGTGTCATATTTTCATTTAGTTCTAGTAAATTAAGATCATTTTTAATATTGCATCCTATTTAGTGTCATATTTTCATTTAGTTCTAATAAATTAAGATCATTTTTAATAGCGTCCTATTTAGTGTCATATTTTCATTTAGTTCTAGTAAATTAAGATCATTTTTAATACAATGAGTCCTATTTAGTGTCATATTTTCATTTAATTCTAGTAAATTAAGATCATTTTTAATACAATATCTATTTAGTGTCATATTTTCATTTAGTTCTAATAAATTAAGATCATTTTTTATACAATAAGATTTTTCTCCATTGAGTCATGTTTAGTGTCATATTTTCATTTAGTTCTAATAAATTAAGATCATTTTTTATACAATAAGCCTGTCCTATTTAGTGCCATATTTTCATTTAGTTCTAGTAAATTAAGATCATTTTTTATACAATAAGCCCATGTCTCCTTGGTCTACCTCTGCCTTTCTTAACACAAGTTGAATCTAAAACATTTACTCTCCTAATCGGATCATCAGATGATCGACATTTAATGTGACCAAAACATCTTAGACGACTTTCTTTAATTCGTTCGTCACAAGAGCTACACCAACCTTATCACGGATATTTTCATTTCACATTTTGTCTCTAAGTGTAAAGCCACTCATCCACCTAATCATTCTCATCTCGGCAACACTTAACTTATTATTATGCTTCTCTTTTAAAGGCCAACATTCAGCGCCATAGAGCATTGCAGGTCTCACCACCGTCTTATAAAATTTTCCTTTCAGTCTTAGCGGTACTTTTCTATCACACAAAAGGCCCGAAGCATTCCTCCACTTCAACCAACCAACTTGAATTCTACTATTAACATCCCCATCTATATCACCATCGCTTTGGACAACGGACCCAAGATATCTAAATCGTTCACACCTTTTAATAATTTGATCACCCAAAATCACACTTCTGTCACTAGAGCTATTACTACTAAAATTACATTCCATGTATTCAATTTTAGTTCTACTTAAATGAAGGCCTCTAGACTCTAATGTAAACCTCCATAATTCAAGTTTTTCCTGGGCTTTTTCTCTCGTTTTATCCACGAGAAGGATATCATCAGGAAAAAAGCATACACCAAGGTACATCCTCTTATAGACGTCCAGTAAGACCATTTATAACTAAAGCAAAAAGATATGGGCTTAACGCCGATCCCTGATGTAATCCAACAGAAATAGGAAAATATTTGGTCATTCCTCCATCACTTTGAACAAAAGTAACAATTCTAGTAGACATATCTTTAATGACTTGAATATAAGTCATATCAACACCTTTCTTCTCAAGAACTCTCCAAAGAATATCTCTTGGAACCTTATCGTAAGCTTTTTCTAAATCAATAAAAATCAAATGTAGATGCTCCTTATTATCTCTGAACTTCTCCATCAAACTTCTCAATAAATGTATAGCTTCCGTAGTAGACCTGCCCGACATAAATCCAAATTGATTGTAATGCCTCTTAACCTATGTTCAATTACCTTCTCCCATAACTTCAAAGTATGACACATCAACTAAATTTCTCTATAATTTGCACACTCTTGTGCATGCCCTTTATTCCTAAAAATGGGGACCAAAATACTTTCTCCACTCCTCAGGCATCTTTTTAGTTTTTAAAATAATATTAAAGAATTTAGTAAGCCAAGTAACTCCCAAATCTCCTAAATATTTCCACGCTTCAATTGGGATATCATCAGGTCCTACAAACTTTCCATCCTTGGTTTTCTTTAAAGCCTCCTCAATTTATTTTTTACTAATGCGACGGTAAAAATGAAACGTTTTATTATTATTCACGATATTAAAATCACTATGGTCGATCGTATTTTCAGAAATTTCATTAAAAAGTTTATCAACATATGTTGAATATCTTTTTCTAAGAAAAATACTTTTTGCTTTTCATCTTTAATACACTTTTCTTGAGTTAAATCTTTACTTTTCTTTTCACTTTGTTTGACTAGTTTATACATATATTTTTCACCCTTCTTAGTATCTAATCTATTATAAAGATCATTAAAATTAGTTTATACATATATTTTTCACCCTCCTTAGTATCTAATATATTATAAAGATCATTAAAAGTAGAATTTTTAGCGTCACGAATTGTTTTTTTAAACTCTCTGCGAGCCGTTTGATATTTTTCCCAGTTGTCTAATCTTTTACATTTAAACCAATTTTTATAACAAAACTTCTTATATTTTATCCTTTCTTGCACATTATTATTCCACCACCAACTATTTTTATATATAAAAACTTTTTATTTTGATTCTTCAAGCACATCTTTTGCTACTTGTTTAATAGTGTTTGTTACTTTATCCCACATAACATTTATTTCTTTATGAACATCCCAAATTTTAGTACCTTGAATTTTACTCATAAAAATTAATTTATGTCTTTTAGATTCCCCATCTAATTCTATGACGATGAGTTCTAGTATTTCTTATTTTATAACTTTTCATCTTAAAATCTAGAATTAATAAACGATGTTGAGTTTAAATTCTCACTAGGAATGATCTTACAATCTTTACAATCTCGACGATCTCTTCTTCTCATAAGAAAATAATCAATTTGTGTTTTGTTAGATCCACTCTTATAAGTAATAAAATGCTCATCTCTTTTCTTGAATAAAGTATTAGTAATAACAAAATCATATGATAAAGCAAAATCTAAAATAACTCTACCTTCTTCTTTAGTTACTCTAAAACCGTAGCAACCATAAGTATTTCTAAAGTCTTCTACCACTCTATCGACATGTCCATTTAAATCTCCTCCAATAAAAATGAAGAAAGAGGTATCATTTGTATTAAGTCTTCTAAATCATTCCAAAATTTGTTTTTAGACCCTGTATCTAAACTTACTTGAGGGGCATAAATATTTATAATATTAAAAATCTTAGTATCAATAATAATCTTAAGGGTTATAATTTTATCTCCAACTCTATTAATTTTTATAATATTATCTTTCAAACTCTTATCTATAATTACACCTACACCATTTCTAGTGCGACTCTTACCATAATACCAAAGTTTAAAACTTAAATTATCAATCTCCTTAGCATTTTCTCCAACCCATTTAGTTTCTTGAATACATAAGATATTAATTTTCCTATGAATCATTATATCAACTTATTCTATTCATTTACCATTGAGAGTACTTATATTCCTAGATCATATCCTAATATTTATTTCATTAGTTTCATGGATTAACTTCTTTACCCGCATTCGTCCGTAATGTGAGAACCATTGCTTATTTGACACTACACCCAGGCGCCGATGTAGCGGCCCTTGCACACATTTCACTGTATTCAGGTTATACAGCGCATCATTTCCAGGGGATGCCCTAGCACTTACACAATGATCAAAAGGATTCATGTCATGATTTTTTTCGACAAGTTTTACGTTGACTGCCGACTACCTAACGCAACTCTCCATTTTTCACATTCGGGCTTGAGATCGGCATAAAAGTGTTAAATATATATTTAAAAAAATTAATTTCTTTAGAAAAAAAGTTACATGCTCAATACTGCACGTGCAGCTACTTGCTTGCTGAATAAAAACTGTTGTTAATCCCCACCTGCTCACTTTTCTTTCTCGCTTGCTTGTTCTCAATTTTGATCTGAACCTCGATATAGGATATATTAATGTAAATAGAAAATGTGTCAGCCCGAATCTCAATGGAATCTAACAAATTTGGAAGAAGTGATGTGGCAAAATGGACTCACTGGGAAAGCAACTCACACAGGACCAAAGCAATCTGCCAGCAACAAAATGCTAGGCGATTCAAGGAGATGTTGGTCGTCAAAAATTCTCTTGGAAAAATATAAAAAATGTGGTTTTGATTTAAATTTAATATATATATATATATATGAAAATATTATTTTAAATTTATGAAAAATGAGATTGTATGGATCTCATTCATTTAATAGTTTAAGTAAACAAACACAATACCATAAGCAATGCGTCTATTCCGAGGAATGGACACAGTACTTAGTAGTGAATCTGAATTAAATAAACTAATGAATTCATGACATCCGTTTTGGTCTGTGAACATTTTATTTTGACAGACAAGTTCTTCCACCTTATAATAAAAATTAGATAGAATTTATATTACCTAGGTTCTTAAAGCTCTCTTTAGGAAAAATCTCTATGGTTAATTACCTCTTAAATAACTAAAGTCACTTAAGAGAACTCTCGATGATGATCAAAGATCTTTGTCTTCATGAATTCGAAGTTTTAGGATTTTCAAGGTTGGACACAGAAAACTCGAAAGAGAATGACTCTAAGTAGAAACAATTATTTTAAGAGTCAAAGGAATGAAATGTAGGGATGTCACAGATCCGAAGGAAATCTCAGTGACTTCCCAACTTTCCTATTGTTTGTCTTCACTTTTAAGAATATGTTATTTGATGTTTCATACTGTCAGTTTTATTATTTATGACTTATATTTGCGTGTATCGGACTACGACCACAGTCATACAAATGACCTAAAAGATAAGAGTATTTACGACGTATCGGACGACGACCTCAGAATCCCAAGGCGAGTTAGGACTTATATTGCACTGTGTGCAAAACTCTAAAAGATAAGGTGAGGATTTATATTGCACTAGACAAACCACCTCGATTTTGATGACTTATATTATTTAAACTAATGAAATCTTTAGCAGATGTAAACTTGTTTTGCTTTTGTAGGTCGTCATCTTCCGTCTTCTGCGGCTTTATCGTGCTGTCCACGAAGACTTGCTCCATGCTCCATGTCGTATCAGTCAAGAGTATAAGCTTTAAGTGTACATGCAATTGTTGGGTTGTTGTCCTACTGTTCTCTACCCTAGGGGCTTTGCAGGTTCTGTAAGGAAATGCAAACACTTGACTCTAAAAGCGCAGTAAAGAAAAGCAATAAAACAGTAAAAAAAGGGCAGTAAAGTGTGTAGTAAAGAAAAACAGTAAAAAGATGTAGTAAATAAAAGCAATTAAACAGTAAAATGTGTAATAAAGGAGGTAAAATGCAGTAAGTAAAATAAATCTGTGTACCTAGCGGGTATGCTGCTTCTACAAAAAGGGTTAGTGCCGCAGGTAAAAGTAAACAAGTACGCAGATAAGAATAAACAAGTATCGCAGAAAAATTATTTAGTAGGGCAAATATGTATATATATGTATGTAAGAGTCAAATGGTAAGTAAATGAACAAGTGACGAGTAAAAGAATAAGCTATCTATAAAAGACCAAAGTGGACTATAAGAATTCAGGTTCGGAGTAGACTCAGATTTATCATTCCCGAAGGACTCCACTCGTTCATCCACGTGTATAAAGCATGACATTCAACTAGAAATTTCCAACACGACAATCTTAGGAGGGCGATTCTTAACCCAGTACAGGTAACTAACATTTAAATTGTATCATTCAAAGTTTACGATTTGTCATGCATTTAAAAGTAGAATTTCATTTAACAGTCAAAAATATTAGTTTCGTAAGAAATGTATTTTTGTTTTGTTTTATCTTTAATATGTTTTGAAAATACCTTCCACATGTCAATCACACTATCGGGCTAGAATCGCTGACAGCTTAAGAAAGCAATGGTCCTCGCTAGTCTAGTGTCGGTGAGTAATATCTACATTCTCACCCAGGTCTCTGTGTCAAGTACCGATGTCGTAGGATGTAATATTATTCTTCTTTATTAATGAATGTTTTTGTCATCACCGCCCTTAAACCCCAAAACCATCCAACTTATATCCTTTTTTGATGATTCATATACAGCTGAAGCTATATATGTGCACTTATGTTGAGCCATAAGCACCATAAACAAAATCAACAACCAAGAGCAAAGAAAGCAAAAAGAATCAAAAGGAAAAGAAGTGGCCGACCCACTTCCAAAACCACGGAAGTAAAGAGACAAAACTGTAAGTGGATCTGCATAAAAAATGCTTAAATTCCTTTCAAAACAGCAATCAAGTGAAATCCAAAACAGTAGACAAAGGGTGAGACGAATTAGATCCACTCAATTCTTAGCACGGTCATATTCATGTCAATCTCGATGACTTAACTCGCATTGCTCACTAGAATCAACCCGACAAATAATGTTCGTTAAGAGATCGCGACCAACACGGGAGTCACTCTTATATCAAACTTGGCCCGCTATTCATACAAGCATGCATATGCAAATGCAAGCAGTCAAATAACAGAAGGGGTGAGTATGCCGTGGAGGCAGTGACTCGGAAAACTAGGTGTATTGTAGAGACAGTGACTCAAGAAGGTGGGTGTGCCATGAAGACAGTGACCCGAGGATGGGCGTTTCATGGAGGCAGGGGCCCGACAAATGGGTATGCAGCGGAGGCAGTGACCTGACAAGGTTGGCGTGTCGTANGGGTCCTCGCTAGTCTAGTGTCGGTGAGTAATATCTACATTCTCACCCAGGTCTCTGTGTTAAGTACCGATGTCATAGGATGTAATATTATTCTTCTTTATTAATGAATGTTTTTGTCATCACCGCCCTTAAACCCCAAAACCATCCAACTTATATCCTTTTTTGATGATTCATATACAGCTGAAGCTATATATGTGCACTTATGTTGAACCATAAGCACCAGAAACAAAATCAACAACCAAGAGCAAAGAAAGCAAAAAGAATCAAAAGGAAAAGAAGAGGCCGACCCACTTCCAAAAACATGGAAGTAAAGAGACAAAACTGTAAGTGGATCTGCATAAAAAATGCTTAAATTCCTTTCAAAACAGCAATCAAGTGAAATCCAAAACAGTAGACAAAGGGTGAGACGAATTAGATCCACTCAATTCTTAGCACAGTCATATTTATGTCAATCTCGATGACTTAACTCGCATTGCTCACTAGAATCAACCCGGCAAACAATGTTCGTTAAGAGATCGCGACCAACACTGGAGTCACTCTTATATCAAACTTGGCCCGCTATTCATACAAGCATGCATATGCAAATGCAAGCAGTCAAATAACAGAAGGGGTGAGTATGCCGTGGAGGCAGTGACTCGGAAAACTAGGTGTATTTTAGAGACAGTGACTCAAGAAGGTGGGTGTGCCATGAAGACAGTGACCCAAGGATGGGCCTTTCATGGAGGCAGGGGCCCGACAAATGGGTATGCAGCGGAGGCAGTGACCTGACAAGGTTGGCGTGTCGTAGAGGTAGGTGTCTGAAAGATGAGTGTGCCGTGACAGTGTGACCCGAAGAAATTGGAGTGTCGTGGTGGCTGCGGCTCAAAGAGAAGTGCAACTCAAGCAAATGACCATGCTCGTGCAACAAACAGATACCAAACATAATGCAACATGGAAGAAAGCGAGCATACACATGCACATGCTCAACATGCCATGGTGCAAGTGGTTGGTCCCGGGTCGGAGTATCCGATCAAACCAAAGTGTTATGTCAATCGGGCTGTAGTGGTCGATTGAGATACAAGTGGTGTCGATCGGTCCGGAGCGACTGATCAAGGCACAAGTGGTACCGACTGGTCCAGGGCGACTGATTGAGGCACAAGTGGTATGCAAGGTGCAAGGTGCAAGTGCNGCACAAGTGGTGTCGATCGGTCCGGAGCGACTAATCAAGGTACAAGTGGTACCGACTGGTCCAGGGCGACTGATTGAGGCACAAGTGGTATGCAAGGTGCAAGGTGCAAGTGCAATACGTGACATGCAATATGCAACATACAAGACATGCACATGCAAATAATGAGGCGCAAATGACCACATGCAATAGTGAGCTGCGCTCGTACTTACGACCTCGCCCGGAAAACTTAGTGTTAACGCATGAATGCACGGTGCCACCGCCTTTGCTTTGGTGAGGTAAGTTGGGAGTTTCTCCCCAAATTTCCAAAAGGGGGAAAATTCTCCACATTNTTGCGCTCGTACTTACGACCTCGCCCGGAAAACTTAGTGTTAACGCATGAATGCACGGTGCCGCCGCCTTTGCTTTGGTGAGGTAAGTTGGGAGTTTCTCCCCAAATTTCCAAAAGGGGGAAAATTCTCCACATTGTCGTGAAATGGACTAGCTGCAAAGTTTTTCCTAATTTCACGATGCATCAAAGCTTTGCAAAGTGAGCTAGTGATGTGCTTTTTCTCATTTTGCAAAGACCAACTTCTCAATCTTTCCAAGGAAGATTGAGGCATCTAAAACAAAGGAGAGCAAAGGGGCTCCAACTCATAAGATCTTCGTGTTATGGCTCGCAACTAAGGGGGTTCGCTCGACTTTTGTAGGGGAATTGGCCACGCATGTAAAACCCTACCCTAAAGGCTAACTCTAGGCAAATAAACGATCCATCACAAAGACGAGTAACCGATTAGACCCACACGCCTACCTCAACTAAACCATAAGGCTAGCTAGGAAATAAGAGACGAAGGGTTTAAGGAGGTTATACCGTCGCGNTGACTTTTGTAGGGGAATTGGCCACGCATGTAAAACCCTACCCTAAAGGCTAACTCCAGGCAAATAAACGATCCATCACAAAGACGAGTAACCGATTAGACCCACACACCTACCTCAACTAAACCATAAGGCTAGCTAGGAAATAAGAGACGAAGGGTTTAAGGAGGTTATACCGTCGCGTAATTTGCTCGAAGCCCGACAAAGTCTGGGGAAGCTTTCCCACGAGGTGGAAAACCCTTGCACTTTTTTGAACAACGACATCGCTTGCTGTCCAGCGACGTCAAGGTGCTCCAACGAAGTGATTGCTCGTCGGGAAGGCAGGACGGTGACATGTAGAGGTTGGCTTGTAGGCAATGTGCACCAGGAGCGAAGAAAATGCAGAGGAANCGGGGAAGCTTTCCCACGAGGTGGAAAACCCTTGCACTTTTTTGAACAACGACATCACTTGCTGTCCAGCGACGTCAAGGTGCTCCAACGAAGTGATTGCTCGTCGGAAAGGCAGGACGGTGACATGTAGAGGTTGGCTTGTAGGCAATGTGCACCAGGAGCGAAGAAAATGCAGAGGAATGCGAAATCTGTGACTGCACGTGGGAGGGAGGCTGGTTCGTCGCGAACTCGACGCTGGCAAAGAGGTAGCTCAGCTGGATGTAGTCGACGAGGAGAGGCTGGAGTGTTGCCGGCTGAGATGCGGAAAATAGGAAGGAGGGTGGCGGCCGACCTTCACGCAAGAAGATTCCGACATGGGAAGTCTCGGTGAGCACGAGAGCTCCGACGACCGAAAGGTTTGTCGGCGATGAAGGAGACGCTGGCAAGGAGCACAGGGTCGGGAAAGAAGTGACCGGAGCGGGTTCTCTCGGGCAGGAGCCTNAAGATTCCGGCATGGGAAGTCTCGGCGAGCACGAGAGCTCCGACGACCGAAAGGTTTGTCGGCGATGAAGGAGATGCTGGCAAGGAGCACAGGGTCGGGAAAGAAGTGACCGGAGCGGGTTCTCTCGGGCAGGAGCCTCGACTGAAGGAGCCAGCGGTGGGGAGGTCTCGCCGGCAAGGAACGTCGGCTAGTGAGTCGCGATCGCAACGAGGAAGGTCCAGCGAAGTTGGCGACAAGGAAGCTAGTGTTCGGAGCGAAGGGAGGGTGACGACACAGGGATTATATATATATATATATTAAATTTAAATCAAAATCATATTTTTTATATTTTTTTCAAGAGAATTTTTAACGACCTATTATTTTTGGCGACTCTGTTGGGGATTAGATCTACTCTCTATAATTATCAAGAGATTTCTGTTTTTCATACATTGCTAATGTGTCCATGTCCCTCATGATCCAGATTACCATTCTTTCGTTGGCATGTTTCGCTCATTTCTTTCATGGGCAAACACAGTCAACTCTGTCGATTTCAGAATCATCTGTTTGACCACCCTTAAACAGAGTGGTTCAGGAATCTTTAGGATTTTTTTTTGTGTTGGGTCGGACCCNATTTGACCACCCTTAAACAGAGTGGTTCAGGAATCTTTAGGATTTTTTTTTTGTGTTGGGTCGGACCCCCAATATGTGTGTTGGTGTGCGAGTTGCGCTGTGAAATCAGCCCTGGACCGGGTCCTGAGCTTTACTTTTATTCTCTACCCTCATTCCTTCCATTTAAATTTTGAAACTAAGTGAAATCCGTTAATGCCATAACGTCAACAAAGTAATATAAAAAGCACGCTCTAAAATCTGTAAATAAAGATAAAATAAGATGAAAGTATCAAAACAAAGCAAAAAAAATAGAAAAAAAAAACAGTAAACGAAAATAAAGTTCAAAACAAAAAAAATATATAAAGAAAAAAGTGTCCAGTTTACAAGGCAATCTTTGTTGATTTTAGTATTTTTTTTTTTTACTAGAATGACGAAGTGTAGGTTGTAACTAACCTTTTGAACTTTTCGACTAGTTGCAATGTCGTCGCCTAAGTTGATTTTCCCATTCGACAGAGGTCTGCCCCACGACAAAGCCGCACTCCACCAGGGAGCAATGATAAAGTTTGTTACTGACTTCAACGAGGTCGAAGTTATCTTCAGAAAAGCGTCGTACGTGATCATGAAGATCTCCTCGCCAAAATTCGCCGAGCCCGCCGCCAAATATGACCTGAATGGAAGGACTTATTTTCCCGCAATCAAAAGGCCCAAGACTAGGGATATGCCCGTTAAGTCTGTCACTCCCATGTCTGTGAAATTTGTTCATGTGCCAGAGAGGGTCGTCACCGCTACCGCCACTAGATTCACAATCATTGCACCGATCATTCCGTCCGCTAAGGGAAAGGAAATTTGGTTTGAGGATTCTGTGGATGTGTTCGCTTCTGCACCGTCAGTATTTGAAGTTGGTTCCAGCTCGAAAGACGTGCTATTAACTAAGTCACAGAAAAGAAACCACAACCAAAAGATTCTGAAAGTCGCGAGAGCCAAGGCCGCAAGATTGATCTTCGCTGAGACAATTCCTCANGCTGATCGCATGAGAGCGACTTCAGCTGAATTAGGGAGCGTTTGGGTTTGCTAATCAGTTGCGGTGGCGTTTTGAAAAAGCCGTCGTACCGTTTGGAAGAAGCGTTCGAGAGACATTTTAAAAATAGTGTAGCTGCTTCAATTAAACGTGGGACGCGGGTCGATCCCCGCAGTCCCGCGTTTCCTTTTTCATCTGTCAGGATTGCCCTCTTCGCGTATCCTCTGCCCTAACTCCCTCTTCGCTACTTTGTGTCGGCTGATGGCATGAGCAGCGGAGTCCGGGCTCACGCGGTGGCAGTTTATCCTGGAGTGATGAAGATCATGGTTCTTGATGGTGTTGGCGCTAGCGAAGGCGACTTTGGGGATGTTGAGTTCAAGTTCAATCGATGGATGTTTCATAAGCACCTTCCCTCCCACTACCTCACCTCTCGTCTCCTTCATCTCTGCCTCTACACTGCCTTCCTCTGCACTTGGGCTCGCCGCACCCGCATTGTTTGTGCCCNTCGGGTCCTGAGCTTTACTTTTATTCTCTACCCTCATTCCTTCCATTTAAATTCTGAAACTAAGTGAAATCCGTTAATGCCATAACGTCAACAAAGTAATATAAAAAGCACGCTCTAAAATCTGTAAATAAAGATAAAATAAGATGAAAGTATCAAAACAAAACAAAAAAAATAGAAAAAAAAACAGTACACGAAAATAAAGTTCAAAACAAAAAAATATATAAAGAAAAAAGTGTCCAGTTCACAAGGCAATCTTTGTTGATTTTAGTATTTTTTTTTACTAGAATGACGAAGTGTAGGTTGTAACTAACCTTCGACTAGTTGCAATGTCGTCGCCTAAGTTGATTTTCTCATTCGACAGAGGTCTGCCCCACGCAAAGCCGCACTCCAACAGGGAGCAATGATAAAGTTTGTTACTGACTTCAACGAGGTCGAAGTTATCTTCAGAAAAGCGCCGTACGTGATCATGAAGACCGCCTCGCCAAAATTCGCCGAGCCCGCCGCCGAATATGACCTGAATGAAAGGACTTATTTTCCCGCAATCAAAAGGCCCAAGACTAGGGATATGCCCGTTAAGTCTGTCACTCCCATGTCTGTGAAATTTGTTCATGTGCTAGAGAGGGTCGTCACCGCTACCGCCACTAGATTCACAATCATTGCACTGATCATTCCGTCCACAACCAAAAGATTCTGAAAGTCGCGAGAGCCAAGGCCGCAAGATTGATCTTCGCTGAGACAATTCCTCAGCTGGAAGAAGCTGAAGAGCTTGAGAACTCACCTCTCCTCAGAGGGAATAGGTTTCATCCACTGTCCGCTTCTACCGGGGAAGAGAGCCTTTGTAAGATTGCTGCTGCACTACCGTCCACTTCGTGGTCACGAGAAGGTGAGGGAGAGGGCCACACCCCTCACCTGAGTTCGTTCAGTATGCCGAGAAAGAACATTGTTTTGTTGCCGAGCTTTCGAAAAGAATGGGATGTGTTGTATCACCGCAGATGAGGATTGAGATTTTGAAAATGGACAAGCCCACCCTGTAGCTCCAAAAGTCAGCATACGCGCCGCCGTCCTGTATTCCCATTAGATTTCAATTGGGGAACCGTGTTGCTACCATTGCCACTGTTGCAGATGTTGCTACTGCTGTTTAAAGACCCACCAATCACAGATCAATCAAGTCTCGTTTGGGTCCCAGAGTGCTACCTATCGCTGAAGAATCTGTGAAGAGACCATTCCTTATCGTATCTGGTCCGCACGTTAGGGAGCACACTTCCTTTTGACTTGTTGATGTAACTACCGAGACACCTTGTCTCAAAGCATCGACGTCGANCGCTGTTTAAAGACCCACCAATCGCAGATCAATCAAGTCTCGTTTGGGTCCCAGAGTGCTACCTATCGCTGAAGAATCTGGGAAGAGACCATTCCTCATCGTATCCGGCCCGCACATTAGGGAGCACACTTCCTTTTGACTTGTTGATGTAACTACCGAGACACCTTGTCTCAAAGCATCGACGTCGAGAAAGAAAGTGTGTATACCTAGGGTCGTCGAACCGGTACTTTTGGAAAGGTCGGGGGAGCATTCTCTTGAAAGGGAGCATAAGTCTGATACTCCAATCGCCGCCGTTGCAGTTGCCCCGAAACTTATTACAGAAAGGGAAGACCTTCGAGAAGCGCCAACTGATCTTAAAATAGTTAAAGGGAAGGAAGTCGATGATAAACTGGGAAAGCTCTGAGCTGAAATTAATGAGCTAGCAAGAGAACGTGGAGTAGATTTCGATGATGAAGATTATGACCTGTCAAACTGCATGGATGAGGAATTCGTCGGGATCAACGTTGTCGAGAACTACGTCATCTGTGCGCGATGCTCCGCCTTTTGAGGAGAACGCCGCGGATGAGTGGCAAAGGGCCATCCGACAAAGAGATGAACAAATCAGCCGTCTTGAAAAGAAGATCGAAGACATGATGACTGCCATGATTACAATGCAAGGACAGCCACACTTACAGCAGGTGGCATCCCCAGAGATAAACCAGTCGGAGATTGTCAATATTGCCGATGGAAGAAAGGAAGCCGCTTCTGGCAACCCTCGAGCTATCAAACAAAGATTCAACTCAAAACATGGTGCCAGAAAAGGACATTAAGCAACTAGTCAAACAAAAAGTAAAGGAAGCCTTAGCCCAATCGAAAGGGGGCACATC
The DNA here is from genome assembly GCA_002079205.1 of Phalaenopsis hybrid cultivar. Lineage (NCBI taxonomy): Eukaryota > Viridiplantae > Streptophyta > Magnoliopsida > Asparagales > Orchidaceae > Phalaenopsis > Phalaenopsis hybrid cultivar. The sequence continues at coordinate 99,057 of JXCR01006952.1, forward strand.
GGTTTCAAAGGGTAGACCCTACCCGAAGGAGTTCGATGTCGTCCCATTTCCTAAAGGTTTTGTACCACCAACCTTTAAGACTTTCGATCGAATGGGAACCCCCGACAACACGCCGGGTAAGCTGTTGCAACGCGGGGGGTAACAAGACATTACTTTTCTGCCAGTTCGTGAGCAGCCTTTCACGGATTGCGCTTGATTGGTATGCATAATTGCCTAACGGGTCAATCAGAATGTGTACAGAATTGTAAAATTTATTTGTGAAGAGGTTTGCCGGGGTGCAGCACCACATTACTGTGGTAGATCTTATAATAGAGCGTCAGAAATCCACAGAGACTTTGGCGGAGTACATTCTACGTTGGAGAAATTTGAGCATGAAGTGCGAGCCTCAATTGCAGGAATAACATGCGATTGAGGTCTTACTCAAGAACATCTACGGGCCCATAGCTTTCATGCTTAAAGGATTTATCATCAAGTCATTCGAAAAGCTACTCAGCAAAGCCAACAACCTACAAGAGGAAATTAAGCATACAGAGTTTCCAGAAAAGATTGAAAAGCCCAGAGCAGCAAAGCATTCGAGAAGAACTATGGAACGGTGACAACGGTAGACAAGGGCAAGCAACCACAACAATATGTTCAGTAGTTTGAGCAGTTTCAGCAGCCACCGCAGTATGTTTAACATGTCCAACAGTGTTGTCATCAATACAACTAGCCTGGTCAGCCATCATTTCAGGAGAGACCTTACATAGCACATAAAGGACTGAGTCTGACGATGACTGCTCGGTTGAACAGGTGTATTCCTTCAAGGATGATGCAGTGACAAAGTTGTTCAAAAATCTAATCAAGATGTCAGAATTCAGATTGCCTGAGCCAAGAAAATCAGAGGAAGTTAATAAGAAAGATCAACCAAATTATTGCCCATACCACATATTACTTGGACATACCATAGAGGGTTGTTTCAACTTCAAAGATTGGCTCGAGAGAAATTTCAAAGATGAAAATATAAGAATTCCGAAAGATTATTTAAAAGACCCCGAAAGAGGTTCTGTAAATATGATTTCGGCCGAGTCAATCTCTCCGATAGATTCATACGCAGTAGGCGATGATGCACAATTTGGACTAGACTTTCCAAGAAGATATTGGATCAAATTCAGACTGCCTAAGCGCAAGCCTCAGCTTAGATTCTGCAGTCCGCGAGGCCGGTGTTCACCATTACGCCAGAGAAGCCGCCTCAAGAGGAGATGAAGAAGGAGGTCGTAAGCAAAACGAAGGTCGATAGAGCGAAGAATAGAGCAGGGGCTGCCCCTGTTAGACTGGTTGTGTCGGATTTGTGCGAAGTGCTTTTTAAATTCCTGACTTTGTACGATTATCTCTATATCCTTTTGAGATCTTATAATTCATAGATTTACGATTCNGAGGAGTTCGATGTCGTCCCATATCCTAAAGGTTTTGTACCACCAACCTTTAAGACTTTCAATCGAATGGGAACCCCTGACAACACGCCGGGTAAGTTGTTGCAACGCGGGGGGTAGCAAGACATTACTTTTCTGCCAGTTCGTGAGCAGCCTTTCAAGGATTGCGCTTGATTGGTATGCATAATTGCCTAACGGGTCAATCAGAATGTGTACAAAATTGTAAAATTTATTTGTGAAGAGGTTTGTCGGGGTGCAGCACCACATTACTGTTGTAGATCTTATAATAGAGCATCAGAAATCCACAGAGACTTTGGCGGAGTACATTCTACGTTGGAGAAATTTAAGCATGAAGTGCGAGCCTCAATTGCAGGAATAGCATGCGATTGAGGTCTTACTCAAGGACATCTACGGGCCCATAGCTCTCATGCTTAAAGGATTTATCATCAAGTCATTCGAAAAGCTACTCAGCAAAGCCAACAACCTACAAGAGGAAATTAAGCATACAGAGTTTCCAGAAAAGATTGAAAAGCCCAGAGCAACAAAGCATTCGAGAAGAACTATGGAACGGTGACAACGGTAGACAGGGGCAAGCAGCCACAACAATATGTTCAGTAGTTTGAGCAGTTTCAACAGCCACCGCAGTATGTTTAACATGTCCAACAGTGTTGTCATCAATACAACTAGCCTGGTCAGCCATCATTTCAGGAGAGACCTTACATAGCACATAAAGGACTGAGTCTGACGATGACTGCTCGGTTGAACAGGTGTATTCCTTCAAGGATGATGCAGTGACAAAGTTGTTCAAAAATCTAATCAAGATGTCAGAATTCAGATTGCCTGAGCCAAGAAAATCAGAGGAAGTTAATAAGAAAGATCAACCAAATTATTGCCCATACCACATATTACTTGGACATACCATAGAGGGTTGTTTCAACTTCAAAGATTGGCTCGAGAGAAATTTCAAAGATGAAAATATAACAATTCCGAAAGATTATTTAAAAGACCCCGAAAGAGATTCTGTAAATATGATTTCGGCCGAGTCAATCTCTCCTATAGATTCGTACGCAGTAGGCGTGAACGATGCACAATTTGGACTAGACTTTCCAAGAAGATATTGGATCAAATTCAGACTGCCTAAGCGTAAGCCTCAGCTTAGATTCTGCAGTCCGCGAGGTCAGTGTTCACCATTACGCCAGAGAAGCCGCCTCAAGAGGAGATGAAGAAGGAGGTCGTAAGCAAAACGAAGGTCGATAGAGCGAAGAATAGAGCAGGGGCTGCCTCTGTTAGACTGGTTGTGTCGGATTTGTGCGAAGGGCCTTTTAAATTCCTGACTTTGTACGATTATCTCTATATCCTTTTGAGATCTTATAATTCATAGATTTACGATTCCGGCTACGTTTTAATTGTTTCTAGTGATGATGTAACTGACCGCAACCAATTTAACCCCACATTTTGACATATTAAATCAGATTGCATAACTAGGAAAATGTTCTCTTCACTGATTAGGGAGCAGTTGAAGAAATTAACAGGTTCAGAAGGAGATGAAGATTTCAGAGGAGATTCTCAACTTCCAGGTGACGAGGAAGAGAAACCAGTGATTCCAACTGATCGCATGAGAGCGACTTCAGCTGAATTAGGGAGCGTTTGGGTTTGCTTATCATTTGCGGCGGCGTTTTGAAAAAGCCGTCGTACCGTTTGGAAGAAGCGTTCGAAAGGCATTTTAAAAATAGTGTAACTGCTTCAATTAAAAGTGGGACGCGGGTCGATCCCCGCAGTCCCGCGTTTCCTTTTTCATCTGTCAGGATTGCCCTCTTCGTGTATCCTCTGCCCCTAACACCCTCTTCGCTACTTTGTGTCGGCTGATGGCATGAGCAGCGGAGTCCGGGTTCACGCGGTGGCAGTTTATCTTGGAGTGATGAAGATCATGGTTCTTGATGGTGTTGGCGCTAGCGAAGGCGACTTTGGGGATGTTGAGCTCAAGTTCAATCGATGGATGTTTCATAAGCACCGTCCCTCCCACTACCTCACCTCTTGTCTCCTTCATCTCTGCCTCTACACTGCCTTCCTCTGCACTTGGGCTCGCCGCACCCGCATTGTTTGTGCCCTCCGATCCCTTGAATCGCTCATCTCCATCTCCATCTCCATCGTCTTCCTCGGCCGAGACGTATTATGGGAATTGGGATGTAGGGATTCTACAAGTGGTCTCCGCACCTTGAGAGATGTGCACGCGCTTCGATCCGGTGGGTACGATGCTTATCAACATTGATTCAGTGTTTTGCTTTGTTTAATTAGTTAATCATAAAGACAAATTTGAATATGCATCTGAATTTGTGGGAAATAGGAATTATTATTAATTACACTTAAACCAATTGTTAGAATTGAGTTAAATAATATTTTCTTACCCCATAATTTTTCATCTTCAACAGAACTTGCTCGATCGTTCATGATGCATTTGGTGCAAAGCGATGGTAGGAAATGCAATCATATTGAGTATTTGGTCTCAATGTATTAACAAAAATATAATTAGTCATTNCCAATTGTTAGAATTGAGTTAAATAATATTTTCTTACCCCATAATTTTTCATCTTCAGCAGAACTTGCTCGATCGTTCAGGATGCATTTGGTGCGAAGCGATGGTAGGAAATGCAATCATATTGAGTATTTGGTCTCAATGTATTAACAAAAATATAATTAGTCATTATTTTTTAATTTAACGGCCATGAAGTTCAGCTTTTATCATAAAAAAAAAAAATTGAAACCTTAGAGATTGGTGGTTGGCCATGTTGACTAGCGAGGCAGCAGTGAGGTGGTTGGTTCGTAGTTGACCAGAGAAGATGTTTCAGGGGCATAATGGTCATTTATCTAGAAACAGCTGCAGATCAGTTATTTCTCAAATGCACAAACTAAACAGTCAGTCAGCTTATCCAAATCAACTGTTGATGAACNACAGTGAGGTGGTTGGTTCGTAGTTGACCAGAGAAGATGAGCTTCAGGGGCATAATGGTCATTTATCTAGAAACAGTTGCAGATCAGTTATTTCTCAAATGCACAAACTAAACAGTCAGTCAGCTTATCCAAATCAACTGTTGATCAACAACTTATTTGAATCAGCTGCTCATCTAGATAAGCTGAAGAAGTTGCAGATGCCCCAAACAGACCCTTAATAGTAATTGTTTTAGAAGAGAGTGAGTTTGAGGTAATAGACATTTATGTAGAGTATGAGTTCATGGTGTCTTGAATTAACTTCTTATAGGCATTGAGAGGAGCATCAACAAAACTGTCATTGAATGTTCAAAATGGCCATGAGTTTGAGAAACTAACACCATATACATGACAACCCCAAATAAGATAATTTTAGACTTTTTAGATATATAGTCCATTTCTTGAGTTGCCTTTACTGAGAGGTTCAACATATCAGAGATGAGACTCTTTTGCTCCACTTCTTGAAGATTATATGGAATCATTTGAATATTAAAATCACTTGATATTGGAACTACGAGGAAGAACAATGGAACCTAAAAAAAGTAAACTCTTATTAATATAGAAATAAGGTTACAAAACGATTCATACAGAGAGAAAATATAATAGTAGATGAATACCCGGTTAGGGATATAGGAAGAGATTCGAAGGCGATGGCGATGGCGATGGCGGCGAGTGAGTGGTTATTTAGGTAGGTAGGGATTGTATTTGGTTGGATGTATGTAGGTTAGACAACGAGATTGTGGAGGAAGTAAGGGTGGCGATAGTGTGGTGGAGGACTATGGCGGGGGAGGGGGGATGGGGATCGCAACTAGGGTGAGAGGTAGGAAAAAGTGTCGGGGAGAAGAAGTGAAGCAGATTGGGAGTTTACAACATCGCCTCAAAGCAGGATACAGTCGAAGCACCACCTGTCGTCGGATACAACCCTATCAAACGTGAAGAGACTCCACCACAGGAGATCAGAAGACTGTTCTACTAGAACTGACTCCCTACCACATAGAGGACAACAATTTATAGATTTTCGTTGAACAAAGGAAACTTCTACACAAAGGAAGAGGCAAAAAGAATCCATAAAAACCCAAAATTCCACATTCGGTGTCTTCTTGGATTGCGTAGGTTCGTGTTCCCTCCCAAACCTGACGCGGGTTCCCGATCCCGCCCTCTCCACTTTCCCGCAAAGATTTGCGGGGCTTCTGTCCCGCGAAAAACGAAGCACCCCGCTTCGGAGCACATTCAGCGCCTGCACTCGTTTGTTGATTCAGCGCCTGCGTTAGTCTCTCGGGATTGAGGAAGCTTTGACCACTTTCGTCGAAGCTTCAGGCCCTTCAAAGTATGGTGTCAACTCGGAGACGTTGAACGTGGCTGAAATGTTGTAGTTCCCAGACGGGTCGATCTTTTAAGCATTATCATTCAGTTTCTGAAGTACTCTGAAAGGTCCATCTGTTTTCGGCTTAAGCTTTCTGATGATTCTACAGGAAATCTTTCCTTTTTTAACCGAACCCATACGAGGTCGCCCTCCTGAAGTATTACTTTCTTCTTGGATTTATTTGTCTATGCCTAATATTTACGGTTCGACTTAGAAATTTCTCGCCAACTTTTTCAGGGAGCTTTTGAATCTTGTGAACTCGTTTTGTGGCATCCTTGTTGGTTCTCAAAGATGGTAGGAGCGACACTTGTTCTAATGGTGTGAACGGATTTTGTTCGTACACATTCTCAAAGGGAGTTCGTCTAGTGGTTTGGTTGATGGATTGGTTATAGGTGAACTNTTTTTTCAGGGAGCTTTTGAATCTTGTGAACTCGTTTTGTGGCATCCTTGCTGGTTCTCAAAGATGGTAGGAGCGACACCTGTTCTAATGGTGTGAACAGATTTTGTTCGTACACATTCTCAAAGGGAGTTCGTCTAGTGGTTTGGTTGATGGATTGGTTATAGGTGAACTCAGCTTCGGGTAGGATAAGATCTCAATGTCCTATATTTTTTTCCCACGAAACATCTCAACAAATTGTCGAGGCTTCAATTTAATACTTCTGTCTGTCTGTCTGCGAATGAGCTATCGCGATGAATTGGAGTTTTGTACCAAGCTTTCTCCACAGTGTCCTCCAAAAGTGACTTAGGGATTTGACNTTATATTTTTTTCCCACGAAACATCTCAGCAAATTGTCGAGGCTTCAATTTAATACCTCTGTCTGTCTGTCTGCGAATGAGTTATCGCGATGAATTGGAGTTTTGTACCAAGCTTTCTCCACAGTGTCCTCCAAAAGTGACTTAGGGATTTGACGCTTCTGTCAGAGATGATGGTTTTAAGAATTTCATGCAATCTTACAATCTCTCTGAAGTATAGATTGGCGATGTGAGATGCGTCAGTGTCCGGTGAACGGAGACAAAGTAGTTCATCTTGGAGAATATATCTACTACGAACATTACAGAGTCCTTGTTCCTTGGTCCTTGGAAGTCCTAACGTAAAATTCATGATGGCGTCCACCCACAGTGCCTCTGGTACTGGAAGTGGTATGTATAATCCAGCGTTTTGAGCTCATCTCTTTGCCAAATGACAAATTCTGCATTGCTTGACATGTCGTTCTATATCTCTTGTCAGTTTTGGAAAAAAAAATGCTCTCTTACAAGGGCTAGGGTCTTGTCCTTGCCGAAATGACCCCCTAGTTCTCCGACGTGACCTTCCTGGACAATGGCTTCCCTCATTGAACACCAGGAAATGCATAACTGACTCTAGCGGAGCAGGTATCCATTAGTGCGGTAATATTGCACTGTTGGCTTCTCCTGACATTGCTCGCATATGTTTTTAAAATCTTCGTTTGTTTCATATAGGTCCCTTATGACCTCGAAGCTCATAACTCGAGCCTGCATGGATGTTATCAATTGGTGTCGACGACTCGGTGCATGTGCTGCACGGTTTTGGCTTCTTGCCTTGTGTTTTAAAACAAACTGGAATGAGGCTAGAAATTCCACCCAGGTGGCATATCATCCCTTTAGTTTGTTCTGGCTATTGAGAAATTTTTGGGCCTCATGTTCCGTAAATAGTGAAAACTCGTTTGTCAATAGGTAGCGACTCCAGTGTTCCAGAGTTTTTACGATGGCGTAGAATTCTGTCATAAGTTGAGTATTTTCTCCTAGACTCGCTCAATTTCTTAATGAATAAAGCGATGGGGTGGCTTCCCTGGCTTATTACTGCTTGGATCCTTACGCCGGAGGCATCACATTCTATCTTGAAAAGTTGATTGTCAGGTAGTGCTAGCACGGGTGCCCGAGTCACATTTTCTTTCAGTGTGTCAAAACTGGCTTGGGTTGCTGCGATCCAAGTAAACTCCTCTTCTTTCAAAAGTTCGGTGAGAGGGGAGGTGATAGTGCTAAAATTTTTGATGAATCTTCGATAGAAGGATTCCAACTCCAAAAATTGCTTCAGCTCGATGAATAATTGTGGTACGACCCGGCTGATAATGACCTCTATCTTTATGGGATCCATCTGAATGTTTGTAATTGATACGATGTAACCCAGAAAACATATTTGGCTTGTCATGAAGTGACATTTCTTCGAATGGGCATACAAGTTACTCAACTCTCATTACATCGAATACTGCCTTCAGGTGACGCAAATGATCCTCCTTCGACTAGCGGTATAGTAGAATGTCGTCAAAGTAGACAACGACAAACTTCCCAATGTGAGGTCGGAATACCTGGTTCATTAATCTCATAAAAGTTCTTGGTGCATTTGACAGACCAAAATACATAACGATCCACTCAAAGTTCGACCTGCGTCTTGAAGGCAGTCTTCCACTCTTCTCCTGCCCTCATTCGTATATGGTGATATCCGCTGCGCAAGTCGATCTTGGAGAAGATAGTGGCTCCATGTAGCTGGTCTAAGAGATCATCCAGGTGGGGTATGAGAAATTGATACTTGATGGTTCAATTGTCGATGCAGATTCGCCACGAGTTATCCTTATTGGGCACCATCACGACAGGGACTGCACATGGGCTGGTGTTTTCTCTGACTGGCCCTCTTGCAATGAGATCCTGCACTTTTCGTTGTAGTTCTTCATACTCTGCAGGTTTTAATATGTAAGTTGGTCTGTTTGGCAATACATATTCTGGTATAAGGTCTATGGTTGTTGGATGTCCCTTAATGGGGGTAATCCCTCTGGTAAGCTGTCAGTCAAAGCATCTTAAAAGTCCTGTAGCAATGGTTGCAGTAGTGTTGGTACTTCTATTTCTTCGTTTCCTTCCAGGAGGACTAATACTAGTGTTGCAGGGGCATCTCTAACTGACTACAGGAAAGTGGTACGAGGAACTAATGTTGCCTCATATCGTTCTCGCCTTTTGCATCTTTAGCAGGCAATAAAACTATACATTTTTCATCCTTCTTAAAAGAGTGAGTGTTCTTGACATCGTGTTCAATTTTGCAATGATCAAACTGCCAAGCCTTCCTAACAGAATGTGGCAAACGTCCATAGGATAGGAACCACGTTGCACCATACCTGCTCGTGAAATTGGTCTCTGATGGACAAATCAACTAGGCACTGCTGATCTACACACATCTCGTTTCTTTTTATCAGCCAGATAAGGGAATATGACTGGGGATGCTTCTGTGTGTCCAATCTTAAATTTTTTACCATGAGTATAGACATCACTCTCTTGAAGCTCCAACTGTTGATGATCAGGCATCAAACTTTCCCCTTGACATTGTATTTGGTGCAAAAAATGTTATGCCTTAGTCAGGATTGGTCCCGCTCGGGCTCAGACTGTAGTATTTGCTGAACGATTAATGCTTCTCCTTCTTCTCCGTGGAGCTGAAGCTCTTCTTCTGTACTCTTCTTTGTTTCCTCATCGACTTCCCCGATAGCGCCTTGATCTGTGAATGTGATGACTCGGCTTGTTGGGCGGTTGAAAGCTTGTGTGACCGTAGATATGGCACTCGAAACACTTCCTGGCTGGCACTGCGTTGGAGAAACCAACTTTCTCAAAATTTTTCCCCCTCTGATCTGTCTTATCAGTTCCTTGTTCAATTCTGTTATTTCTTCCCTAGGTGCCCATGTTGGCTATAGAAGTTGTAGTTGACTGCTTGATTGACGGTGGTGGTCTGAAGGACGGTTGTTTTTTGCTTTGCTTCTGCTGCTTTACCACCTTCAGGGCTAGTGTCTGAACATCCCCCAACGTCTGATATGGCTGCAGTTGTACCACCACATTGCTAATGGCAGGATTTGGACCTTCTGATATGGCGATAGTGTTCTCCTTTGGCTCTATCAGCTCGCGTTTTAACTGCAAGTGGTCTAACTGGGCCATGAACTCCTCAACTGAAAGATCCCCCTGCTGCAAGTTGTGGAGTTTCAGAAACATAACTTGGCGATTATGGGGTGGGAGGTACTTTTTCTGCATTGCCTTCTTCATCTTCTTCCACTTAGTTATCTTCTTATTGCCTTCTCTTTTCCTCTGCTTTTGTAGATTTTCGCACCATAAGAAGGAATTTTTTTTAGCCTAATGACAACTAGCTTGACTCATTCATCCTCTGGTACATCTTTAAATTTGAAAATCCGTTTAACTAATTGCAATTAGTCGATAAACTCATCAGGATCCATGCCTCCCTCAAATTATGGGAGGTTCATTTTGATGCCAAAGTCTCACTGACCTCCATAGGAGACCTCTTCTCTTGCTCTCCTTTGATATTGGATACCAAAACAGTGTGTTCGATATTCCTCGTCACTTTGATCTTCCCCGTGGAACGGATTCATCTCCTCATCCATGCCTTTTATTTGACTTTCTTGATCACGGTTAAAAGAAACCTCTTCTTGGTTCTTGTCATCCAGTTCTGCAAGTATCCGTTGTAGACGATGAATTTCTCGTTGAATCTCTTCCCGGGTCAAGTCCGGTGTACCTCTTCATGGTGGCGTGGCTAGGGTTGGAAATTGGAAGAANCGTCATCCAGTTCTGCAAGTATCCGTTGTAGACGATGAATTTCTCATTGAATCTCTTCCCGGGTCAAGTCCGGTGTACCTCTTCATGGTGGCGTGGCTAGGGTTGGAAATTGGAAGAAAAAATCCAGTGGAGGTGGCTTGGGTAGAGCGGATGTTAGGAAATCCTAGGATGGGACTAGGGTGGAACCTGACTTTGATACCAAATGATACCGAAACTAGGAGGACGAACAATAGAACTAAAAAAAAAAGCAAACATTTATTAATATAGAAATAATGCTGCAACACGATTCAAACAAAAAAAATACAATAATNAATGTTAGGAAATCCTAGGATGGGACTAGTGTGGAACTTGACTTTGATACCAAATGATACCGAAACTAGGAGGACGAACAATACAACTAAAAAAAAAGCAAACATTTATTAATATAGAAATAATGCTGCAACACGATTCAAACAAAAAAAATACAATAATTGAGGAATCCCGGGTTAGAGATGTAGGAAGAGATTCAAAGGCAACGTCGGCGTTGGCGGATGAGTGGTTTTTTGGGTAGGTAGAGATTGTGTTTAGTTGGATGTATGTAGGTTGGACGGCGAGGTCCTGGAGGAAGTAGGGGTAGCAGTAATGTAGTGGAGGAATATGGGGGTGGTTGGCAGCTAGGGTGAGATGTAGGAAAAGGTGTTGGGCAAAAGAAGTGAAGGAGATTGGGAGTTTATAACACCACCTCAGAGCAAGATACAACTATAGCTCCACCCGCCTTCAGATACAACCCTAACAAGAGATAAGAGACTCCACACTGGAGATTAGAAGATCACTCTACTAGAACTGACTCCCTGCACACAGAGGACAACAATTTATAGACTTCTGCTGAACAAAGGAAACTTCTACACAGAGAAAGAGGCGGGAGANTCTTCGGATACAACCCTAACAAGAGATAAGAGACTCCACACTGGAGATCAGAAGATCACTCTACTAGAACTGACTCCCTACACACAGAGGACAACAATTTATAGACTTCTGCTGAACAAAGGAAACTTCTACACAGAGAAAGAGGCGGGAGANATTATTATTATTTTTTTAAAAAAAAAAATTTCCTATAGTAACTTTTTGAGTGCCTAATTTGTAAAACTGCTACTGCATAACTTCGGCATTCTCAAGTATGTTACCCTTGAAGATTTCCCATGCCCTAATGTTGTAGCTAATATATGCTTAGTTTCATCTTGATAGCCATGTATATATTAATGCAAGTTTAGCTAGGCAAACTATCTATTCATACATCAAAAGATGTGGATATTCCTTTAAGGATGTAAAAGAAGCTCAAAATTAACTTAGCAACCTTATCCTAACGTGCTCGTTATTTAGATAAGTTTTAGTTTATCATACAGAGTACTTATTTTGACTTTAATGTTAATAAAAAATTTTTAAATGAAATCATTCTCTTTTTTTGGTAGAAATAAGCTTGAAATTAGAGGCATGGCTGATTATTCCATGTGGAAGGCTAGATGTTAATTATTACTCAAGCTTTAAGCTTTTGTTTAAAGATATTACTGAAGCTTAAGCTTTTGTTTAAAGATTTTATAACATCCATTGCAATTAGCTGATAGAATGGTGAAATGATGCCACTGTCACATAATTTTTACTGAATAAAAAAGATTTAGACCATACTGAATGGACATTATGGTGAACTATGAATCTAATAGTGAGAACCTCAACAATTTGTTTTTAGCTCACCCACCTATGCCCTCTGAATGATTAACACTACTGGCTAGCCCACAAATGAACAAAGCATGGAGTGCTTGTTTTGCTATCAATTGCTTAATGTTGAATTTCTCTTTTAGATATTCTTTTTTATTCTCTTCATCCTGTGACTGTGGGGTTGCATTTCATTATTGATTAATTTATCCTGAGACTGTTCCCAATCTCTCTTTAAGTTTATAATTCTCTATAATCATATGTTCTTAAATTATTATTTTCATTTGAACATTTGGGTTTTTGTGTATGCCATTATGATGCCATTGATTTTACCCAGGCAAACCCTCCACAGCTTCACTCAAATCTCTTATACATACAAAGATACAGACGCCAAACTCGTTTGGTCTCTGAAGCAGCTTACTTCTTTACAAACATTCTATCCGCAGAATCCTTTGCATGGAACATTAATGGGGAGTCTCTTTCAATGGAGGAAACTGATTTTCAGAAGAAAATGGAGTCGGCTCGTGCACAACTACTAGGCTTATCGACGGACACCACTAATCACAGGAATAAAACAACTGAGAATGTCACGGAGCACACATCAGATGCATCAAAATCTCAAGGTGAGGCAGCCTATGCTTTCAGGGAGAACAAGGATCTTGGTAGGGCTCAATGGATTACAAGCAGAACTGCCACATCAGATTTAGAGAAGAAAGGGGCTGCTGATCTTCTTAAGAATGATAAGCTAACCGAAAATTTCAATGATCACCCATACTTGTATGCAAATGCAGGCGATCTAACTGTGGATGATGTCGAAAGTTTACTCGATTGCTATAAAAAACTAGTGCTCAAGTATGTATGCCTTTCCAGGGGAATGGGTATAAGTGCCTCCTATGTTGGGGAACCAAATTCTCAATTAAATTCTAAGCTAGAAAATGCAGGTAGTTTATTTGATGTTGCAAAAGGAAAAGTCAGCAATGGGAGTTATAATGAGTCAAGAACAATAAATGATCCTTCAACTATGACCACAAATGATGGTGCACTAAATATTACTCTCAGTGAACCTGATTGGCCTAAAGATGCTGTACAGGGAAATCTTAATGTTTCTGTTGATGCTGCAAAGGAGGAAATGAATAATATAAATGATACCGAACCCAAGGATGCTCTAAATGACCCAGTTGGTCATACAAGTACCGAAAAGGCAGAGGTTTTTGATTAGCACTTGCTTTTAATATAGTTTGTTAAACCATTCCTGTTAACTCACAAGAATGGCTTCATATTTCATGTCAGTTGCGATTTGCTAGGCCATGAAAGCAGCATGCATAACACTGTTTCAAATTGGAAAAACTGAGAATTGGAAGAAGTTTGGATTGCTGCGTTCAAACACATTGTTTGTGCCATTTTGCTTCTTAGTGCAAACAATTGTATGTACTATAGTTTTTGTTTTTAATGAATTAGTACATTTTGTTGGTCATCATGCTTGCACTTCCAGTATGCTGTTAGTTTTGATTCAAGTTAATTTCCTCCAACCTTCATGGAAGCTTTGGTAAGTTGTCGCGACTCGTAGCCGGCTTTCCAGTGTAATTATAATTGTAAGCTTGTGGACTATTCATTCCTCAGCAAGAGCTTCTCTTGCTCTAAATGGTCAACGCAAATCTGAATGTCTTGATTGCTTTAAATCTTCCAAAAAGTTTGTAAAACTTCAATCTTTTCATATACTTAATGTATGTTTATGCAACATGTAACATTGTTTCAGACTTTCATGCACTGCTCTTTGCAGTTCTGAATTCAAGTGATAAATTGTCAGAGCTCACCGCGAATACTGCTTTATCTTCCCCACCAAATTGTTTCTATTACACCTATTATTGTCCTGCTCTGCTTCTGCGTTGATTATGATAATGCGCTGTCCTTGGCTTTCTTACTTCTATGGTGTTACCTTTGTCGTGTGGATGTTAGACTGCTGGCTATTTTAATGGGCCACTTCATTTAGCGCCCTTCGTGGGGAAACAATATTGCGTCCGGAGTCGGATGCAAGCTGCATCCAGATAACGGACGTGATGCACAGAGGAAGCGGAGTAAAAAAAAAAAAAACCAACTTTCCCGTGCATTGCGTCCATTGTCTGAACTTAGCATGTGTCCGGACTCCGGACACAATATTTTCTCCCTCCTGGGAGTGCACTATGTGCTTTTCTCCTTTTTTATCTGCAGCTTTGCATCCTATGTTGCACTGATATGAACACGAGAGCACGTGTACAATACATATATCATTTTTATTATTAAAAATACAGAACACGGGCACATTTATTGATATTTAAAAACTATTGTTAAAATATCTTTAAATTCATTAATCGGATATGTCAAGCATGTGTCTGACACGTGTTTGGGGTATGTCGGGTGCGTGTTGGTGTGTGAGAAATGTCTGACATTATAAGACGACCATTGTAGTTTCTCCATACTTCTTCCTATTTATTTTTTTTCTTATTGCTAAATGAGTTTAGGAATTTAAGATGTCTAATAGAATAATTATGAACTTTATATTTTGAGGTGTAAATTATTATTCTTTCTGAGACTATAGTTTGTCATATTTAAACTTATATTACATCCTAGATGTTCATTAGTAACCAGACCTTAGAATTCTCATCAAATTTAGTATCAAAACATCAAGTTATATCAAAATTAGTATCAAAAATATAATTTTGGAGTATTTTTGGATGGAAAATCCCTTAAATATTTAATGTATGTTATATGAAAAAAATTAATCTGCCCTTCTCCATGCTCAATCCACAGCATGGTGGACAGGGGCTTATTCACTTTGAAGCCAGCAAATAATGCTAATGCATTGGTCAATTGAGCTTAATTATCACAAAGAACAACATATGATATCTATTATTTAACAATTTTCATAAAAATTGTAATTATGAAATCTTCTATGATACTTACCATAAAATTGAGTTGATGAAAGTTAAGAATCATTAATTAAAATGCAAAAAAAAAAAAAATTCTAGAAGCCCAAAAATAAGAAGAGGAATTGAGGTATAAAATGAAGTGAAGCAAGCATACATTGAGTTGGAATTTAAAGTTGTTTGGGTGAGGTTGTCTCATGTCATTTACTTAATGATGCTAATGAAGGGAGGTTTAATGGTGTTCCTCTCTCTCTCTCTCTCTCTCACACACACAGGTTTAATGGTGTTCCTCACACACAGGTGTTCCTCACACACATGAAAGTTGTAATAAAAAATTGAGCTAATTGTTATTAGACTTTATTTTCATGGCAAATTGACACATATTCTCTTACTCTTGCATCATATTTTCTAATTTTTCTTTAATAAATATAAATTAAAAATATATTTATTCATGGAGTCATTTTAACTAACAAAAAAGCCTATGAATATTTTTTTATGTAAATCTCATTCAAGTTATAAATATAATAAAATATAATAGAACAAAATTAAATAGAATAAATATAATTTTGGCCCTATGACTTAATCCCACCAAATTGAACACCATAGCCTACTCAATTTGCCACAAAACTTTTCATAACAATCATACACATTAAAATTGACCTTCAATTGGCCTTTTTGAAGCCTCAATTGCATTCAACTTTAACCAAAGTCCAAAAATCCCCAAATTTGCCCTAAATTGGCTATGTCGCCATATTCCACCAAATTGATTGCCCTAACCCTAAAATTAACACCCATTTTATGTTGAAAACTCTTCATGATGTTCCTATAGACCATTTTAAACAATAAATTTGGACAGCCCAATCTAGACCCAAGTCTAGCCCAACATGCCCAAATTGACCAAAATCCCAAAATTCTTCAAATTGAACCCCCAATTGAACTCAAAATCATTTTAACCCTTCACCAAAAATCTTCATTACAATCATCTACACAAATTTGATCAATTAATTGGGCTAAAATTCATGGCTAGCCTAACCCAAACCCAACCTTTGGTCGTTTGGACCCACATTGGATCCATGCACCAAAATTGACCTGGCCATGTCAAATTGACCAAGGCAAAACTTCTACAGCCAACTTTTGGGTCCTAGTAACCAAGCCAGACCATGGACCAAAGGTCCCCTAAATCAAGGGATTTGTTTCCTAAATTGCATAAGCCAAAGATATCTTTGCCAAAACCTATCACCAGCCCAAATTAATTGTTGTGACATATTCCTCTGAGGTTCCTGAACCACCTAAGCACCTCCCCTGCCATTGCCGGCCAACCTAGTCACTGGAGCACCTCAAAACCGAGAGCCACCACACTTAAATCCTCACCCAAGCTCACCACCTTAGCAAGCCTTTGCACGCAAAGCAGGCCCCTCCCCTCTCCGGCCATGGCTATAAAATGGCCTCTTCACGACCAAAGTTTGGGTGTTGAAATTTTCTCAAAGAGACCCTACTTAATTGCTCCCACATCCTCCTTAAGGCCTCCTCAGTGCAACTTAACCGCTTTCCTGCCCTAATTTCCCTTGTCAGAGTTCAATTTCAGAGCTCAAATCCTTGTCGAAAACATGACACTCTCCACCACAACTCCACACTGAACCAAAATAAAATTAAACTTGCACAAACCTTCGCCACAATGAGAGAAGAAGAAGCCCCACAAAAGCCCCATCATATAGAGCCTCCAAGATAGCTCAAGACCAACACCTGAAATCAGCCTTGTTCATACTTAGGCATTTCACCACGACTTGGGACTTCATCCTCATGCTCTTTAGACATTCACGAATGTGGCAAGCACATGTGATTGAGGCCTCTCCTCCCAGACCAAAGTATAAGTTCCTCCCCTCATCCCGAGCTTCATTTGATTCTCCATTAATGTACACTTAATTTCATGGCATGTTTACCGTATGGATGTGTTCATCTTACTTAGACAAGTCTATAAGATCAAACCTCATGCGATTTGGTTGAGTGTAGCTTAAAAAATTAGGGTTTTAGGGTTAACGGTCATGGGTTCACACCAGTTGGGGACGAAAGGGGAGTGTCGTTCGATCGTGCGTGTATTCAGTGGATGGCCCTGATGGAATCAGACGACGAAGCGGTGCATAAAGTGTGGAGCTGAAGCGGAAGGCGGCGTCCAACCAGAGCGCACCATGCAAGTCTTCAAAGCCACCATAGGATGAGATGGCGCCATGCAGGATAAGTAGAAACATCAAGGATTTTTAGATTTATTTAATTCATCCAACTTCAAAAATATATATCTTGGTGTAGAAAAATAAAAGAAAAATATCTTAGTGCTCAGTGAACATAGGAGAACGATATGGAAATGGTTTGAAGTTTATTTGATGCATGTGTGATTTTTAATTAATTAAATATGGTTTTAAGTCTTTTGATTCTCCATGCATTTAAATATTTCACCATGGCATGCCATTAAGGTCATTTGTAGCCTCTATCATGGGGAACTTCCTTAATTTTTCCAAAGTCAGAAGAGACCCCTAGACATATATCATTATTTTTCAAGTTTTGTCTATTATTTGCATATATAATCATAGTAATTAGCATGTTTCTTAGAAAAATTTAAGAAAATTTTGGTAAGTCTACCGTGACTAGAGAACCTTAGGAAAAATTTGTCATGAGCTAAGTTATTAAGAACACACCTAATTTTTAGAAACCCTAAAACACAAAGGAAATTAATTTGGGAAAAATAAATATATAAATGAATTTATTTTAGTTTTCCATGGTAATCTAAATTTTATAGGACTCCCCATAAGAATTTCAAAACATTTGAGTTCATTTGATAACCTAATTTAATTTTCTAAATTAAAGGCCTCTTTTGACACTTAAAATAATCATAATAATTAAAATATAACTCAAAAATTATAAAACTGGATTTTGGGAGTTCTATGTGATTAGAGGAATTTTCTAAAGATAAAATTGCAATTAAAGTAAAAAATTTCATTTTTAAGCATATTTTAAATATTTAAATAATAAAAAATTAATAAAAATCACAAAATTAATAAATTCATGAAAATTTTCTAAATTATTTCATAATCCCTTAAAAGTAGTTGTAATATTTTTCCTAATTTTCTAGGTGAAGATATTGAATTTTAAAGCTCAAAAATAATTTTTAAAAACTAAAATGGATTTTCCTTAATTTCTCAATAAAATAATTCTAATAATTCAATAAAAAAAATTATAGAAATGTAAAATTTGTTTCTATGAGTTTCTTAACCTTGGATAGGTTTAAGAAAAATATAAAACTTAATTTTCCACATTTAAAATATTTTATAATTAATTAATACTCCAAAATTTAAAATAATTCTAATAATTCTAATAATTCTAATAATTCAAATAAAACTAAAAAAAATGTTAAATTTGGTCCAAGTGTTTCTCGGGTTTAAGTCTACCTCCAGTAAAATTTGAAAGTGATTAGGCTTTGCCTTGGTCAAGTTATTGAATTTTCTTTAAAAAATCTTATTTTCGCATATAAATAATTATATAAATTAAATTAAATTTTGAAAAATCACATTTTTTTCCTCTGATGTCTTAATTAATCCATGAGTAAGGTAGCATAAAAACTCCAAAGTTATTTAAATTAAATTTGATGGATTATGAAGTGATAGTGTCTGAGGGGCAAATGTATAATTTTGAAAATTTAGTCTTAATTAGCATTTAGGCTTAATTCAAGAAGAGGAAATGGGCAATCTTTGATCTTAATTAAAACGTTTAGATGATTGAAACACAAGAAATTAATTAGTAGAAACCAATCTCATTTTTCTTAATTAAAGGATAAATTTGCAATTTCCTAAATTATTAAAATTTGGAAGACTATTAAATTAAATGATCTTAGACTTAGGGGTATGATTTTGGATATTAATAACTCACTAATTTAATACCCCTATTTGGTGTTCAAATGACATTCAAATGTTTTGGTAATGAATTATTATCACTTAAAATTCAATTTCTTTCAAAAATTACTAATATATCCATCAAGGTCTTAAGGGCTTAGTAGTGACCTAGGCTAAATCAAATTTGGTTAAATGAAGACTAGAAAAGTGAATGTAACTAGAAATTGAACACCTTTAAAACTCTACAAACCCAAGTTAAAACTAAAATTGGCTAAGTGTCTTAATAACATTAACTTGCCTCTTTAAGGGTCTTCATCCACATAATTCTCAAATGAAATGACAAATGATAATCACATTACTCTTAGGGATAATTCAAACATCAATGTTCACTAAGCATTAGAGGTATTCACAGGATGAATTATTAAGCAACATAATAAGTTTAAATGAGCTCGAGACTTTTCACTAGACTGTAAGAAGGAACCATGGATCTGCTTCTTTCTCCTATCCTTTTGGATATCTCGGAGGTCTACTAAACTTAGTATGTTTTGCTTAATAAAATCATCCTTAATCGAATTAATGAGGGCACACCAAGATATGATTTAGAATTTGGTAGATCACCAGAACGTTATTTCCCCGCTTTACATAAAATGCTTTTACTACATATTTACTCTTGCATGCATTTTGAGTTTCAGTTGAAGATGACGGGAAGACCATCCAAGTATGCTTTTATTGTAATTTATTTTACCTGCATTTCTAGTTCCCCGTACTTTACTTTCTGACCAGAGGAAAATATGTTGAGATTTTTATACCTAATTTATACTGTTTTTTATGATATTGCACTTTAAAGAAAAGTATTTTTGATGTTTTGTTGCAGGAATGATGAATTAGGGTCATTGGAGCAAAAAGATGCAAAAATAAGAGAATTTGGAGCGAAAAAAGACCAAAATGTGAAGAATTGAACTAGGGCGCTGACGGGGCCATCGACCCCGCCGACGACAAGATTTTCCCAAGACTCCAGAATTAATTNTTAAAATTACGTAATTATTTCAATTGTCTATTAGTGACAGATAAACAAATTGAACTTCATTGTTGTAATTAAAGTATTGTTTTTCTAAAATCTTAGTTCGTAGTTCTAAACTTACTCCATGTGGGATCGATATCTAGGACTCCATTAGAGCTCTATATTACTTGAGCGATACGTATACTTGTGTTGATAAGTGTGACTTTACAATTATTGAATATTATATACATCCATCTTTATCGAATCCATAACTGTAATTAAGTTTTGGTACAGTTGCTGAGGAATTAAATCTTTTAGCAGCAGTATTAAATCTGTCCATATTTATCTTATATTTTAAGCATATATAAAGTCGCTGTGAAGTTTTTGGCGCCGTTTCATCCATATTTATCAAATCTATAATTATTATTAAGAATTTAGTACAGTTGCTGAGGAAGTATATCTTTTAGCAGCAGTATTAAATACTTATTTTTTTAGCATATATAAAGTCAAGGTCACTTTCTAGTATGTTACTGTACTTACTCACCTGCATGTATGAATAAAAACACAAACTTGCATGTTAAACAACGATGTCACCCTGCATGAAAACCAAAACTGTTATGATAGACGCAAAACTCAAAACCAAAACTAAAACTAAAATCAACCAAGATAAAATTCACCGCCACAACATTCAAAATATAAAACCAAAACCAAAACTAAAATCAACCAAGATAAAATTCACCGCCACAACATTCAAAATATGACAACTCAAAAATTTAATACAAACCCACAAAAACAACAATTGCAACTAAATTAAAACGTTCTATCGGATGATCGGGAATCCCTCGGAGGAGGTAACCTACGGTTGCTAATGAGACTTCCCATAGTCCAAATGAAAGTATGGAACTCATAAAGTTGAGTTTAGTAAATTCATTTGGACTAAGTGAATCCGATAGAAAATAGTGATACCGGAACGAGGGAACCATAAGATCCTAACCGGTGCTGCTCTAATCAACTTTAACATGCCCCATAACATTTAAAGAACTTTAACCATAGAACCATCTTATTCGACATCATGACCTGACACATTAGAAAACTTAAACTCGTCACCGCAAGGAGCTTGGAGCTAGCATTATGGGCAGCATGACCATCTTCAACAGCAAAACACGTCTACATCAGCTAAACCGATTTCCTTCCTTAGAATTAAACAATCAAGCCATAGAACTTTGAGAAAGTTTGCTTATGCAACATAAATCCTCACCTCATCTTTAGGCTTTTGTACAGCTCTGTTGTATAATATAAGCTCTAACTCATCTTAGGATTCTGAGGTTGTCGTTCGTCTCGACTTAAATTATCACATCTTCCAGGCAATTTGTGTGATCGTTTTACACGAATGTAAGTTCTAACTAATAAAATTGGTATGATGAAATATTCAAATACTTCTCTCTAAACTGAAGCCAAACAACAGGATAGACTGGGAAGTCACCGAGGTTTTCCTCCGGATCTATGATATCCCCTAGTTCTTCCTCCTTTAGATTCTAAAACAAAATGTTCCAAATTTGAAGCATTCCCCTTCACGCCTCTTTATTTGATATCATTGAAAAGTCCTATCCTTTTGATCTCTTTGAAGATAATATTCCATGATTTTTATTGAGAGTTTTCTTAGGTGACTTCGGTTATCTAAGATGTAATTAACTATGGGGGCTTGGCCTTTTAGGAAGCTTGTCCGAACCCAACTTAATATAAACCCTATTTAATTTTTCGTATTAAATAGGGGAACTTGTCAACAAATAAAACGGTTTCGCAGGCCAACAAATGTCATATATTTCTTAGTTTATTTGACGGAGTCTCATCCTCAAGTCTTATGTTTATCCTTCGGGATAGATACAAGATTTGAAGTATAACGCTCTTTCATTTAAACTATGAAAAATATGGGGTCAGTTTGATTTCATATTTTTCTCTATGTATATATGTGTAAATTAAACGACTTTCCGAAGCGGGCGACGGAGTTTCGATTTCGGCGGTCGACAACTTCCAACGGGCAACTCCTCCAACCAAAAATAGTGCTGACATGAGGTGAATTATTCTAATATTACTTTAATATTCTCTTGATCATTTTCAATCCTACTATGTCACACTACAAATCTTAAAAATTTTCTAGAATTTTTGTCAAAGGCACATTCAACATATTCATCTACTAGTTGTATATATGTAAACATTCAAAAATAATTCTCAGGTCATATAAGTGGTCTTCTCTTTCTTTAATCGTAGCCATCGGGTCTTCAATGTAGCATTTAACTTGTTTATGGATAAGTTCGTCAAAGATCCGGGTCATGGCTCATTTGTATGTAGCACTAGCATTTTTAAGGCCGAAATGATTCAGAGCATTTACCATGTAGAAGTTGCAGAGCAAACCTACTCAGACACAGAGATGCAAAACAAATATGGAATAAAAAACAGCCAGTCATGCCCTATTTATAAGCATAATGGATATGAAAATCTAAGAAGTTCAATTATTAAAGTTTTGATTACTAGATAAATAATATCTACTTTCGCATTCAATTCTCTTATTTTTATAGAAGTTGTCACTTTTAAGAAAAAAATTGACGAACTAAAATATGTACATCAAAAGTGCAATAAAATGAATCTGGAGGAGATCAAACATACTAGAAGACAAAAAAACACAGTTACGGAGGGCTCACTAGCGGAAGACCAAAGGACCCACTAGACCATATGCAACCCTCTAGATTGAGGTTGGAGGCTGACCAGATTTAGGCCACTTGAACCAAGCAATAAAACCAATCGAGCAGATTAGAGACACCAATCTAGTTATCACCAAAACCTAATTCAGGGGAAGAGTTCGACATCGTGAACAATCTCATAGACACCCCTAAAATTCCTCATTAGGGGCCAATATTGGACAACAACATAATCACAAACATTCAAAAGGATTCCCTCATAAAAGAGTTAGTTATATATCAGATTACGATGATTTACACTCTGCCCGAGAGTCTAGTCTTGTTTTGCTAATAAAAGCACCTCATTCAAGGATTAATAGTAGACAAACCAACCTTAATTGTCGAGTGACAAATCCAAACCAATCAAGTCAAGTCTTGCCGACCCAAAGATCGTCAAAGGCCAATTGAAAATCCCGATTCAGCACAGTCGGACGAATATATCTTGTTGAATAAAGGCTCATTGATTTTAGCTGACTGAGTCGGAGTGCAATTGAGCCATAAACAAATACAATGTAAAATACTTAAAATATCCTGTAATACCCCCATTAAAGCATGAGTAAATATTAAATTTGCATAGTATACTTCCTTCTCTATAAATAGTAGAATTTATTTATGAGAAATGACTAATCAACAAATCAGATTATTATTCATTACCGTACATCTCTCTGTCTTTCTCTCGTATCATACTCTATTTTTTGGATGTGATCCACAAATAAATCATGATTCAATAATATAATTATCATGTGAATAATAAAACAATAAATATGTAGCTCTAAATAGTTCGCTTAGCCAAATATCTTATTGAGAAACTAGTTTTTCAACAATCTGGTATTCAACAAAGTTAAATTTATCTTAGAAAAAAAAAGGTGGGATTTTTAGCTGAACCATAAACGCTTCACTATGTACCTCTCGGTGAAGCTTTTTCACCTCACAATTTTCTGGTAGGGAAACCTAATTCTCCACATGTTCTGCTCAGTAGTCCTGTTTCTTTTTCTTTTTCTGATACCAACGTTCTTCGTTAACTCCAATTTCCTATTTTATCTGTCTGACCTCGCTTCTCTCAAGTAAGTGATCTGTGCTAAATTGCTCTCGTTTCCTCAATTCGTCTTTTACTCTACTTTGGTCTTTGAACAGAGTTATTTTTCTAGTGCTCTTCTATCAAAATCATCTCTTTGTTTCTGGTTCATTAAGAACTTTGATCCTAGGATTGGCGGCTACTTGCGGATCGCGTGGAGGTTTCCTTCTATAAAGCTGTCTAGATCTGCCGTTTCAGTGACGAACATTGCTCATTTTTCATCTCGACGTCTTTGTGATGTAATCTACACAAGTTCTACTCTTTCTTGCTACTGAACCCTAACTTTCTGCTACCTCGGAGTAAAGGTTTGCGTTTGAGGATTCCCTTGTGGATTGCATTACAGCCAATCTTACATTTGAAATTTGCTTGTTGCATGATGTTATAAAGCTGACGTTTGTGATTACTCCAGTGTTGGGAGAGGAGGTTTTGGTATTGCCACCACTTGCCTTGGATTCTCGCCAGATGTTTTGGGTGTGTTTCTGGAGAGGCTGAAAGGTTGGTTATTAGTGGTGAAAGGATTAATTGATTTACTTGGTGGATTTTGGAACTTTGAATAAGTATGCGGAAGAATGGAAGTGCACACTTAGGAAGGCCTTTTAGTGATAGAAGATGGCTTCTTCCTTTCTTAGCAAGTTTATTCGTCTCTGTTACTTTATTTTTGGCGATTGTATTTGGGCTTTTCTCTCCTTATAGCGTGGATTCAAATACTTCANTTGAGAAGTTACAGTAACTCCATCATTTCAACATGACCGACCCGACACAATATCATGAGAAATCAAAAGCTTCGACGAATGAAAGGGAAGCCCCGGGAGGCTAATGAGGGNTCTTTGCGGGAATCTACAGCTATATGCAGCTTCAGCTCAGGTTGTGTCAAAAGTGGATATACACTTATTCTATTAGGATGTTCTTTGAAATGATAACACCTACTAAAGTAACTTACCGAGAAGTTACAGTAACTCCATCATTTCAACATGATTGACCCGACACAATATCATGAGAAATCAAAAGCTTCGACGAATGAAAGGGAAGCCCCGGGAGGCTAATGAGGGNTATGTTCAATTATGCTCTCCCATAACTTCAAAGTATGACACATCAACTAAATTCCTCTATAATTTGTACACTCTTGTGCATTCTCTTTATTCCTAAAAATGGGGACCAAAATACTCTTTCTCCACTCCTCAGACATCTTTTTAATTTTTAAAATAATATTAAAGAATTTATTAAGCCAAGAAACTCTCAAATCTCCTAAATATTTCCACGCTTCAATTGGGATATCATCAGGTCCTACAGAATTTTTATCCTTGGTTTTTTTTAAAGCCTCATCAATTTCTTTTTTACTAATGCGACGGTAAAAATGAAACGTTTTATTATTATTCACGATATTAAAATCACTAAGGTCGATTGTATCTTTATAAACGAAAAGTTTATGAAAATAACTCACCCACCTATGTTGAATATCTTTTCCTAAGAAAAGTTCTTTTTGCTTTTCATCTTTAATACACTTTTCTTGAGTTAAATCTTTACTTTTCTTTTCTATTTGTTTGGCTAGTTTATACATATATTTTTCACCCTCTTTAGTATCTAATCAATTATAAAGATCATTAAAAACAGAATTTTTAGCGTCACGAATTGTTCTTTTAGACTCCCTACGAGTCATTTGATATTTTTCCCAGTTATCTAATCTTTTACATTTAAACCAATTTTTATAACAAAACTTCTTATATTTTATCTTTTCTTGCACATTATTATTCCACAATCAATTATTTTTATATATAAAAACTTTTTATTTTGATTCTCCAAGCGCGTCTTTTGCTACTTGTTTAATAGTGTTTGTTACTTTATTCCACATAACATTTGTTTCTTCGTGAACATCCCAAATTTTGAAACCTTGAATTTTACTCATAAAAATAATTTTATTTGTCTTTTAGATTCCCCATCTAATTCTATGATAATGAGTTTTAGTATTTTTTATTTTATAACCTTTCATCTTAAAATCTAGAACTAAAAAACGATGTTGGGTTTAAATTCTCACTAGGAATGACCTTACAATCTTTACAATTTTTACAATCTCGACGATCTCTTCTTCTCATAAGAAAATAATCAATTTGTGTTTTATTAAATCCACTTTTATAAGTAGTAAGATGCTCATCTCTTTTTTTGAATAAAATATTAGTAATAACAAAATCATACGATAAAACAAAATCTAAATTGCTCTACCTTCTTTATTAGTTACTCCAAAACCGTAGCTATCATAAGTATTTCTAAAGTCTTCTACCACTCTACCGACATGTCCATTTAAATCTCCTCCAATAAAAAATGAAGAAAGAGGTATCATTTGTATTAAGTCTTACAAGTCATTCCAAAATTTATCTTTAGACCCTCTATCTAAACCTACTTGAGGAGCATAAACATTTATAATATTAAAAATCTTAGTATCAATGATAATTTTAAGGGTTATAATTCTATCTCTAACTCTATTAATTTTTATAACATTATCTTTCAAACTCCTTTTTATAATTACACCTACACCATTTCTAGTGAGACTCTTACCAGAATATTAAAGTTTAAAACTTAAATTATCAATCTTCTTATCCTTTTCTCTAACCCATTTAGTTTCTTGAATACATAAGATATTAATTTTCCTATGAATCATTATATCAACTAATTCTATTAATTTACCATTGAGAGTACTTATATTCCAAGATCCTATCTTAATATTTATTTTATTAATTTCATGGACTAACTTCTTTACCCGCATTCGTCCGTAATGTGAGAACCATTGCTTATTGGACACTACACCCGGGCGCCGGTGTAGCGGCCCTTGCACGTTTTTCATTGTATTCAGGCTATATAGCGCATCGTTTCCAGGGGATGCCCTAGCACTTACACAATGATCAAAAAAATTCATGTCATGATTTTTTTCGACAAATTTTACGCTGACTGTCGACTACCTAACGCAACTCTCCACTTTTCACATCCGGGCTTGGGATCGTCATGGGAGTATTAAATATATATTTTAAAAAATTAATTTCTTTAGAAAAAAAGTTACATGCTCAAGACTGCACGTGCAGCTACTTGCTTGCTGAATAAATACTGTTGTTACTCCCCACCTGCTCACTTTTCTTTCTCGCTTGGTTCTCAATTTTGATTTGAACCTCGATATAAGATATACTAATGTAAATAGAAAATGCATCAACCCGAATCTCAATGGAATCTAACAAATTTGGAAGAAGTGACGTGCAAAATGGACTCACTGGGAAAGCAACTCACACAGGACCAAAGCAGTCTGCCAGCAACAAAATGCTAGGCGATTCAAGGAGATGTTGGTCGTCAAAAATTCTTTTGGAAAAATATAAAAAATGTGGTTTTGTATATATTTGAAAATATTATTTTAAATTTATGAAAAATGAGATTGTATGGATCTCATTCATTTAATAGTTTAAGTAAACAAGCACAATACCATAAGCAATGCGTCTATCCCGAGGAATGGACACAGTACTTAGTAGTGAAACTCAATTAAATAAATTAATGAATTCATGACATCAGTTTTTGTCTGTGAATCTTTTATTTTGACAGACAATTCTTCTACCTTATAATAAAAATTAGATAGAATTTATATTACCTGGGTTCTTAAAGCTCTCTGTAGGGCAAACATCTATAGTTAATTACCTCTTAAATGACTAAAGTCACTTAAGAGAACTCTCGATGATGATAAGAGATATTTGTTTTCATGAATTCAAAGTTTTAGGATTTTCAAGGTTGGACACAGGAAAGTCGAAAGGGAATGACTTAAGTATAAACAATTATTTTAGGAGTCAAAGGAAAGAAATGTAGGGATGTCACAGATCCGGAGGAAACCCCAGTGACTTCCCAACTATCCTATTGTTTGTCTTCACTTTTAAGAATATGTTATTTGATGTTTCATCCTGTCAGTTTTATTATTTAAGACTTATATTTGCGTGACACAGTCATATAAATAACCTAAAAGATAAGAGTATTTACGTCATATCGGACGACGACCTCAGAATCTTAAGGCGAGTTAGGGCTTATATTGCACTGTGTGCAAAACTCTAAATGATAATGTGAGGATTTATGTTGCGCTAGACAAATCACCTTAAATTTTGATGACTTATATTATTTAAACTAATGAAATCTTTAGCTGATGTAAACTTGTTTTGCTTTTGTAGGTCGTCATCTTCCGTCTACTGCGACTTCGTCGTGCTGTCCACAAAGACTTGCTCCATTCTTCATGTCGTAGCAGTTAAGAGTATAAGGTTTAAGTGTACATGCAATTGTTGGGTTAGTGGCCTTTCACAGTATACCTCCTAGAATATGTCATACTGTCCTCTACCCTAGGGGCTCTGCAGGTTCTGTAAGGAAATGCAAGCACAGAAGAACTGTAAAAGCGTAGTAAAGAAAAGCAATAAAATAGTAAAAAAAATGGCAGTAAAGTGTGTAGTAAAGAAAATAGTAAAAAGATGTAGTAAATAACAGCAATTAAACAGTAAAATGTGTAATAAAGGAGGTAAAATGTAGTAAGTAAAATAAATCTGTGTACCTAGCGGGTATGCTGCTCCTACAAAAAGGGTTAGTGCCGCAAGTAAAAGTAAACAAATATCACAGATAAGAGTAAAGAAGTATTGCAGAAAATTTATCTAGTAAGGCAAATATGTATATATATGTATGTAAGAGTCAAATGGTAAGTAAATGAACAAGTGACAAGTAAAAGAATAGGTTATCTATAAAAGACCAAAGTGGACTATAAGAATTCAGGTTCGGAGTAGACTCAGATTTATCATTCCCGAAGGACTCCATAGACAACCATCGTTCATCCATGTGTATAAAGTATGACATTCAACTAGAAACTTCCAACATGACAATCTTAGGAGGGTGATTCTTAACCTAGTACAGGTAACTAACATTTAAATTGTATTATTCAAAGTTTACAATTTGTCATGCATTTAAAAGTAGAATTTCATTTAACAGTCAAAAGTATTAGTTTCGTAAGAAATGTATTTTTGTTTTGTTTTATCTTTATATGTTTTGAAAATAACTTCCACAGGTCAATCACACTATCGGCCTAGAATCGCTGACAGCCTAAGAAAGCAAGGGTCCTCGCTAGTCTAGTATCGGTGAGTAATATTGTCATCCTACATTCTCACCCAGGTCTCTGTGTCAAGTACTGATGTCGTAGGATGCAATATTATTCTTCTTTATTAATGAATATCTTTGTCATCACCGCCCTTAAATCCCAAAACCATCCAACTTATATCCTTTTTTGATGATTCACATACAGCCGAAGCTATATATGTGCACTTATGTTGAACCATAAGCACCAGAAACAAAATCAACAACCAAGAGCAAAGAAAGCAAAACGAATCAAAAGGAAAAGATAAGGCCGATCCACTTCCAAAACCACGAAAGTAAAGAGACAAAACAGCAAGTGGACCAGCATAAAAAGTGCTTAAATTCTTTTCAAAACAACAATCAAGTGAAACCCAAAACATTAGACAAAGGGTGAGACGAATTAGATCCATTCAATTCTTAGCACAGTTATATTCATGCCAATCTCGATAACTTAACTCGTATTGCTTACCGGAATCAACCCGGCAAGTAATGTTCTTTAAGAGATCGCGACCAACACGAGAGTCACTCTTCTATCGAACTTGGCCCCCTATTCATACAAGCATATAGATGCAAATGCAAGCTGTCAAATGACAGAAGGGGTGAGTATGTCGTGGAGGCAGTGACTCGGAAAACTAGGTGTACTGTAGAGACAGTGACTCAAGAAGGTGGGTGTGCCATGTAGACAGTGACTCGAGGATGGGCGTTTCATGGAGGCAGGGGCCCGACAAATGGGTATGCAGCGGAGGCCGTGACCTGACAAGGCGGGCGTGCCGTAGAGGTAGGTGTCTGAAAGATGAGTGTTTCGTGACGGCAGTGACCCGAAGAAATTTGAGTGTCGTGGTGGCTGCGCCCGAAGAGAAGTGCAACTTAAGCAAATGACCATGCTCGTGCAGGAAAACACATACCAAACATAATGCAACATGGAAGAAAGCGAGCATACACATGCACATGCTCAACATGCCATGGTGCAAGTGGTTTGTCCCGGGTCAGAGTATCCGATCAAACCAAAGTGTTATGGCAATCGGGCTGTGGTGGCTGATTGAGGCGCAAGTGTCGATCGATCTGAGGCGACTGATCAAGACACTAGTGGTACCGACTGGTCCGAGGCGACCGATTAAGGCACAAGTGGTATGCAAGGTGCAAGGTGCAAGTGCAATACGTGACATGCAATATGCAACATACAAGATATGCACATGCAAATAATGAGGTGCAAATAACCACATGCAATAGTGAGCTGCGCTCATACTTGCGGCCTCGCCCGAAAAACCTAGTGTTAACGCATGAATGCACTGCGTCGCCGCCTTTGCTTTGGTGAGGTAAGTTGGGAGTTTCTCCGCAAATTTCCAAAAGGGGGAAATTCTCCACATTGTCGTGAAATGGGCTAGTTACAAAGTTTTTCCCAATTTCACGATGCATCAAAGCTTTGCAAAGTGAGCTAGTGATGCGCTTTTTCTCATTTTGCAAAGACCAACTTCTCAATCTTTCCAAGGAAGATTGAGACATCTAAAACAAAGGAGAGCAAAGGGGCTCCAACTCATAAGATCTTCGTGTTATGGCTCGCAACAAAGGGGGGTTCGCTCAACTTTTGTAGGGGAATTAGCCACCCATGTAAAACCCTACCCTAAAGGCTAACTCTAGGCAAATAAACGATCCATCACAAAGACGAGTAACACGCCTACCTCAACTAAACCATAAGACTAGCTAGGAAATAAGAGACGAAGGTTTAAGGAGGTTATACCATCGCGTAATTTGCTTGAAGCCCGACAAAGTTCGGGGAACCATTCCCACGAGGTGGAAAACCCTTGCACTTTTTTGAACAACGACGCCGCTTGCTGTCCAGCGACGTCAAGGTGCTCCAACGAAGTGTTCGTTCGTCGGGAAGGTAGGACGGCGCATGTAGAGGTTGGCTTATAGGCGATGTGCACCGTGAGCGAAGAAAATGTAGAGGAATGCGAAATCCGGGACTGCACGTGGGAGGGAGGCTGGTTCGTCGCGAACTCGACGCTGGCAAAGAGGTAGGCCAGCTGGATGTAGTCGATGAGGAGAGGCTGGGTGCGGCCGGCTGAGATGCGGAAGATAGGAAGGAGGGTGGCGGCCGGCCTTCACGCAAGAAGATTCCGGCATGGGAAGTCTCGGCGAGCACGAGAGCTCCGACGACCGAAAGGTTTGTCGGCGATGAAGGAGACGTTGGTGAGGAGCACGGGGTCGGGAAAGAAGTGGCCGAAGTTATCTTCAGAAGCCTCGACTGAAGGAGCCGACGGTGGGGAGGTCTCGCCAGCAAGGAAAGTCGGCTAGTGAGTCGCGATCGCAACGAGGAAGGTCTAGAGAAGTCGGCGACAAGGAAGCTAGTGTTCAGAGCGAAGGGAGGGTGACGACGCGGGTATTAGATATA